>JANZLQ010000064.1:17751760-17780440 GCA_026212715.1 Elanus axillaris
GGGGCATTGAGCACCTCTCTAGGAAGCCTGTTCCAGTGTTTGACCACCCTCGCAGTAAAGAAATGCTTCCTAATGTCAAGTTTGAACCTCAATTTTGAATAGTCCTTGCGGACCTTGGACCACAGAAGGCTGCCTATGTCCCCTGCGTTTGTATCTCCTGCTCAGACAAGCTGGAAGCAGTCCTTCCCACACCCATAATACCTGCAGTATAACAAGACTGAGGTTGTGTTTTCTGCATGTATTCTTTTTCATGGCCTCTGCTAGCACTTTAGCTGTCTTCTAAGGGAAGTAACTTGCAGCCTTTGGTCCTGTTAGGAAATTAAGTCTGCAGACAAATTAATTTCAATTTATTGCTTTGCTTTTAATGAGAAGCAGATGCAAAAAAGTGAAATATTAAAAACAATCTATGCGCATGTGCCAATTTGTGGAACATAATAGTCTCATTATTAAATTCAACAGTGAAATTCGCTTTGGCGCTGAAGTGAGCCAGTCTCATTAGCAGGCTCGCTGTTGCTAGTAAGTGTTTGGTTAATGGGTAGAATATGTCTTCTTGGATTCTTCCTGCCACTTTGCATGTCTTGCTGTATGAAGAACAAACATTACACAGGTTTTTTTTATCAGCTATAATGTCTTGTACTTAAAATATTTCAATTCACTCTTGTGAAATGCTCTATCAATACTTATTTAATTTCTGTCCCTGGAGAGTATTATGCCCATATTGCTGGCACACTGTATTCCATGAAGCCTCGACTGGAGCTGATAACAATGCTGAGAAAGAAGCACTGATATCTTTCCTCGCACTACATAGCAAAAGCCAGCTGTTTACTGAAAAAAGCTCTATTACAGCGACCAGCAAGTTTCACTACAATGTTTGTAGTTTTTATGAGACTATGATTTTTGAGACCAATATTTAGAAAACATTTATTCACTTTTTATTTACTTCTTTACAGTCAAAATGTTTTCTTTGTGTTAAATTGGAAAGTCATACTGATTTCTGGTGAGGTTTTGTTTTGATGTTTGAAACAAAACATCATTCCTGCAGCTCTAGTTCCACCTTTTTAGTTTGTGCTTCAGGGAGTTGAAAATGGTCTCATCAGAGAGACTGGGAGATAAAACTTGGTAGAGATGGATATATTTGTGTTTCTAATGCCACATTTCAAACCATGACTCAGGTTGGTCAACTTTAAATGAAATTTCTTTGGAAAAATGTACCCCCTAAAGTATCCAAAACTCTCACTTCTAAAAACACGCGCCAGTGCATTAGTTGAGATTAATGATGCTATAATGTACAAGAGAGCAGGACTTAATCCTGCTTTGCAAAATATCTCTGATTCATACTTCAGCAGCCTGCAAACACATTTTCTGTCCTTCCATGTTGATAGCCTGCCTTTGCAGGTGGGTTCCAGCATTTGGAAAACCAGCTGGAGGAAAGAAAAAAGCAGCCATGGAAAACAGAACATAGACACACTGAAAAGACGGATGGTAGGTGAAAGGCTGATCTTCAACTGGCTGGTCATAATTTCTCCTGAAAAGCAAGAGCCAGCGAGGTGCAATGCACTTATTTTGCCAGGATTGTGCCTGTTGTGAAGCATACACCCTGACAGTGTTTCGTAATTACTCCACCAACTAACCAAGATTTGAAGCGATTACTAAATCTCTTTAGTTAGTGACCTTTGGCTGAGGTGCCTGGTCTCATCAGAAGCAGAAGGACATGACTATGTCATTTATGCTGTACCAAAATGGAAACAACTCGGAGCTTGTCACTTAAACAGGGTCCAGCTGGCAGCTGGACAAGTTGGGAGCTGGGAACACAGCTCATGGAAATGAATAGCTGGGTACATGCAAATGGGAAATGTTAGCTGGAGTTGGGATTTGATCGTGACAGATTCATTGGATGTGAAGAATGTAACATCCCTTCATTTTAAGACAGTCCACATGTGCTTCTTGGCCTGTCTTCCTTCGTCATACAAGGCTTTGATTTGTGTACATTGGAAATGCTGGATACCTGCCAAATATCATGATTATTAAGGCCATTTGCACTGAAGAGAGTCTTAATGAAAACATGAAGAGCTACGACCTTAAGCCAAATTATCCAGGCTGCAGTAAGAGAGAAGTTCGGGCAGAGACATCCCTCAGCCTTCATCCCAGCCGGGGTGTGAATGTAACACTTATTATTTCCCTGACAATGAATGAACAGGCAGCTGTGAGACTCTGATTCCTCCCAGGTCTTCCCTGGGTAATTAAATAGATTTTTAATCTGTATTTGTTCACTATGGTGTCTCAGGAATATGCTTGAAGTCTAAGCCATGGGTAATTCCTGCTAACTTACGTAGTCACCCACTAAGGAGTCCTTTGAAAGCGAGCCACTTGCCCTCCAGTACTGAGGCTGGGGTGAAAGGAAGAAAGAGAAGGATGCAACCTGTGGAAACATGCAGGTTTTATGCTTAAAACCTCTTTCATTTGCACCCTCCCCTCCTGAGAAGGTTTGCTCTCAGCTTTCCACCAGAAAACATCCCAGCTGGTGGCAACAGGAGCTTTCGCTGCCCTTGGGTTAGCCAGCGGTGAGGATGCACCACGCCAGTTCCTCTCTCCCGGGAGGAACTGGGATAGCCCACGGGGGTCTGCTGGGAATGATCCGGCACCATGGCAGACGTGGGAAGGGGAGATGATGTCTCCATCAGGTCCTCGCCAATAAAAGGTTTAATAACTGGACTTCTTCCTCTACCGCTAATCCTCTTCCCAGCAGGTGCTGTGTCCTTGCTGAGGTCTGGGAAGCTTAGCCCCGCTCTGGATACAGGTATAATGCTCTGCAATATAGTAGATATTTCATCCAGTTATATGATGGGCAGCACTGCTTTACTGCTTAAGGTAGAGCCTTAAACAAGCGTTAAATCAATTTTGTGATGGATGTGAGCCTCTGGAGAAGGACTTATCTTGCCTACGACCTTTTTTAGGGCTTATCAGCTTTATTTTTACTATTTCTTTTCTTCAGCTTCATACTAGTTAAACTTCCCCCTGGCTGCTACGCTTGAGAAGTAAAGTAGCTTTTCCCTTTCATAGAAAAAAAATTGCTCTTGGCAAGTAGGACTTCTTGTCAAATAGGTTTAATTTGTGGCTGTAGCATCCTATATAAGAGCATGGGGATTCATAACTTAGCTAAGAAGTCTGTCTTCTCCTCTGCCTTTGTTTCCTTCTTATTATAGCATCTTATTGAAGAATCCTGGGTTGGTAATTTTACCATTGCTTATCTTTTGTGCAGTTTTTAACAGATTTTTTTTCTTCCCTCCGCAGAACAAATGTCAGAACAAGACGACAGATTTCCCAGTGAGATTCACATGCAGTCCAGGCAACAATTTCTTGTAAAATAGTGTTTTCTTCACATACTTTGGTGTTTGCAACCTCTAGCAGAGTAATTCAGCAGGTGACAGAGGATTTATTATAGTGATTTTACGTACCCGTTTTAGACAAGATTCCTACTTTGCATTGATAATCTCTGTGGTTTCTCAAGAACATGTAGTCATGATAAACTTAGTGCTGCAACTTTTGTGAACAACCATTTTCTGTCACTGTTTGGAAGTCAGGGTATGAATGAGCAGGGTATTGATTTCTGTCTCTTTTCCCAGACTTTACACCTAGCCAGTCTTACCTTTCTTTATTTTCTGAAGTTGAAGACATGATCTAGAAGCGTTTGTGGCTCTCAGCGTGTCAGGATTTAAGCATCTCGCAGCCACTGGTGTTATTTACATGTGACTCTTGGGGCTTGGCAAAGTGTTCTTCTCATTGACAGATGGGGAAACAAAGCGCAGGGTAAATTAATTGATCTCCCCAAAGTCACACAAGATTTTTGTGACTTATCACTGCTTTCACATCCTTCTTTGTTAGAAACTGGGGAGAAAATTCCCTGCTATTGCTCTTCATATATGCAGATGAAATGCAAAGTAAAACAGCGCTGAGAATTCTGGAATTATTTTAGCTCCAAAGATTTTACAGGAAGAAAGATGTTGTGATAGGGAAGAGGGTTTTTTTTTTTTATCAAAATGTTTTAAAAATAAAGCTATTTTAGAGTTATTTCTACTTTATCACTCCTGACATTTTGCTTCTGATTTTTTGCTCATCTGGTTTTCAAGTAGCAGGAGAGACACCTCCACTTTCATAAGAACTGAACTGAAGCACAGCCAGTGAGAAAGGGGAGTGTAGGGTCAGATCCTGGAGTGGTCTGCACTTCACCACAAAGGTGCTTTGGCTTTGGAGGCTTTACCACCAGCCAGGAGGGAGCGACGCAGCCTCTTGGGGTGCAGAGCTGGGGGGAGGCTGCCAAGGTCTCTTCTTCCTTTCAGCTTCAAGCCGTGTGGTTGAGCGAAGAGGAAGGGTAGGAGCAATTGTACTGCCAGCCTCTCCTGGCAGTTATTTTGGTCCCTTGGGATCTTCAGTGGATCCTAGGACTACCCGTGCAGCCTAATACAAGGAGGTGTGTTATCTGGCCAGCCTCCCCAGCCTCCTCTGAAGCCAGTGGAGATACAAAAATTCTCCAGGGGCTGGTCTGGAGAACCTGACTTCACATCTTGCTCCTCAAGGAAGGGAATCTTTATCTTTGGCTAAAATGGTAGTCCAGCACAGGCATTTATTTTGTTTATGCTGAGGCCACACTGACTGGCAGTTTATCTGCCAAGTGCAGCTGGACAGAGAGTGGCCAAGAGATGTGTGTGGAAGGAGGCAACTGCAAGGGATGGAGGCTTGGGAAGCCACTAACGCATGCTTGCAAGATCAAAATTCACATCTCAGACTGCCAAAGAAAACATGTTGCAGGGGAAAAGCATTTCAGGCGAAGATCTTCAGAGCAGTTTTTAGCTCAGTTGGCTTGAGTGCACCTCGTATCTGTCACTGTACAAACACCCCCACCACCCTTCAAGGGAGTGGTGGGATCCTGGTGGCAGGTTGCTCTGAGGATCCTCCTACGAGAAGGAAGGGTGACAGTCTTCCCATGCCAGGAAACATCGACGTGCTCCAGAGCTTCTTATTGCTCTTCTGTGCTCCCCAAGCAGCAGGAACTTTAAGCCATCTGAGGATTTCAGAGTCTCTCCCTTGCTCTTTTGGCTCTGCTGTCCAAAGGATGGGATTTATTCTCAGAGAAGCACAACCTGCTCTTCCCAGGGAGAGGTGAACACCAGCCAGCGCCACGCAGGCACATGCTGCACAGCAGCGACCACCGGCCGGTGATCCCACCACCTTCCACTGATGTCATGAGCTGTCAGTGCTGGGGTCTCCCTCTCAGGCATGAGGTCTCTTCAGAGCCAATAGTTTGTCTAGTTTGAGACTCACTAAAAGGAAAGAAGGGGGGAAAAAAAATCCAAAGGGAATAAAAATCAGGAGGAGATATAGATGAGCCTCAGGTGCCACATACAAGCTGGTGTGTTTGCAGATATGTTTTACAACAACAAAACCTCAATACCAATTTTTTTTTCCTGTGTTTTTTTTCAAATATAGAAAGAAAAGGAGCTCTGAAAATATTTTTCAGTATTCTGAGCTCTTTCCGGTTCAAAAACAACCTCAGAGTCTCCTAGCTACCACTTGTCTTCCCTGCTCCCTCTCTCCTTTGCTTTTAGGGGTCATACAGTCGATTTGGGATTTTTTCCTCTACACAACTAAAACAAGCCTACACCCAAGATCAAATGATGCTCGTGTTCCATCTGGAGTCCTTCACACTGTGTTGAGGCAGTGAGTGGAGTTCTTACTTGACACTGACTTTCTTCCTTTTATTCCATCTCAGTTGTATCTTCCTCCTTCACTATTTTAACTGTAGTCTGCATTGAGAGAGTTTCTGCATTGCATCCACTAAGCTGGCAACACAGTCTATTCTAACGTTAACTCAATTTACTTAATGTCAGGTTGCAGATAAATATGGAAATTCATCCTGAATTTCCAGCTTACTGGAGAACTGGCAGTGAATACCAGCTGATAGAAACAGGCTTGCATTCATTTTTTCTCCACTTCCAGTAACAACAGATGTTTGACAGCCACAATTATTAAGCATCTCATTTTCCTTTCTAGCTTTTATTTAGTGTATTGACAAGCTGGGTTGGCTTTGGAGAGGGGCAGGGAGCCAAGCCTGAGCCACCAGAAGAAATCTGCTTGATGACCTGAGTCCCTGTCCAGCTCGTCGACCTTTGCTGCTCTCGGCTGTCACAGCTCAGCGCTGAGTCGACAGCAAAGCAGAAGGAAAGTTTGAACCAAAGGATTCAGATCTAGGGAGCATTACATGTTTCAAGGCACTAAAGGCAGGTATGATTATCCGGACTGCAGCAACAGAAAGCAAGGAGTTTCCCCGGGGAAGTCCAGCCATCCAGTCTCAATTTAAAGCTCTCTGGTGCTGGAGAATCCACCCTACCCTTTGGCAGTTGGTTTCAGCAGACAGGGATCCCCGTCACAGGAACCTGTGCCTTGTGCCTTGCCTGAACCTGACCTTCTGCAGCACGCAGCAAACATCTGGGTTTGATCTGCCGTGCAAAGCATTGTACTGGGATGAATGAAATCTTTGAGAATCACAAGCTATCCCCACACTGCAAAAACCAGGCTGCGATATCCTGTGGACATTCCAGTTATGAGGGTTAATATTTAATTCATCCAATGTGGTCAGTAGCATAAGAATATCCCCTTGGCCATTTTTATAAGGATTTTGTCCAATCTAAATTTAAAATTCCCAAATGCTCAATATTTTCCAATACTTCCATCTCATTACCCCTAGTGATATCCTATTACATTATTTAATCTTAGTTCTTTCTCATTTGGGTCATTTTTTGCATCGTTCACTCACTATGAAAAGCATTTACCTGCAAATGTGCTAGACTTCAGTTGTACATCTTTCTGTTGGAGATTGACCTCAGAGAGCTTGACGAGTATGAGTAAATGCTCCTCAGTATGAGTAAATGCTGAAGCATACATCAACTTTAAGAAATTTGTAGACCATTAGGTTCCTTTTTATCATGCTTAGTCAAGTTGTGCTTTAATGATCTCTGTTTCCTCCTAAATGAATGTCTGGAAACTCCAAGTCATGTTTGTGTTCTGTGTGTGAAACACCACTCTTATTTCCAAAACAAACCCAACAAAAGCACCCTCTTATGAACATGAAGAGCCCTTAACTCTGCTTTCTCAAACACTGCCATATGCATCTGTAAGATTTATCAAGCCCTAATGAAGGATACTCTCTCAATTTGGTGGCTAGCAGCCAGCTCTCAATACTGTAGATGTGAAATTAGATTATACTGAGACTAATGCACCACAACATACCTTATTAGGTGATTTATAGCTTTGGCTTGAGGGCCTTGATATGGGTATGTCTGCAAGGGGCACTTAACATAGAGGTATGTATTTAAGAGATTCTAGTTAAAACCCATTAAACACAGGATGGATGTTCTTATTCAAAAGCACAACATCTGCACCTGTGGGGGGAGGGAAGAGGGGGCAAACTCTTGACTGCAGTTCTCTAACTCTGCAACTCTTGTCTTCAGCTAATTCATGTCAAATTTTTTTCTGTATATTCTCACAAAGACACACTGGAAGTGTAAACCCAACACCGAGTATTTAATTCCTTTTGGGGACAGAACTGCTTTTTGAAACAATTTTGGCTCCAAAGATTTTACCCAGATTTGTACAGTCTTGGTTAAGGGTAGGAAACTATGCTTGAATGCAAAGAATTTTAATGTCAGTATTTCTCTGCCAAGAGTGAAAAAGGCTGTCCTGCACTATTGCTCATCTTCTTTTAAAGCTTTGCTGTATCCAGGGTGCAGAGGTACTTTGTGGTTAGTGTTGAGGGGACATAGGCAGAAGATACATGGAGTCATTGTCTGGATCATACCTCCATACCTATTAGCTGTTTGCATCTAGATAGGAACACAAGTCCTGTGAGAGTGGAAGGGAACATCACATTTACTCCCCTGCTTGCAGAGTCTAGAAGAGTTCAGAAAAGATATACAGCACAGGTTAGGGACTCTTTCCTGATATTCAATAGTAAATTTAAAGCCCATAGTAAAGACCAAAAGCTACAATATCAGTGCAATATAAATGAGAATCATGTGGACAACGCATGCATCTATACGTATCATCTTAGATCCCTTCACGTTTCTACCAATGCACTTCGGAGTCCGCATAAATATGCTCACCTACACCTTTCATAATCTTATTAATTAGCATGGTTGTTCAGATAACAGCCTTGTGCTAATGGGAGAATGGCACTTTCTGAGTGTTACAGCACTAATGCAATGCAAAGACCGCTGGTATGGCAAGGTGGTTGTTTATGCAAGGTCCATGTGCTCTTCCTGCTCTATTAATAAAAGTCACACCTGGTTGCATTGCGATATAATCAGTTACAATATAATTACTCTGTCTACATGCAAACCTTCAAAAGGGAAAACTACCCAATACGAGGCACCACTCACTGCTGCTTTAATCTGCCTTGCTCGTAGTGCTGCAAAGGAAGATGAAACACGTGGCATGTTCCTCCAGTTTCAGCCGCTGCAGATGTCATAATAAAGTATGTTTTAAAAGGGATCGATGCTCCAGACCCACAGCCAAGACGGTTCCTATGTGAATACCAAACCAGTCAGACAAAACTTTCCCTCCTAAATAAATTGGAGATTATATGGACAATCTCAGTTGCACTGAGGGGAACCGATTTGTCAGGAAACATGGGCAGAGCCCTGAGCAGTTTTACTCTGCAGGAGCTCTCCATGCCTGAATGTTTTTCCGCTCCCCCTGCCAACCACGTCTGTTGGTCTGATAAAGGATGTCACTTCTCCCTGAGTGCTTTGCCTCCCTTTGGCTGAATGACATAAAAAGACACTCTCCAGGTGACTAAAGGTTGTACCTGTTGTTGTCAGTGCTGGTCTGGGAGGCAATTTAAACATGTTAGGAACTAGATACACCAGCTCCAAATAGGAAAAGGAACAAAATGAGGATGATGTAAACCCAGTGGACAAGACCTTTGATGGTGGCCATCAGTACACCTCCCACTCTGAGACTGCTACGATGCCAGACAGTTTCTCTTCCATAAATTACGCAGGTTGAAAAAACAAGCTCCAAACCCAAACTATCCTAATCTTTTCTGCTTGTGTGCAACAACTTCTGCTACCCTCTCTGTCAACCCTCAGGGATATAACATCTACTAGACAGCAACAGAAGACCTTCTTCTAGGGGAAAAGAGAGCGGTGATCCTCCCTGGAGAAGTTCAGCTTGCTCTTGTGTTCCCTCTCTCAGCTGTAATGCTGCTGTTAATTTTTCAGGTGGGAGGCAGCCCTGGCCAAGCCCTGCTTGGAGGGCTGTAGGACTTGGATGCCCATCATTCCAAACATTGATCTTGTTCTAATATGAGTGAGTGATTCTGGACAGATGAAGTGATCCATGGCAAATGCTAATTGTATTCACATAGAAGCTTCCTTTTCTCAAGGCTATCACGAAACCTCGGGAAAGAGGAAGATACAAATAATGGTGATGGAAGCTACGAGCTTGTCAGGAAGCCTCTGCCTGAATATATCTCTGTGGTGGAGTCTGTCAGTGTCTGATTTGGAAAATTACAGGATGTCCTTTCCCAGCAGAAAGCCTCTCTGACTCTGTCATGCACTTGACCTTCTGTAGTCAGCCCCTGCAGTAAATGTCCACAGTGTAGTCCTGCATATTTGATAAACATGGTGCAATTCAGAACGGATAAGAAATAGAAAAAAAAAATCAATAGTTTTTACTTTTGTGTTCAGTAGGACTTCAGAAAACTTCAGACCCAGTTCCTCAGCTGCAGTCTATTGCTGTGGAGCAAAACTTTCAATAATATCCACTCCACTTATTTTCAGGAAAGGTTTTCTTAAGCTCTAACCTTGAATCAGAGAAGCGTAAATCAGTTTGCTGCATGTCAGCTGAGCTATTTGTGTGCACTCTTTTCAATTTGAAATCAACTTATTTTAGTCCTCACTGGCAAAGGGACAATTGAATTATATTCTCCCACAAAATACTATGACTTTGAAAGTGTTTAACTGAGGAGATTTCCTGCAGAAAAAAAACCCACCAACATACAAGTCAGCAATGCTATGTTGTTCTGAAAAAGCAAACCCCATCTCAACATACAAATATTATATGATGTCTGCATATGAAATTATGAAGGGATAATACAGCCTGTAAAACATAGGAAGGAAAGCCTTATCCGGAATAGTGAGTGTGGTTTGAGTATTGCATTTCAAGGAAGATGTGAACTGATTGGTGAAAATCCAAGAGAAAGACAGATGGGAGGTTCAGAAACAGGACCCGCAAGAGTAACTAGAATTAGTGTAAAATTAAATCACTAGGGAAGGCATCAGAGCAGTCTCCAAACTGTATATGAAGTGGCTGGTCAAAAGTGGTCTTTCAGAAGAAAGAGGAGAAAGAAATCAATCCCACCCACAAAACCTCCTAAACCCCTCTGGGCTCTCTTCCACATCAAGAGACACCAAAGACTGAAGACTGCCCATGTCCTGTGCCCCGTAACAGCTCTCCAGCCATCCACGCTTTCACTGCTCTCCACCCTCAGTTCCCCAGATTTACACCACTTGCAGAATTGAACTTCACCTTCTCAAGGGTGATAAAAAGGGTGACAAAGTCCTACCTTGGCCTCCAGTATGCACTTTTACCAGCATCGTTAAGAAGCCCTGGACTGATTTTAACAATATGGTCAAATGCAGATCTGGGGAGTGTCTCAAAGAAATGTAATCCTATGACTCTACCTGACCAACACAAATTGAGTTGTATTAGATGATGCAGAGATCTCTTTCACAAATCCATTCTTTTTTTTGAGAACATTTCTCAAAATAGGTGCAATAGGTGACCAACCAAGTACAGAAAGTCCTTCAGCAGTGCTATATAAAACAACTCACATTTTTTCATTTTATTTTCTCCATTCTACATGTTTTTGGACCATCTGAGCTCCTTGGATAAAGACAATATTTTGTCCAGTAAGTCGTATGAAAGTTTTCCCAAAAAATATATTTTAAAAAAAGCAGTGAAAGGACTGTACCTATCCCATCTGTTTCCTCTAATACACTTGCATCAGATTGTTCAGTGTGTTTCTTGGTAAGAGCTATTGATGTCAAGAAACGTGATTGAATGATGTTGCTTGAGTGCATGGCAGCTGACTCAAGAACCATATGTCTCATTCTGCTGCTACAACTGAAGAAAGGATGAGACATACTCCATCAAATTCAGAGATGAACACAGATCTTTTTTTCCTAAGCTATGCAAAAAGTTCTTACACTCAGCCAAAACTCATTCACACAAGGGGAAATTCTTGGATCTACCAGATGAGCATAGCAAACTCAGCAAGCTTCCACAGGCTGAAATGTGCTTTTGCACTTGATTCGGAAAAATGTGGCAACACTAGTTCTATTTTTCTATTTCTATGTCTTGATCTCACCAATAGCACAAAATGTAGGTCAAAGAATTCTTCCCAGGGTAAAAAAGCATCAAAGCATTATTTTTAGTATATAGGGGTCGATTTGGTTGAAGAATTCCGTCCTTACTTATTTTCCACCTTCTCCTCTAAAACGGACTTCAGGAGTAGCTGATTGAAATTCAGTACTTACAGGAATGGGAGAAGTGGTCACAATCTTATCAGTGTTTTCAAAGTATTAACAGTATTCTTTATTGTGCTCTTGGGACTCAGTCTCCCTAAAGCAGCAGATGACATTTTGCTTCCAATTTATTTCTCCCAGCAGATCTGTCTTTCCCAAGTACATTTGAGATGCAATCTTATTGCTCTGAGAAACATCACACGGGAGCTCAGAAGGGTTAGCTTGAAAAAGGCCGGTGTATACTGATAGTCCTGTAATTCAAAATCTGAGTGCTTTAGGTTCTTATGCCCTTGGATATATACATACATCTTGTCTTGCTTGCATAAATGAGTGCCTGAGTGATATTGATAAGAGCCAGGGTATTGTTTCCTTTGCAAGGCAGAAACATTTAACTGATACATTGCAAGTGGCTCTGCAAACTTAAGATATCCTCAACAACCAGCATTTGCTACCGGTGAAGATAAAAGCAAGAGTACAGAAGTCATTTGCAGCCATGCTCTGTGGAAGGGAAATCATCCTGTGAGACCATTTCACTTTCAAATGTTAATAGCCTTTCCTTAGTATTATTCAAAGAGGAGTCATGGGAGCCCACAAACTGGTGTTACCAAGCAAACCTTTCCCCTGCAGCAGCTGCTGAAAGGTGAAGACACTCTCGACGTTGACAGCCATGGGAATTAGGGGCAACAGATCAGCGTGTGGTGACTAAGGCCACCCAGTTTAAACCAGTTGCTGATTTCACCAGTTAAGGACTACAACACCATTGGGAGGGGGGGGCCGTGGTCTTGTTTAGATGATCCCCCAGTGATCTGGGCTGACCAGCCCTCGAGCCAGTCTTCAGTCGGTGACGGCCACCCCTTCTCTAGCAGGGTTACACCTTGTATCCCAGCTCGTACTGACACTCCAGATCACTTCTTGTGGCAAAAGAGCCACTCCATTCACCCATCCCAGTGATTTTCAGATGTCAGAAAACCTCACTGCAGATCATTTTTAATGTCAAGGTACAAAGGTAGCTCAGACACCTAAATGTGTCAGTAGAGAATCATGTCTTAAATCTTGCTCCAGAGGCATCAAGAAGAGTCAGTCTGAACTATTCCACTTCCTTTTGACCAACATGGGAGGAGGTGAAACTATGGTCTATCTATTGTCCACCACATATTTCATCTATGCTCTCTTAAAAACTTGGATCCAGGACGTGTCATTCTTCCTTATGTTCTCATCTAGTTACAGCAAGGCAAATGACTGACATGTCAGAACTGGCTTCAGGCTTCCTTTTTGCTGCATTTCTTTTCACATCAGTCTCCACCTACCAGGATGTGTTTGGTGTGTTTATGCTCTAAGCTAAAAATATTATTACACTGTGTAACATGAAAGCAAATGTTCATGGAAGGCCTGAGCTTTAAAATCTTATTCAACATCATGATTATATGTCACTACTTTTATCTATGTATGGTTTGTAGTTTGAAGAAGAAAGTGAGTAACATTTTGGCTTTTCTAACAATATTCTTTCAGGTTTTAGAAACATGGTGACCTAAGTATTTTATAGATGTATGCTTTAGGGTCAAATAAACTTCAGAAGAAAACTGATTTTCCTCTGAAAAGAAGCTAAGCTCAAGCCAAAATTTGAATAGCAAAATAACAAGCTGTTCTTTGCCAAAGGCAAACAAAAAACCCTATTGCTGTGCCTACTGAAGATCTATCCCTTCAAAGGCCTTGCTTTTATCATTTATTGATACTTCCACCTCCAGTGTAATTTAGCAATACTTCAAGCAGTCTGCTGGATAATAAACATTAAAAATTATTGTATCAGCTTAATTTAGATATTAGAGGCTATAACTGACCCTATGAAGAAATATACCATAAAGCAGATGAGTCATTTAAAACTCTAATACTGTCATTGTGAGCATCTGAATTTATTCCCTTCTCTGCAAGCTAGGACAGAACGAAACCTCATGGGGTTGTTTCCCAGCACAGACACAGTGAGACGGCTTTCCTAACGAGTAGTCACTGAGCTCACCAAACTCCGCGCTGTCCTAACAATAGGATTTTGAAAGCAATAATCTTACCTATTTGTTTGCCAGTCGACGGACGAAATGTTCCTAAGCCAACCCCTCTATTTTCCTCAGGTGAGTCGGGAGGTGACCCAAGGCCCAGGTAGCTCCCTGAGGGGGTGGGAGGGTTGCAGGTGGGACTGGGAGGACCAGGGCCCTGTCCAAGGTGCTGCAGCTGCTCTGCCTTTTGCCCAAAGCTGCCTCTTTTGGCCTCATTTGGACCCCGGCTCCAGCAACCAGTCTGACATCCATCTTTTCCCACCACCAGCACTTTGCAGGACAAGAGGAGCTTAAAGCACAGCAGTATATTCCTGCTCTATTCTCACACCGTACTGGCTTTAAACCTCACCAAACTGTTTACTATTTTTAAACTTAAAATATGCTTCCAGCAAGTAAAGGTAAATTCCTAGATGGAATTGTTCTTTAAAACATGTGGTTTGTGGCTGAGGTGCCTACAACCAGCATTGAACTTTTGTTCACACAGTATTTGAATAAAGCTATTTGTACCTGAAAATAGCGGCTATTCAATGTCTCACAGATCATACTTCCAAACACAGCAAAACTGAGATTCATTCAAAACCCCATCGTTTTTTAAACATGGTGACACTTCTGGAAACGTATCTGCTACTGTGCCAGAGACTTAAAAAAAAAATTGCAGTTATAGTCTTAACATACCATGTTCAAATTTTTTTCCCTCTGCGTTTTAAATAATGGCTATTTGCATTCAGATCCAGGCATTAATATCTGCAATACCATACCCTCATGAGACTGTTTATTCTTGAAAAGCTTCAAGCTTGGAATGAAGCTTTAATTGGAGCATTAGTATTTTTCAATGAAATTCAAGATAATTCAACTAGGTTTCATTGATGAAATGGTTAAAAAGATTGCAGTGAATTTCCACAAGGACTTTTTTTTAGGTATACAGTAAAAATTTTACTATTTCTGACTCATTTGGTGGTTTATAAAACTCCTCTTTTAAATGAAACAGATGAGTTCACTTCTGAGTGAAAGCTGGGGTTTGGCCACTTCTTTCTGCATATGATGCTGTGAATAGATTATGTTTCCACCCACTATTTCTACTGCTTGAGTTGGTTTGGAGAGAACAGGCAGTGTCTTTTCCTCCACCTTAATCTGTATTTCTGCTTTAAACCCTCCTTACAAAAGACTTTAAATCAATAAGTAAATCTTTGAAATTAAGTCACAATTCAATTACAGACTCACTCATGTAAGTAACTATACTATGACTTTGGTGGCGTTAGGCATGTGCAGATGGTGACCATTTAGTCATGTGGATCTATTTATTGCATATTGTGGTAGGGTATGATTGTGGCCTGATTATCAAAAGCAGTAAATAATTTCAGTAGATTTTCCAGAGTGGAAGTTGATAGACCTGATGCACTGAGGGTTTCTTTAGGACCCCACTTACAGATTCAATAGTCTACTTCTTAAAATCACAGCAGTGGAAAACCTCTATCTTCTAACATGTTTAAGAGGTCTTCTGCGTGACCCTCCCAGACTCTGGGAAATCTTTACACTTAGGATTTCAGCATCACTCCCTGCAGCAGGAATTAGACTTGAATATACCTACAAGCTGTACTAACGTGCATCTGTACCTGCTTAAAATCCAGGTGCATGTCACACCCAGGTTTGCAAAGGCTCTCAGAGCACTTGAACACCCAGGTCTGTGTGTCTGCCTCACTAAGGAAGAAATAAGCCCAGGCATTGGTATCCAAGTTCTTGCTTGAGAAATTTACTATATTCAAATCTCTCAGCCTCAAATGGAAAAGCCAGGGCTATTTTGAGCTAGTATAGTCACTCAGATTATTGAAAACAAGTGTGTGGGCATCTTTGAGAAAGAACAACAGGAGTCTATGAAAACACTCCGTGATAAATGTTTTTCCTCACTGGAATTTTTAATTAATTTGTTGGCCTGAGGCAGTTTAGATTTTCTGGCTTGTGATAAGAACAGCAAATGATGGAGTAGTTTTTGTCTCAAGTTTGTTACCATTTGTGCAGTGCCCAAGGGGCAGTTGTAAATCAACTACTCTGAGGACCAACAAGATGGTAGTGTCTTAGCAGATGTATTATTACAGATGTATTATTTCGTCTGATGCTTATTTTCTTTTTGTCTCTGATGATTGCAGAGATGAATACAAGAAGTGCTGAGGTGCCGATATTAACTTGCAATCATAAAAAATGTACATAAAATTAAGAATGATCCAAATGAGCAATAGTGGCACAGGGGAAATCAACCTGTTCTGAAGCAAGATCTTCGTTTTACCCTGAGAACTACTTAGTGTCTTCCATCAAACTGAGTTTAATCAGATGCCTCATCCACTCGCATTTTGCAATATGAGAGTCACATCTTGAACACTAGCTCCTGAGAATATTTGTGTTTGCTGCGAGAGCTGACACAAAGCCAGAGTCACACATATCAGCCTGTGCAGAGAGGGCATGACCCATGCAAATCCATGGAAATATTTATTTTGGTGTCATAGGCTTAGGGATGTTCTAAATGAGGGTCTTCAGCGTCTACCAAGTTCCTGTTCTTTCTCATGGGAATTTATATCCTGGGAAACCTTGTCAAAATGTGACATTCCTGGTATTTCATGGTGCATGTTCAGGTGGTAAAAGAAAAAATATTTTTGGTGCAGAACTTCTGAAAAAAAAGAAAGGGCACAAAGAGACTAGATCCAGATAGGTCAATAGTCAGACATAAGTATTGTATCAAAACATGTTAAACTCCAGCACCTTGGGAGCCAGGAAGGACCTCATCATTTGTGGTAAGGGAAGAGGTTATGTCACTCTGTGGCTGATAAATCAGACAGATACTTATGCACATGGTCCTGCTTCATGACAGCATAGCACAGAGGTCTCGAATATGAGTTGTTCTGAAATTTGCTGCTGTTAATCACAGTTATTTTCAAAGTAAAAAAAATTGCTTTGAGAATTCATTCTGTGTTGTCCCCAAACGACAAAATGGAAAATGATGAGGTCATCACTTGTACACCAAACATGAAGATTTACTTAGCAACATCTTTACTGTAATCAAGAAGTGTTTGACCTGAATAATGGGGTGGAATTTAGTATCATTCAGAAGGACTATTCAACCAATACAGTCATTCAAGACCGTTATGCTGGCAAAACAGGACTGAGGGATTTAAATGGTCTGTATATTGTCCTGTAGACCTTTGCACAAAAATAACTTTGATCCATAGAGATTTACTGTGGTTTACATCTTACCAATTGCCTACACAAGGTGAATTTCAAACAGAACAAAAGTGACTGTGTGTACATGCATAGACTTTGAGGAAATACATCCCCAGTATTTGTACTAATGCCTCTTGTTGCTTCATAGCAAAATTCAACACTTTATTCCTCAGAATGGTGCTCTGATATAGTGTTTTGACTGAATTTTCTTCTGATATTTATATGAAAGAATGAATATAATTGATAAACTGAACTTTCTCCATCGCTGCCGTTTTAAGCTAGTTTATAACCAAAGCTGACAACATCTCAGATTTTGGTGGAATCTGTTTTAGGATCAAGCCAGTCTATATGTTCTGCTGTTGTACACAGGTAATCTGAAATAGATCTTCACAAGATTGTTAATTTCATCCTCTTCTCCTGTTTTCAGCCCTAATTCGTTCTGGGAGGGCCTGATGCCCTCAACTGCATGAAGTCATCCTCTAATGGTTTTCTATTGTCATTAAAATTGGTGCAGGTAGATGTGAAGGGTCTGTAGTTAACATGAATATGAAAGGCAAAATAGAAGATGTGATGATGCAATTCCACACCAAAAAACTTCTGAGGTCTGTTTGGAAAAGCAAACCGGAGCAATAAACAAATCTATTTTACAACTCCTCTTGATACCAGCCTTTGAAAATGTCACAGTCCCTTCTGGAACAAAATTCAGGCTAGTCTTACCAGAATAGCTCATTGTCTAGTCTCATGTTTGATAGGAAAATTAGTGGCTGATTGAGAACATTCTTTTAAAACCTTATCAGGTTAAAAACTGAGAATCACTGCCAAAATTCATGAAGTCTCATTAATTAAGGACATAAAAAGAGCTTCAAAATTCCTCCTGCCATCCTTGGAGGGGATTCCAGCCTTGCAAAGTAAATGTCATTGAAAAAGTTTGAGCTCATGGAAAAAATAAATTCTCTCTGACAGAAGAGAAAATTTGAGGGCCCCAAGAGTGCAAGAACGTAAAGTCTAGCAAGAGCGAACCAGATCTGCAATATATTAAGCCTGAATCATAGTACTGAGTCATTCTTCACACTGAAGGAAACCAGCTATTTAGAGTTAGATCATGAGGTCCCCATGCTCAGATTTTACTCCAGGAATACTCTCATTGAGGATTACATGTAATAGGTTTACACATTTGTTTAAGCTTACTCATTGGTCATAACCCCCAGTCTGAGTCAGCAAGAGTAGAGATTAATGCTATTAGGTATCAAAGGCTTCTCAGAGAGGATGAAATGGAGGTGAATGGAGAGATCCACATCTTACCCCAGCCTGGGGTGTGTAAGTGTCTCAGGCCCTCAATCACACTAGAGGGAAATAGGAAGATAAGTGAATCCAGGAGAACTCTGTATTTCTGTGCTTTATCTGCCCACAGAGATTGTGCTATTATGTCTTTATTTTCTAGATATTTTTTTTCCCTCCTCCCTACTCTTAAGCTATGAATTGTGTTTTTACAAAAGGATCTTGGCAGGCTGAAATTCAGCTTGCCGGCATAGTTTCCTTTGACAACAGCACAATGCTTGAATTAAATACCAGATGTAGTCTCAGTTCAGTCATTCTCCTAAGCAGATTGAAGACCTAAATTTAAAGTGGGCTTGGAGGTGGATTGCTTTATGCCACTTTTCCATGTCTACTGTTTTTATAGCTATCTGTATTTGTTAGACTGAGTGATTTTAGCCTTACAGAACTCGTATATATAAAATGTATAGGGATATATGTTTGTGTGTATACATGCATATCATTATATACAATTGTGTATGCACATATTTAAATGTATTTAGACAGGTTGGCTTGTGAGGAGCTGAAAAACCCAAGTTTGTTTTATGGTGTCTTTCCCTCCTGTGTGTTTTCTGATATCTAACAAAAGTTAAACCTTCTAACCCTTCTTCCATTCTTTCTTGCATCTGTTTTCTCCAAGTTTCTTGAAAATAAGGGACTGAACTGATATGTGTCCTCTCTCATTCTGCTGGGTGTGATGTAGGTTAAACCACAGGCCCAAGAGTTACTGGAATCAGAGCCACTTTTCATTCATAAACTCAACAAGCAGTTTTACCCCCATGTAGGACAGTGCTGGTACATGCCACTCTGTACACCTGAAGAGTTATCGCACAAATTTTTCATCATTTCTTACTACATGGACACTTCAGAAAGGGAAAGTGTGGTTTAGGAAGCATCTTTTTAATGTCCTTAAAAAATACCCTGGCTTTGTTTCAATAGTCCAAGGAGCTATTATATACATTGGTAATGCAGCATACAGTGCAACCTAACCACCAGCATTAAAAGTTTGATATCCACTTACACTGGATTTGATTTCCTCTTTATAGGCAGTAAAACCATGAAGGAGACATGGGGCTGCCTTAGAGCTCTGGCTCCAACTCTTGATTTCAGGCAGGTTAAAGAGCTCTCAGCTGTCTCCAAGTGTCAGTATTTACCTCTTTTCTTGGTCAAGAAACAGAATTTTAAATTCTTTGCAGCATTCCCATTTGCCAATGCTACAACATTCATAGCAGGCTAATTACTCTGCTCTTTAAAGCAGAGTAATTAAACTGTAATTAAGCTGACACCCAGAATATAGTCCTGGTCAAACGCAAACAGCAATTCATTCAGGTCACCTTGTCTAAATCAGAATCTCAGCATACATCAGCTTTAGCAAAAAAGGATAAAGGCAGTCACGGCGGTTGATTGGCATAAGGAAGCGGAGGAAACTCACCAACGTCTAGCGTGTAAATCCGAGCTCTGTGATACCGACCACCTCCCAGCAATGTGTGAACCCTTGGATTAGCATTCTCCGCTTCAGCTGTCAAGTGACATTCAAGGAAGCACCACGCAGGTTTATGAAACATCATTTCCCGGAGTATAGCACGCTTCGGTGTCACTGCTGGCAAGTACAGAGAGTCGTAGCTATTTGTGGTGTGTTGTATGGATGCACTGGGCTGTCTCCTTCTCAGAGTTTCAGAGGTTCCCACTTCTGTCCCTCACTGAAGACAGTGGAGACCTGCTTGTCACCTAATGGGTTGTTCTGGTGTTTGAGTCAAGTGCTATAGTGAGAAGTGTAATTGGACTGTTCCACGGCAGCCCCACTGCCTGTCAAATGACCATCCCAATATAATAATATGCATGGAGGAGGGCATGAATAAAAAGCCATTACTTAATTTAGGGGACAGTGAGGGGCAGATCTGCAGTTCTTTCTCTTGTTAATGGAGATTTAACTCACAAAATTAGCATCTGATGCCACCAGGAGAGACAAGCAAGAATTGGACCTATCCACTCTCTATCCTGCTGGTCTGACTCCCCCATTGTGCTGGGAATCAGGATTAAAGCCTTTTGGCCAAATTAATTTGATTAAGTAGACAAGAACTCTGCTTGCACAGCACTTCTCTTGGCTATTTAAGGGCCTGATTGCATTGGCATTGGGATTGAATCACTAAGAGTTTAAATCTAATTCCAAGGAACAGTTCCTATAAATTGACCCTTCATTTAAATCAGTGATTAACCAAATGTGGCTTAGAAAATGCCACAAGGAAGCAGTCCAGAGCTGAGCCATGGGAATAGTTTCAATAGGAAATAGTTCAAAGGAAAGAAATAACCCAGGAAAAATCACTGTGATTTATGAACGTATCTCAGATCTATGAAGGAGAGCTATGCCAGTGAAGTCCAAAAAAAAGTTCCATAAACGGTGTGTCAGTTCTAAGGACTAAGCAATAAACCCCAAAATAATTAGCTTCTGTATCTCTGCAAAACTCAGTATGTGCCAAAGAGAAAGCAATAAACATTTTCTGTGATTGGACTGCAAGAAATCTGCATAGCAGGATTAAGTTGTCAAAAAGAAAAGGAACGTGCCCAGAAGAGAGGTCGAATACAGCTAACCACAGGCTGGGCTGAAATCAGCATGGAAACAAAAGTAAATTTGGATGAGAGTTAGACTTTACATCCTGAGTTTAAGCATGAATATAAGTTCTGTTGACTTCAGGGCCTGATTACTTTCAGAGACTTTTAAAAATAATTTGTTGAGTCTTGGTCATAGCTCCTATACCTTTAATAACTGTGCCCCTTTGGCAAGCCATTTATAGACATAGAATTGCTCTTGCAGCAAACCACAATTAAGATTCCCTTGTTAAAATGGGTCTATATTCCAGGGCAAGAGAGGACAAGAAAACATTCCCTGACTGACTGGTTAGCGAGTCCTTTGGTCCTCCAGGTTTTGCTGCTTGTTTCCTTCCGCCTTGAGGTATCAGCATTTATTTTGTGCTTCTGAAGCAGTTGTGTCTTCAGCCTTTTATGCTCTGAGACCTTCCCAAAGGCAGGACCTGGAGCCAGGCTTGGCCGAGGGAAGCCCCAGTGGAGATGCTGAGCACACAGAGCAAGCTCGCAGAGCACACGGAGCTTGCAGAACTTGCAGAGCACATGTCTAGCACTGAGCCGCAGCAGCCAGGGTGATACTCAACCAACAGAGGAGCCAGAGGCACTTCCAAAGCCAAGGGAAGCCTCACCACAGCTCCACCGAAGGGTCTGGGAACCACCCCTCGCTGCAGCCGCTGGGCTCCTCTGCCAGGGCCTCTTTGCTTCAGAAAATGTTTCGGATGTTTCAGAAAATCCATCTTCAAGATAAGAAAGCATGGTAATCTGGCTACATTAGCTGGGATTTCCAGAGGAATTAAGGGATCAAGTGATCAGAATCCCTTAGGCTCCAGTGCAAACAAGAGTCTTTGTACCTTGCCTTTAACAGCATTACAACTTTTTTCCCCTTCAACAGAAAATACCAGGTCTTATAAAGAAAACAGATATAACAGGGAACAATGTATTTACCACCTTGCAGACTTTTGCCATTAAATTTTTATTCATACTGTGTTAGATAAATGTAGCCCACATCATCCTAGATTAGGTTTCATTTATTCCCAAACAACTGTGTTTATTTAATTCTCTCCTTTTTCCACATGTGGAATATCTCCATCCTGCTACCTCTCAGCAGCAGATGTTCACTGAAACCTGATAATACAGTTGCAGCAAGGATAGTTACTACCTCACATGTCACCGTTCAAAGAAAAGGCTTGGGTTTAGTTTGCTCAGGTTTCATCTTATTTAATTTTCCCTTTTTTTATTAGACACATAGTAAGAGACCTTTACTCAGGCAAGCCTGAAAGAAGCTGGTCTTTTTTTGTTCAGCTAGTAAAGGAGGTAAAGGAAAGGCAGCAGCACTGTGCGTGGCTATGAGGCTATGACTTGATGCAGGAACCAAACTGGAAGCGATTAAATGCCCTCACACCCCTGCTCTACCAGGGGTGTTTATGCTTCTAACTGCTTCCGAGGAAGCCACGCATCCTGGATGAATGGCCTGTTGTGACGGCTCTGTTCCTGGCCTGGTTACTGCAGGGCCCGCGGGGATCGCGGCTGCGTCCTCTGGACCATCTCCTTCCCCTTGGGAAGGTATTCCTTGCTGCAGCATGGACTGAGCAAAACCTGCACTACCTTCTCCAGGGATTTTGCAGCTCTCCTTGAGCTCTGCACGTGCCTGCAAGTCCAGAGCAAGCCAGAGGTTCAGCAAGAAGCTTTGCAGAGCTGTGCTGTGCTTCTCCTTCCTCCCCTCCCCTCCTCCTCCTCCACCTTTCCCTCCCTCGCAGACCTCCCCATCCCACCGCTCCTGCTATTTAACTGTCCGTTACCGAACACAGCCACTACTTTCCTTTATCACCTTGACAAAACTGCTTAATCTCTGATTTCAGCTGCTGATTTTGCTTTGCTCCGTGATGCCACTTCAGATTAGGAGAGGGAAGACAGCTTGCTAGAAAGAAAGAACATAAAACCCAGTTTGTCACGCTTGTACTGTTCCTGAGCAGCACACAAGCTTCATCTCTAGGGACAATTTTACCAAGCTGTTCGAGCTTCATTCTTGCTTAGAGGCAAACAGATTCAAAAAGACACAGTAAAAACAGACTTTTTAATCATTGATGCCCAGGACACCCTTCCTCATGGTTTAAAGTAGCCAAACAGCCTCTTTGATTTCCCACACGAGCTAAAGCAGGCAGGTTTAGAAGCAGCTGGTCCAAAACGTCCCCCCCAAAGCCCTCCGACACGTGCAGATCGTTTCTGCTGTGGCTCTGCAGCCAGCCCATGGCATCTGAAATGCATTTGAGTCCCACCTTGCAGGTGCCGCTGCTCGGCTCGAGGACAAGGTTTCTTCACCCAGGATTTCTTATCATTCTTCAATCCATGTTCTTGCCACCTGGAAACCGGGCAGATCACAACCAAAAGCAGCAGGGTAGGAGTTTACTGGGCAGTTTGTTGAAATCCTGAGATCCCTGATGGCTCAGGACGAGGAAGGTACATGGTGGTGCCTGTGTACTACCCACACAGGAAAGGGCAACATGTTTCTCTGACGTCTGGTCCTGTAGTGGCTGATCCTTGCTCCATGGAGGATGCTAATCCCAGGACTGACAAGCTTCATATGAGGCCTGACATTTAAACTTGTCTTGACATTTTGCTCCTCTAAACAAGAACAAGGCAGACGTACAGTAGCAAGAAGTCAACAGGAATCTGCCGGAACCTCCAGCTCTCTCAGGGAGGTGTTTGCCCTGAGCTCAAGGCTCACTTGTTTGCGATGCAGAGAGCGTAGCACACTCCCTGAGCAGAACAACCGGTGCTGTAAGAGGATGAAAGGACATACGGATCCTGCTCCTGCAAGGAGTTGGCTCGGAGACAGAGATGTGTAGATGACACCCAGTTTGCTGGACCTGAGCAGCAGCTTTCTTGTTCGACAGGTTTGTTGGTGATAATAAGGTGTCTGTGTCAAGAAATGCTGAGAGGTTGCAATGAGCATCAGCTGAGCCAGCTATGTTGAAAAAAAGAAGGGTTTCTAGCAAGTTGGCACATGCCACGGATTAGATTCTTAATACCGACAAGTGACTGGGATGCTGTCACTCCCGTGGAGTGATGCATTGTGCCGGGTTTCCCTCTCCCGCGCTTCCGTTGACTGAGTTCATTTCACCCACTTCTGGTTTAGTCCTACATGGGAGGACTCAGCAGGCAGACAGAGAAGAAAACCACATCCCTGGTGGCCTGTTAAAGTTTGAAAGATCCCTCAAATGAACAAATAAACTGCTTCTGTAGAGGTCAGCTCTCCAGTCAGCTAGGCACTAATACAGCCGCACAGAGCTTTGCATGCAGGTAGGAGTCTCTGTGTCATGCATTTGTTTTCTGGTTTATAAGAGAGGATGATGGTGTGCTGGGTCTGTGTGCACGGTTGTGCAGCCCTGTGTAACACACAATCCGTGGGTACACTCTCGTGCACCCAGGGAAAACTCCTTCATCTCCATGTCCCTCACTTCTTTTATACATGGCAGTGCTGCCCCACTTCACAGAGGCAATGTGAGGATAAAAGGGATTAAAAAAAAAATTTATGCTGCACACATTCATCATAGAAATAGAAGATGACAAAAGAATTCTTTCTATATTTATTTTTGCGCATACAAAGTGTAGATGTGATGGACTTGTTAAGACTTCCCCATTGGAGTAAGGCTTCATCCAGTTATTTGCTAATGATTACCAACCTTATTTTAGAGTGATCCAAATGGCAGCATTCCCAGGCTGCTCAATGCAATCAGTGTAATGGGACGGAGCTCTTCAAAAGCGCACTGGCAGACTGGCAGACCTGGGCCATTAGTCTTTCCCCGAGAGGTAAAAATGGATGGGCGACACGGGTGTTTGCACTGCAGCTGTATTGTGCCTCTTACTGATGTTCCATCTGCAAATACTCGTGTGCATCACAAGGTTGCTTTTCTCTCTCTTTGGTGACATTGGCTGTAGCCAATTTTTGTAGCCTTTCTGTGGCTTCTTTTCCCATTTGAGTATCAGGAAGGATCATTCTCTTCTACCCTGCCAAAAGGAGTCTTTACTGACAGCATGAAGTGCTTATAGCAAAGAGGAGCATTTAAGTACTTAAGACAGACAGCATATTGTATCAGAAAAATCATTTTGGCATGTACATTTTGTAGCCAGGTGTCCTACGTGCCAGTCTAGCCTGTGATACGCACTGTAAGTGATATTAAAATGCTATCGTTTACCTTTTCCCAGCTGTTCTTGTGCTTTAGAAGGAATTCCCTGGGCTCCACACTGAATAAAGAGGATTTCTGCAGCACCACAGTAACACTCTCATCCCCAAATGGTGAGCCTAAACATTTGGTTTGTGGCTAAAAACCCATTTTAAAGACAGCATTTGATTTCAGTGGAGTGATATTAAAATGTCATGCACTATAATTTATGTCCAATTTTCCCCAATTACTGATTACAACTAACTCCGCTTCAAAGATCAGCACCTGCTCCATCTATCTCCATTACTAATGCTTAGTGTTTCTGGCAGTGTCTTTACCCCAAGATCCTCAAAATGCAGCTCCACATTATTCATTTTCCCATTTTTATGCGTCAGGATGGCATGAGCGGAGGCTTACCCTCTTATTAGCATCCACTAGGTCTGAGCTACCGGAGCCCTGATACCTGCATTGACTGACATAAGGATCACTCAGAGCTTGCCTGTGTTAATCACGCTGGAGACGACTGCCTTTAGGGAGAGCAGCAAAGTCCTGCCCAGACTAGATGGGCTCAACCTACAGCAGGGGGGTCAGAGGAAGGAGAAGGCTCAGCTACAGCAAGAAGGAGGCTCAATAATCCTCACCCTGATTTTTGTTACCTTCAGTGGCCAAAGGTCACTGTGGCTGCGATCTTTCTCTTTCCAGCTTGCTGGAGCATGGGGTAGGATGCAGATAGTTTCATTTTATTCATCTGAAAGGCTTCTTTGCTTCTCTGCTCTGATGCTAAAAGTTCAACTGTGTATTTAAAAATTGGGCTGTACCTGAAATGGAATGAGCTCTGCTGACACCGGCTCTGTGTTTCAGTCAATTCAATCAATGTGGTTGTTATTAACTTGGTCGGTCCTTTGCTTCACCATCCAGGATTGCCTGTATTTTCCCTCTCAGCATGAAATTAAAAAACAATTAGTAATAAATTATCCACTGGCTGCAGTAGTTGCTTGTAAAATCCGGGCATGGAGACCCTGGAATTCGCTCCTGACTTTCTTGCCAGGCTGAGGTTTAAAAAGCTGAATTTCCTGGCAGTTTTCCTTTCCCATGCTCCCTGCACCTAAAAAAGGTGATGCAGCAGGCCAGGCCTGTGAAGGGAGCGAGGACAGGTCTAAAAGACATTATTGGTGCTGCAGTGTATCACGTACAAGCATAAGGGGTTGGACTGGAAAAAATGGCAAGGAGTGGCTCTACTCTTTCAGCTCTTAACCGAGGACATTCCCGTGTGCATCTGTAGTGATGCTCTGGCTTCCCTAAAGCAGTCCTGCCATGGGTGACCTGCACCCTGATAAACTCGGCAGGAGGGACTTTGTAGGTGCAGATCAGGTTGAGAAGACCTTGCTCAGCTTCTCTGATGTTTTCGTCCTTGTCTTCCAAGTATCTGAATTATCTCTGGCATGTATCATGTATATTAATGAATTTATCCTTTATCCTGTGAGTTACAGGAATAAAATTACCATTATTTTGAAGACAGATGATATTATTTGCTTGACATCCAACAGGGAACTGAACTTTGATCTTCTGCCTTCCAGCTCCATGCCTGAGCTATAAAACCTGCCTGTCTCCTCTCTCATTATTTTCTGTACTTTGTAGCAGGTAGAGACCAAGCTAGTAAACACAAAGCCTAGGTATAACCAAGACAGGGTCTTCTCCCAAAGAGGTTACGGTCTAAGTTTGTAACAACAGCAAGCAGATGGCTACAGCAGACAGATGGGTAGCACAGGGCTTGCTGTTGTTGCACGTAATGTTTTATTCAGTCTGTGTCAGCTATCATCTGATCTGAGCCTTACCCTGAATCTTGGACGCAGTCAATTGTGCTTCAGATTGATTTGCACCAAACAGGGAAGCTTCTAGCTCACAGGAATCTGCCTAAAAATGGCAAGGATGCGATGGGAAACTGGGTATAGCCAAGGACAGAGAGAAAAAAAAAAAAGTCCTTGGCTAGTCATGTATTTCAGGGTAAGAACACACCTGGGCCTGGAAGAGGCTGATGTGTCCTCAGGGGTCTGTGACTTTCTGGTGCTTTGAGTCAAACCACACCCCTGGACATGGAAGGCAAAGTGCATTAATGCTCTGCCCGTGCCCCCCGTAGCGTCCCACAGCAGCCGTGGTACACAGCACAAAGCCCTTTCATGTTCTCACTCTCCCAGGCTGGTACTTATCATGTTCTTACCGCCTCCATACAAGCAGAAAAAACACAACATGCTTAAAATATGTAAAGCCCAGCTCATTCTCTCTCCCCATCCCAGCAAAATACCATGCAATAATGAAGGCTGACTATATTTGTCTTTGCAAGAGCCTTGAATCAGAATTAATTCCTGCGAGCTGCATCTATTAAGAGAACACTATTTCAGATGGGGAAACAACGCTTGCAATTATTTAATTAGAAACCCAGTGCCAGACAGCAGAACAGGATGTGCCCTGGGCTAATAACTGCAGGTTTCACAGCTCCCCGTTTGCATCGTGTCCCCTCCTTTAATGTGCCTCCAGCCAGACGCACTGAGGGCAGGACCAAATGACACACAGCTACAAATGCAACCCGATGTATTTTATTCCACAGTCAGCTACATTCACTCCCAGCCACTGGTATCTTCGGTGACATATTCTGATTGAATTCTACATGACCTCACCGTCTCCAAGGGAGAAATGAGGGTGTGATATGGGAAAGGCTATTGTGGCACAAATCCTGTTCACTTTCACTGACAAACCAAAAGATCCTCAGGTATATTTTAATTTTTTATATTTTTAAATCCCTAAGAGGACTGAGGGAGACCCTGCAGACTCAGACTGAGTTGCTCCAGAGCTCATGAAGAAGCTTTTTCTGGGCAAGTTTCCTAGACCAACTGCAATGCTCAGTGCAAAAGTGACTTTGTGGAACAGCTAGAGCTCCTCTTTTGTGGGAACAGCTTGTGTGCTGGAAGGTCAGGGGAAGATCATTGTGCACCTGAGGAAAATGGAGGTGGGTCATGCGTGGTGAAGCACAGTCTGGGGACAGCTTTCCCTGCTACGAGTGAGTGGTGGAGAACGGGCAGAGCTGCGTTGCTTTCCTCCCTCGCTTCTGTTCATTGCTGTCTGCGGAGACCGAAGGTGACCTTTCTCCTGCAGCCATCAGCTCTTCTTCCCCAAGGGCCCAGACCTCCTAAAACGGGCCTGTTGTGCTTTCTTAGGGGAAATTCCTCTTCTAGCCTTGGCCAGAGCAGAACTTGGGCACGAAAGCCCGCTCCTCCTCCCACAGCCCCACCAGTTAAGGTAGGGCTATCGCCATCGTTCACGGGATGCTCCCGCAGGGCGGTGGGCTGGTTTTGCGACCTGACATAGGCACTGGGTCACGCTTCATGTGGATTCATTGCCAGGGCAAAAAATGCCAATTTTCAGCCCCCAAAGCCAGATCTAAACATTGCCATAAATCCAGGAACGTGGGGAAAGATTGCTACACAACTTCTCTTTCCACTTTTTTCCCTTTGATTGAAGGACTCGCACTAGAAATAAGTGATACTTTTTGTGAGATGTCTATTTCTGATAAGTTCTTGCCAGCCCTCCAGGAAACATCCAGCCTCGCACAGCCTTTCTTTCATTTTTGAAAGGGATAATGCGTGATTTACTGCTTTGCCCAACTCTCCAGAGTGGCTCTTGTCATTGTCTTCTTTGGCATCATTATTTATCATCATTTCAGTTCTTGCTGAACCTGAGAAAGAGAACACTATAGTGAATTGCCAGGCAATTGCACAAAGCGGG
>JANZLQ010000064.1:17780540-17825788 GCA_026212715.1 Elanus axillaris
GGGGGTGAAGTTGGCAGGGAAAAAAAAAGGGGAAATAAAACAGGAATAAACAAAAATAATCACCTGGAGTGATTAGCACAGCTTTTGAGAGAGATGACACCAATTGCCATCCCCCAAGCTTATTTCTCAATGCTTTAAGACAATTTAATCAGGCAGCCGGAGTTTGTCTTACCAGGTGGAAATCAAAGCCTGCTCTTGGATGAACAGGACTCCAGCTCAGACATTTCAGAGTGTTCCCCCTTCTTGCGAGGCTGAGGTGACAGGCAGAGGTATGGTGTGAAGATTTAGTCTGCAGCACGTTGACTTTACAACGTCCTCTATAAAGTGCTGAGATGACAACTCTTTAGCTGGCCCCTGGAGATGGGACCAAACCAGGCACGTGGCATTTGCTACCTACTCTTCAATCCTGAGGGATTAAAAACGGATGCTCACAGCTGAGAAAAGGAGTTACTTTTAAAGTCCCTGAGCGCACAGATTTCCTGGGCTGCTCTGCCCATACTGCTCCATGGCAGGTTAATCTGTTCCCCTTCCCAGCTAGGCTCCTAGAAATAAGGTGCAATAAACTCTCTTTCAAAACAGGATAATAGTTGCTAGCTAGGTCTTGGGTAATGTTTTTTCCCAAATGCTCCAATCTACTTTTATCCATGTCAGGGCTTTTTTTCCCCCTTTGCCACATGAGTGTAGTTTTTCTTTTACATTAATAGCAGGAAAGGGTCTCCAGAGGGACCAGGTGAAAGCGGGGATGACTGTCTGATTGTCCGGTGGAGAGGAGAATGAGGAATATGAGAAATAATGGAGTAACAGGAGAAATCATAACTAGATTTTTTTAATAAAACTTTGTTCTAAGGCTTAATTTATTTAAAAAAAATATAGAAAATTAACTTCATCTCCCATTGTAACAACAGCTGGCAAGTGCCTGTTAACAGCATCAAATATCCCAACTTACAATATCCCTAATTTTTAGTGTAAAGTTAGCTTGGAAAGCTCAGGACTGGTAAGGAGCAGAAAAGCTGCTGGGCAAAGATGGTCTGTGTTCCCAGAAGAGTTCTTCAAGTTCTTAAATTGTCTTCTAATTATGTTTTATTACTCACTAGCAAGGCTGGGCCCTTGCTTTATGTGTCATTCCCGTTTACCTGGGGGAAGGACCATCCGGCAGGCGACACCACTAGAGGCCAGTGTTGTAATTCAGCAAGACACTTCGGAGTAAAATATTGCTGTTCGCTCCATCACTTACTCATTTTTTAATGACATATTCAGTAGCTGCAGACCATGGAGCCAAGAAAAGGGATTTTGTTTGTTTGTGTTTCTTCCCTTCAGCTTCAAAGACTCAGTTTGCATAATCAGCTGGAGGATTTGCAAGGAGGGTGAAACAAATTTTGTTGGTTTGAATGTTCAATAAAAATATAAATTTCCCGAAGACCCAGTGTTGAATCGCTCCTGGTTATCACTAAGGACCAAGGGCTGAGCCGAATAGTAGTGGCAGAGGGCACGTCCCTAATTGCACATGTGCCAGCGCTCACACTTTTCCGAGGCAAAGCCAGCCGGTGACACCAGGACACGGTGGCACGAGCTCACAGTGACACCGGCACACGGTGACACCGGCACACGCAGGAGCACAGGCAAGGCAAAGGCTGCCTCAAGCCCAGGAAGAAAAGGTGCCATGGGCTTTTCTCTGCTTCTCAGTCAAAGCCAAAGCTGGTATTTGGGGAACGCTGGAGTCAGCTTAACCAGAATTGCCACAAAACCTTAAAAAAAGAGAAATTTTTTACATTTTACACATGTCCGGATATTTCCCCCCAATGTTATCCCCTCTCTCCCATCCCTGCTGGGTTTCAACATCTCTCTTTTTTGCTAGGCTTGCTTTAGAGGGCAAACCCACCAAAATCGGCCCAGCCAGACACTGCAGAGAGAGCGAGTGCTGCATCACCCAGGGCAGTCCCCTCTCCCCCGGCCCATGAAGGGGATGCTGAGCGATCAGGTAGGCTCAGCTGCCTTCTCTTGCAGGACAAAAAGTCACATCAATCTCAGAGGAGTTTCCCTCCAGGAAATTGCTCTCCAGGAGCCTCTCAAGGCCATTTTCCCGTGCAGGGGAGGAGAGTCTTACCATGTTGTACCCAGTTGCTCTCCCAGCACCACTTCCAGGCAAGGAGTGCTGATTCTGGTAAGCTGCTCCCCTTCCCCGTCGATAACTCTTCTTCACTGACTCCAGATGACTTCTAATTTCATGCTACAGTGAGTGACAGGCAAATCTCATCCAGGACAGCGTGTCATGATGCCCATGCTCATTCTGGCTGAACTGGCAGCTGGAAATGCCTCCTACGCCCACAGCACTGTGGGGGTATGTCACCTCCATATGGAAACTGAGAGCCTGCAGAAGTGAAGCACGAGCCTTGCTCATGCAGGAAAAAGGGTCTGACCCCTGCGGAAGAAGTAGTTTGGACTCCAAGCTGGTTTTTTGTGCATATGCCACTAGAGGGGAACAAAGATCTATAATATTGCTTAGATTTGCTACGAGCACTGGAAAGCCTCCTGCAATCTGGGGACCGCACTGCCCGCCTGGAGATGACTTCTGTGCCAGCACCATGTGAATGCTTTTCCTTATCTCCGACAAGAAGAACCTCATTAATTGCATTTATCACAAGCAAAGAAGAGCAAGAGCAATTTTTCCCGAGGATCTGTAAATTTTACTAAACACTGACACCTACACCAGGTGAAAAACGAAGCAAACAGTATAGCCTTTGGCAATACTTTTTCTGATAAAGCTAACTCTAAATTGGGTGTTTGTAACATACATAGGATGTAGAATTGTAAAAATAAAGAAATCAGTTCCAAACCATTCATACTTTATGTTGAGAGCTTCATAAATGAAGTACATGATCACTTCTTTGCAGTTTGGCTTGAAATAATGAAGGTTGATAATGTGATTATTAGGTTATTCATTATGGAGGCATCATTCACTTGCAATAATCTGGAGGCGTTAAAGCTGAAGATCTCTAATTATGATGCTTTTAGAGGAAACATACATAAAAGAAAAGTAGGGGGTAGCTTGTAATTCTCTCCATAAAATTAGTTCCTAGATGAAAAGGAAAGGGTCAGAAAATTAGTTGGTGACTTAATCAGTTTAAGGAAAAACTGTAAATTATCTGAAAAAGTAATGTTGGAAAGCCTTAATGCACCGAGAGGGCTTGCAGTATGCAGAATCACAGTAGAAATATGAATCTGCCAGTGATTTGATTAGTGTGATGCAAACACATTGGACATGAAGAGGGGGCAATTGCCATCAATTTCTCTTAGGGTCCATCTGAAGTTGAGCATGTGGCAGAGGAGCATGTCCCATCAGACGGAACAGACTCAGTCCTCGAGGCCGTCAGGAAACCTCTCCTGCCCTGGCTGCGTGTGGAGGAAAGCTCGGGAGAAGTATTCCCCCCCAGGACCTGCCATAGGACTTGGCTGGTGTTCCTCCTCCAGGTGCTTTCCTACCCTCCACCCCAGCTGCTCCCAGAGCTTGCTGGTGATGCCTCGGTTCTTTCAGCCGCCGCAAAGGGAAGGCGTGAAGGTGACACGCGCACACATGTAAAAACTCTCTTGTGCACATATAGTCCCCATGCTGGGTTAAGGCACCGGTCTCAGAGGAAACGTGGATTTCTCGCTCACTTGAATTTACTGCAAACTGTAATGTCGTGTTCAGGAGGGAGGAGGCTGACTGTCCTTGCTGGATTAGCACAAGAAGGAAGTATATGTGCCTGGTTGGACATAAAAGGTATGCAAAAACCCAAAGGGATACTCACTTAAGGTCCACCTGATTTCTTTAGCAAAATATAAACGTCTTTCCTGGTCTATGTCACAGGAAACCTCTGTTCCTGGTGGCACAACTGCAGGACTGGAAGCTAACTGAAAGAAGTAAAAGCAAGAACAGGTACAGCCTACTGCTGGACCTGATTTATGTCTACTATACAAGAGGAACTTGAACCTGAATTTATCTCTATTCTGTGTGTGATAAAGCAGCACATCGCCGCTTTGAATCACGAGTTCCCCAAACAGCTCCAGTGTGGCAGCCTCATGTCTAGGTTGGAGTTTGGACCTACATCCCAAATCCTTAATGGCTCACAAGCCAAAAAGCAAGGAGATTCCTAGACTAGATAAGGTATGGTCCATCTCAGTCCAATGTCAGGTGTCACCTCTAAATGGAGCAGTCGCACCCCAAAGGTCTTCTCCATTTATTCACAAAAAAGGGTCTACCTCTTCTCCAAAACCAGAGCACTTTGTTCCTCCCAAAGCATTTAAGTGGCTTAATCTAAACCTCCGGAGCTGGAAAACACCCACAGGTGAATACAGTGAGGTTTTCATCTGTGCTGCAAACAAGTCTTAAAGTTCTTACAAAAATACAGCCCTGTGGCCATGATGAGCTTTTTTGAGTCTAAATTCTCTCCCCAACATTTGTATCGCAGCTGCCAAAAAGCAATAAATAAAATGACCCATCAGAAGTGACATTTGTTCCTTCCACCTTGTTCAAAATGGTCCCTGCCGTCCTGCCAAAAAGGTGCGACCTCCTCTGGGATCACCCTGATGGGTGAGGACATGACACGTCTCCTCCCCGACTGTGCCGGACATGTTTGCTTGGGACAGTGAAAGTGAATCACCACGGAATTATGTTTCCCCAGAGGACTGAAAAATAGCTGGACACTAAATCTCAATATAAATCAGCCAAGAGTTAATGTTTATTTTTTATCAGAGTAATGGGAAAATTTCGAGCAAGCCGGCTAGATTCAGGGTGAAGTCGAACTCCCAAACTTTCTCTTAAATTAGGCCCAGCGGGGGCGTAAAAGCATCCTTAGGGACCACAGAGCTCTGCAGAAAATTATGCCAGCTCCACCAACTCGTGTTCATTATCAGTGTCGCTCACTCATGTCACCTCCACAATTATTTTAGGACCTGTCACCAGTAACATTCTCCCACCAGCAAATGTTTCCAGCTCAATCTAACAGAGAGGCTGAAGTTCGAAGCGAAAGTTACCTCTGCACCTACTCCTTCGCACTGACTGCCTTTTCACACTCCCCCTGAGCAGAAAGCGGCCGGAGGCTCCTGCAATCCCAGCTGATGGGAGACACTTTGGAGCAAGGGGGCTGTGCAAATCCCTGCACTCTAATAAAGGAGAGGAGTCGGGGGAGGTGGGATGGATGGTCAGTGTCAGACTCTGGGAATCGGACCCAGGGCTAAGCTGGGGTCTGTAATGCAAAAACTTAAACCCACAGACTCCAAAATTTGAGGGAAATTAATGTTGGGCTCCTGTGGAGGTGTTAATGATGTAGGGAGAGGACGAAGAGGAGATAAGCAAAGTCTACCCTGTTATAGAGCTGTCATCCAGATCCTGATGGCTAATCAGCTTGGGTACATATTTATTAGCTTTCAGAAGACTTGGGGAATATTGTGGAAGATGGAAGAAAAGGCCAATGTCACACAAGCACAAGATAATACAGGTTTGATGTCACACAAGCACACGATAATACAGGTTTGAAGAGACCCCACAGGTCCCTCATCCCACCCCCTTGCCCAAAACAGGTATAACCTCAGGGTGAGACGACATTGCCCAGGGCTTCGCCTGGATGCGTGTCAAACAGCTCCGAGGATGGAGCCTCCACACCTTTCCTCTGCCCCTGTGCCAGGACTTAAACCCTCTCACTGGGACCATTTCCCCTTGCGTTTACTTCGTATCTAGCTGCAAGCTGTGCCCGTTGCCTCCAGCCTGGGAAGGATCTGGCTCCATCTCTCCTGGAAGCCCCCTCCGACCCCCTCTCCCCACCAGCTCTCGGCCACCGGCAGTCCCCCCTCTCCCCGTGCAGGCACCGTCCCTGCACAGTGGCAGTTTGTCCCACGCTTCTTCTTGGCTACTTCTGCTCTGAAATAGCAGAGGTTGTGACAGGCGCTGGCTGCAGCTTGAGTTCAAATGTGAATATGCCAGATGAGCCACCGTCGGAGGCTCTAGGGATGAGCCGTGCGCTGGAAGGGAGCAGCTTTGATTAAGTGGATTATGCTGGAAATAAGCACCAGACAAAGCACTGAAATGTTGACATGAGCTATAGCAATGAGAAACGGCAGTGATTAATAAGCTGCAGTACTGTAACTAATCATTGTTTGCAAGCACTTTGGACCTGGAAAGCATCTGCTGAGAACCGTTCGCTGTGAACATTGCCTATACGATGTTGACAAATCATATCGATATCTTCACAATGGGGAAAGGGGCCGATGACTCCTTTGGTGGAAGGGATGTTTTAATGATGTTTGCTTCACGTAGGCACACCACGTCCTCGTCATGGGCTGCAGGATGTTACCCACCCCTTGGCCCACGGCTCCGTGGCGCTCTGCGCATCGGGGGTTTGGGCTTCTGCCATGTCTTCAGCCCTCAGCGTGCCTCCAGCACACCCAAACCTGCGTGGGACCACAGGCTTGGGTGCAGGCAGGATGGCTGTGAGGTACGTTGGCCCACAGGAGCCTCCATGTATGTCAGCTGGAGCCAGGATTTCTGTTACATCTCTTCCAGCTCCGTCATCTCCCTCCTGTCCCGCTCTCCAGCCAGCAGATGATTTCCCTGGGTTAGCATGAGCAGCCCTTACAGATCAGAGCCCATTATCAAATTTTTTTTCATGCCAAGTTGAGCTGGAACTAGATTTTCTAGAGAAGAACATACAATTTCATTACTCTAAAAGCTGGCAAACAAAAAGCCGTTTGCTTGTGAGAAATCTCTATCCTTCTTGGAAATATTTCTGGGGGAAAAGAGTCCTTGGAGTTGAACCGATGGCCCCATCTTGCCACTGTCAGTGCAGACATCCCACCTCCTTCCCCAGTCACTCTGTCCTGAGACAACAGGTGAAAAGCAAGATTTTTTTTCTTCCTCCAGTTTCCCTTTTTCACCCTGTCTCACCCGCCTGCCTTTTATAGTGTAACACATGTCAGGGTTCATGTAACAAAAAAGAATTTCCAATGTCAGGCAAATAATTTTTCCATCTGTGGGCTTTTTTTTTCTCCCCATTTTATATTTTTTAACGGAAGTGGCATCTGCGAGGTGCTGGCTGTAACCGATACGTCCAGGAGTTGCGCAGTTCATTACCAGCAGCCCGCTGTCGGCATGCCATTTTTGGCTGCTCCAGCTGTTGTTATGGAGAGGGCATGCATCAGTTCAGCTGACAGCTGCAGGCTCACAGAGAAAATGAAAGTTGTTTTTTCCTGTTCAGCAGTTGTCTTATCCTTCCCAGCACACCCTGGTGGGGTTTTCTAGTAATAGGCTAAGGTTAGAAAACATGAAAAATATGCACAAATGTCTTCTTGACATGGGTCAGGTCTTGCTTTTCCTCCTGTCCATTTCCAGAGCAGTGTATCCCCAAAGGTGGGTGTGTACGAACCTGATTTACCTGGTTGGGAAAAGCTTGGGACCCTGAGAAGGTACGCGCTGCTCTGGGATGTAATAATTCATATCAGATGCTGAAGGAGTGTGATGAGAAATAGAAGTGAGCGCCGGAGGAAGAAGGTCCTTCAGGTCCAGTGTTTGAAATGTTTCTGTCAAAATGAGCTCTGAGCAGCAGGAATTAAGGAATTGGTGTTGCTTCCCTGGAAAACCATTAGAGACAGAGCACTAGACAGCCCCTGCCCTTCTTCCTGCTGAAGCTGAACCATGCAACGGGTGTGTAGGAGAGGCGGTGGTAACCCTGACAGTCCCATGGCCGTGCCTTCCGTCACCCACACACCCTTCGCTCCCCTATGCCCATCCCTGGGAAATAACCTCCAGGTGTGTAGGGCCAAGCAGGGCTTTCTCCCCTTGGCAAACCTGAGGAATACAGAGAACGACTGGCACAGGTACGGGCTCATCGCCCGCCCGCATGAGCCAGCGCTCACTGAAGGGAAGGTAAGGCTTTGTCAGACCTCGAGCAACATGTGCGTGCTATTAAAGGCACGTTAATGAAGACAAATCTTTAGGAATGCACTGAAACCCTACCTGCACAATATAACAGCAACAGCAGCCGTAGTCTGACAACCCTTCTGCTTGCACTGCTGTAATGTAACCAGATCTTATAATCTAGCTGGCTGGGATGCTATTACCCCTCATGGCTCAGCATCAGAGACATGAGGACCCCAAGCCGGACCCCTGTGTGGGAGCAGGGGGGTGACAGCATCCTGCATCCCCACAGCCCCCCATCCCCGCACTGCCATCGCAGCTCTGCCCTCGGTGCGGGCGCCCGGGGGTGCCACCCCCGTTACACAACCCCAAGCCTTGACAGCGGGTCCTTCGCCTCCAAAGGAGGGCCTGATATCTCGTTAAATGCCTTGTGGAGGTGGAAATGCTCTTTCCATTGCTTTCCTGCCCACACTCCTCCTGTGAGATCCCACACATGTGGCAATCAAAGCTGGGAAGCCAGCCTGACTTTCTGAGCATTTCTCACCGCTTTCTCGCCCGTGGGGGGGACGTGGCGGGGGGGAGCACCAGGGGATTTGCAGCTCTCCGTGCCCTCCTCTGCGGTGCCCTGAGGTGTCCAGGGGCTCGCACCTCCGCTGGGAACGGCAGATTGAGTGGTATCGCTTACCGCACACTGCTTTCGAATCTGCAGCAGGGATGCAGGAGGAATATTTCTCCCCATCATAAGGCAAAAATCAAGAATATTTCTTTATCTTTCCAGTATAGCCATCATGGAAGGATAATTTCCTACATGCTAAAATACAGGCTGTAGCACACTTGAGAAAAATAGAAGGAAATATTGCTCATCTATTCCCCTTTAACTGCCAAGGCATTTTCAGGCATCCTTCTTCTATTAAATGCCACATGAGACCTTTTTTCAATACTACATGAAAGAAAGGTACTTTATTAGGTAAATATAATGAAATAACCATGTGTTGTTTCTCACTTCATGGCAAATGTTTCTACTTCCTGACAGTATTGATTCCAGATCGAAAAATGCTGCTTTACCCCAGTACCACTTACCTTTCACACAATCTGTTAAACTCAGCCTAAGAGCTGTGTAAAATTTCCTTTTCCATCAAGTTTCCCTGACTTTTTTAGTACAATACTTGTGGAGTCAAAAGATATTGCTCAAATATTCATTCCAGGGCAATGTATTTTCTCTTCATATTTCCTTTTTCTGTGTGCTACCATTTGCACACTCATGAAAAGGGAATTTCTAGCCTCAGTTGTGGAAAACAAATGACAAAGTAGATTTGGTGGTAATTTTATTAAAAATTTGCAAGGTGCTGGTGCTAACCATGCATCACCCAACAGTAAAAGACGGAAACCATAAAAAACTTAAGTGTGGAGTGCTTGCAGCAAAGGGCTCTTCTTGCAGGCTGAAATACTAAGAAGCTGGGGCTCGATGGATGCCCTGGACCAGCAGAAGAGATGAGATTTCCTCTATAGAAAGTGTTTGAATTCATTACCTGAAATTACCACATCCATGCCACATTTAATGAACTACATTATTTTGAGGGTACATTCTATCAAGATCGCATTAACAATTTCCCATGGAAACTATGTTGATCGTGTTGCTGATGGATATGCAGCTGAACATTAAAACCTTTGTCACATCTATTGAAAACGTGAATTTCAAATGATGTAGGATTTTATTTTCCTCCAGATAACCATCCAGAAACGCAAATGTTCATACGGACTTGCACAGATCTGATTAAGCCATCAGGAAGGAAATCTTGTGATGGTGAGATCAGGTGCCTTCCCCAGGCAACCTCAGTGCTTCATGATGATTTCTGATAAAGAAAAAATGCCAAGATGTTTTGTTTTTTTTGAGACACTCTGACCACAGAGGCAATAGCTTTGGACAGCTCTGCACACTGACACACTCCGAAGTCATAGGGAAAACCCGAGTGTGCCCAATACCTTCCAAATCCAGAGTACAACCCAAACGAACTTGGGCTCTTGAGGTCTCTTTGGTGCTGCAGCAGCTGCACTCAGCAGAGAATTGATGGACTAAGGGAAGGACTCGTCTGCTTCTGTTTGGCCCCCGGAGCACCGTGGTGCTTTGCAGAGCCAGGGCAGGCATCTTCCCAGTTGCAGTAAGAGCTCGTCACAGCCTTCTGCCGTGACCTGGCATCTCAAACCTCTCATGTGCCTGCTTTCATATTGTGTGGGGAGAGCCAGAGCCGCCTCCAGGTGAAGTTGGTGATGACCTAGGATACAAAAAGAGGTGGAAAAACAGCTGCTGCCCCTCTCCGTCCTGGACAGCACAGCCCCAGGCTGCACGGCTGGCTCCTGCAGCTGAAGGTAAGGTTAAGGTGTGGAAGGAGGTGGCTGCTCCGGGTGACAGGGGGGCAAAACGGCCCCAAAGCGTCTGTCACTTCCCTCACCTCTCCCGGTTCCCATCTGGCCAGGAGCAGCAAGCTCATCTCTGTGGATTGCTCATCCCAGATGCCCACCTACTGCGGCACTGCTGGATCTTCTCCCTGACCTTCAAGATTAGTTGGCAAACTCCAGGCACGGAAGCAAGATTGAGAAGAGCCAAGTTAGACTGGGAAAGGTTAGAGGACCCTGGGATTACTGCACAGAATAGCTCTCATACCTTGCATGCCCTTAGGGTTTTCCCCAGCTCTTGGGTTTGCTGCCAGGCACAAGGAGACCAGCCACCCCTGCCTCTGCATGGAGCGGGTCTCCTCACGGCCGGTCTGGGGGATCCTGTTCATGCTGGACACCCCTTCCTTGGCAATTACTGCTCACGTGTGCAACCAAACATGCTCTGATCCATACCTTGTGCTGCATGACGTAAGCTCGTATCAGTTACTGCTTATTTCCTTCTTTTTGTCCTTTCTAGCCTCATTCAGACACATACAAATTCTTCGCCTCCTACATCAAACGCATAGCGACCCACTTCCTCCAGACACTAACTGGGGAAAATTTGGCACCAAGAGCCCACTGCATATGAGATGATTTTTTTGTTGTTGTTTTAAGCAGTTTTAAGCTGTTGATTTATTTAAGGCTCCACATCTTCTCAGCTTCACCAAACATCTGATGATTTTATTTCGATTGCCTGGTTATTCATGGCCAGCCTGCTTTTCCACTCACCCAAGCCCCTTTCAGTTATGAAAAAAATGAAATGGTGGATGTTTATTTTATCTCTTTTCCCCAGAGAAGGAGTTTAATAATTTAGCAGCAGATATGAAACTGCTCCATGAGGAGTAATTTGTTTTAGGGGGGAAAAAATGAGATGATTTTTTTTCTCTCTCTCCCAGATCCCCATATATAAAGGTATGGTTTGCTTTGGATCATATTCACTCTCTGAAGACTTGGTTTTGCTATTAAAATCTTTATTTCACTACAGATTATTCTACCATTCCTTTGTCTCTCTGCTATTAGTCTGCTTTTGGTATGCAGCTGTCACCATGGCTTTTAGTAACCTGCTTTCTATTGGTTCCCAGAAATGGTTTATATCCCCTTAGAACAAGCCAATAAAGGATTTCAGGTGCTTTTTAACCTGCCAAATGCAGCTCATCAAGAGATGCATGGAAAGGAAGGGCAGGAAGCAACAGATTTTTTGTCACAACTTATTTACTAACCCCGTATTTTGAGTTTATTGCTTGCTTGGTCTCTTCAAGAATTTTTCCCCTTATGAAACAGCACCTTTATGCTTGTAGTGACCAACACAGGGATGGACAAGTCCAGTGTCACCAAGTGAAGGTTACCTGTGCCTGTTGCCACATGCATCCAGAATATGAGCCCTGCGCTCCCCTCCATGGCAATTGCAAGAGCGGAGCTCAATAAACTGCATTTCTAGACTGGGGACTGTCAAAGGCCCTTATACATATTTCCCAGAAATTTTAAAGGTTTAATGGCCTCTGAAATCACCAAGATCTTCCAAAGATCTATTCTCAGAAGACCTGTAAGAGCTCAGTATCTTGCCAGCCTTGGCGTCTCTGTCAAAGGGGGCTGAAGTTGACTGAATTATTGCCGGAGAGGCAGACAGACGGGCGCATTCACGGCAGCCACACAGGGCTCCTTTCACCAACCAGGTGAAAAAAAAAAAATTCCAAACCCTGCAAGTCCACGCTCTGCTTTTCCCCAGGATCCTGAGCCCAGCCCTGATACGCGGGTCCCCCTTGTTCCCAAACGTGGGACCCCCCTTCCTGAGGACACCCCCGCTGCCGCGGATCCCCACGAGCTGCTCGCATCCTCCTGATGGGAAAAGCGGGATTAAATAAATAGCAGGTTCTGTAACTGCTACTCCTAAATAGTATCACTTTTGGCAAAGCTGTTTCGCATTCTGACCAAATGGAAATTCTTCTTTATAGCAGAGGGTTGGATTTTTTTTTTTAATTTGCTGCTTTTTTTTTTAATAGTTCTTGCGGGTTCCCCCCCTCAGTCATTTTTAATGTGCGGCACATAATAATATGAAGCTAAGGACACTGTTCTGATAATTCCTTGAGCAGCCCTAGCGAAACACTATCCAGATGTGTTGCTGTTTTTCTGCAAGGGGAATGCATTGTGCATGTCAAAAAAAAAAAAAAAAGGCACTTTTCCCCTCTGCTTGGCCTTCGGGTTTAAATGAAGTGAGGTAGGCCACCATTTTGGGGCCAGAAGATGAAAACCAGCACACCCAACCCTTCCAATAACCTAAATGAAGAAGGATCCAGAAGAGTTCATTTGAGGAAGAAAAAGCGGGAGAGAGAAAGAGAAGGGGAAAAAAAAAGATCCAGGCTTAGGAATCAGGAGCAGAAATACGAGCCTTGTTCCTTGTAAGCTTGGATAATCTAAGTCAAAAACCACATGAATCAATTCAAGCTGAGTCCAGACTGCTGTTCTGTACGCACACACACACTCACACACACTGCATTTGCTCTCTTTTATAACATTTTGGTGGCTGCTGCTTTGTTGGGAACTGTTGGGAAACACATTTGCTCTGTTCCCACTCATGAGGAGGGCTGAAAATGTTTTGATTTTATAATAATTGGAGTTTCACACCCTGAGTGTTTTCAAAGCACGGCATGAGTATTATCTAATAATCCTCAAGGCAGCTCAGTGAGGTAGGTAAAAGTCAGCATCATTATCCTCATTTTACAGACCCGGGCGAAACCAAGACAGGAGTGATATATGCCTTGCCCAAGGCCACACAACACGTCAATGGCAGAGATGGGATTAGTGCTAAGGAGCTGCTGGCTCACCGCCCAGGATCGGGGCTCCGTCCACTGGCCCGGGCTTCCCCTGGGATGGAAATGCATTTGTGCGTGAGCGAAAGAGGGGAGAAAGGGAGGGGAGGGCAAGATGTGCAGGAAATATGCACCGTAATGAGTAGCACAGGGGTATTTTTTGCTCCAAAAGGATGGGCTCCGAGAGCTCAATGGTGTTTCAGGTGTCCTGTCTTGCAAGCAGAGCTGATGCTGATGCTCGGCTGGAAGGAATGTGCTTTTCCAAGGCAGAGGTTGGTTGGTTGGCTCCTTTCTGACCGCCCTCCTTCAGACAAAAATGAGTTGAACTCAGAAAGGGAGTGAGCAGCAGGTCTCTGCTAACGGGGCTCCTCCGGACAGAGATGGATGAGGGAGCGCTGACCCCAGCGGCTCTGCTGGCAGGGGAGCAGTGACAAGCAGCTGGTAGTTGCAACTCCCTCCCCCGAAACAGCTGGATCTGAGGGAGGACATCTGGACGCAGTCTGGGTGGTTTGCGAGAAACAACGTCCACTGAGTCACCAAAGAGAGTGAACCTGGGTCTTCGGGATGCAGAACACCCTACGCTACTGGGACGGGGCTGCAGGGCGGTTGCGGAGATGAACTTGGCCTCCCACGGCGCGGAGGTGGGAGGAATAACTGTGTTAGGGAGTTACGGACTCTGAACCCCGCCCTGATGTCCGGGGACTGTGGTGGATCGGAGCTGCATGTGAACCACCAAAATCCTATAAATCCAAAGGTGCGCACAGACACGCTGCAGCTTACGAACACAATAGGGCCGAAGAGCCAGACAGCAATGTATCAGGCGGGGCAAAACTATTAAATCTCTCCAAATCTTCCCTGTGGCTGCCAGTCCCAGCTTGGCTAAGCCACTGAAGGCTTCTGAAGCTCCAAGAGGGCTTTTTTTTCCATGCAGAGGTGGGTCTGCCAAACCCCCATCCCACTGCCAGCCATGGCTGTGCCCGGAGCCTCGTGGGGGATGGGACCCTCCAGCAAAACACCTGAGGACCCTGATTTCAGGAGTTTTCTAACCCCTCTCCGGCTTTCAGCAGCAGGTGAAGGTGAAGCTCCACACATGGTAGTGTGACCATCCCTTTAGTTTCTCAATCGCAGTCTCTTATTGAACACCTATGCCAAGCAGTGCTGCATTTAGCCAATTCACAGCCGCTTCTGTTGAGCTTTCGCTACTTCAGAGCCACTGCCTGACTTCCCAGAGCAAATATCACAACGTAGTTGTGTTCAGGAAAAATCTCCCGTAACATCAGACACCAGAAAATCCAATTAGTGACCACCTCTGTGGATGCGTCAGGGAGGAAAATTAAGTCAGAGCTTGCACCTTCTTAGACATCAAAGCCTCAGAAGAGTGAGAAATCAGCATAGGAAACCAAGTTTTACTAGTTCTGGTACTCAGGGGTTTTTCTTACCAAGATCATAGAAAATACCCTTGGGGTGTCCTTCTCCACACTAGGAAGAACACTGGTTACAGGATTAAGTCCAGCTCTGCTTCCTTCAAATTTTTACTATCTGCAAAGTGGTTACATGGTTTACATCAAATCGCTGTGTTTGCTCTGCAAGAAACCAAATGTTCCCTGTTTTAAGGCACCTTTTTCCTTCAATCCCAGGTGACAGCCTGCAGATGACTAACTTTTTGCCAGCCAGTTTCCAGACCCAGGAGACTCATCTGCATTTTTGAAGTCAGCCATGGGACCATAACGTCAGATCCACCACCCTCTCCCAAACTGGCATCAGAGCCGCCCCTTAGGGCAGGTATTTATTAACCGCAAGTGCCCATAAAGCCTGTGCTTGCTGGGTACCCACCGTGCCAGTTGTCTGGACCTGTGGCCACTGCACCGTGCATCTCCTGAGAGTCGGAGTCCCTTCTCCCGACTTTGGCTGGAAGTTCATCTCAGTTCATAACAGTTGTGTTTTACCTTTGTTCTGCTTCCCTATGCATAAGCCTGTGGCCTAGAGGGAGAAATGCTGCTTGAATGTGCAGGAAACCTGGGCTAGATTCCCGTTTTCTTGCTCCTTCAACTTCTTTAAAAGGAAAAGGAGTGGGGTTTTCCAGCCACATGCGTGTCACATTCATGCATCTTGTTAATGCAGCATCGCGGGGAACTTGCTCTCCAAGCCTCATTACCTTTTGTCTCCAGTTCCAGGAACAGAGCAGACGGTTGCCAGACCGTGGTATGCAACACTTACCCCTTGAAAAATCTTTAAAGAATTTAAACTTTGCACAGACGTTTTAAGCAACCCCAGCTGCCAATTCCACATGAGACAATCTTAAGATAAATGGATGTTTGTAATCATCCAGGCACTGGCGCAGGAGAGAACCACCATTCAGGTAAGCAGCTTATTAAATTTACCGGTGTGCCCTGGGTGATTGCACTACAGGGTTCACCCATGTCTGTCCACACTTTCTTACAGTGCCACTTCTACTGTGCTCAACACTGCAATTAGCTTGATTTATATTAAACATTGTTACTGCTCCCTTTCCCTGTGTTCCCCTCTTTGGGAAGCCTGGAGAGTTTTGACAGGAGTAAACCATAACTAATAGGAGCGGAAAATGGTCCAGAGATGGGGGATGTGGGCTCTGCTCCTCATGATGCCACAGACCTTGTCGGGGGGAGCAGATAGCCTGGAAGAAAATCAAAAAAATGGTTTGGCTTGAGAAAACCCCCAGCAGCTGCCTGTGGGTGCTCCTGGGTCCCGCAGAGGGGAGGCAGTGACCCTCTCCGGTTGCCCTGCTGGCAGCAGAGCACTTGGAGCAAGACTTCAAGCAGGTAGAAATCACCTGGCGTGGGGATTTCATGGCAAACCCATCTCTCAGGGGAAAAGTTTGCTGTGTGGGGTAAATCTTTCTGAAGTGGGATTTGCTGCCGGGCAGAGGGCCAGCCCCGAACTGCCAGAACCCTCGGGGCTCACTTAACCCCTGCCTGGCACCCCGAGTGCCAAGCCCACGCTGCCGCTTGGCTTTGATATGGCCTCGCACCCCTCAGATAGCACACGGGGGCATCAAACAAAAGCCCCCGAGCCCGCAGTGCTCAGCCCTGCCCGCCTCTGCCTGCGCTGCTGGCACGGGAGCCCACGTAGCACGCTTCTTCGTCCTGGCCCAGAAAGTGTTTTGCCAAAAGCCATGGGCAGATTTTGGGACAGAGCATCACCCTGCCCTTGCCGAACATCCTGCAAGGTCCCTTCGCTGCTGCTGGTGCAGCGGGAGCTGCCGCCAGCAGGCTGGTTCGGTAGGATGTTTGCAAAAACCAAGCGCACCAGGGGCAGCCGAACTAAGTGAATCCAGTTAAAAAAGAATTTAAGGAAAGGCTGGTGGAAAAGGGGCTGCCACTGTCACCCAGCTGCAGCCATGACCTCACTTAACCGCACTTGGCCTCCTCTGAGCTGACACCTCATGGCACTTCTCCCATACGTGCTTGCGCTCAACTAAACCGACTAAGCGATAATGCAAATTTACTGCAGCCAGACGAGCAAAAGATGAGAAAAAGATCTTGGGTGTTTGCCGTAGGGCAGGACTGAGGGGGATGCAGAAGTCACTGCCCTTGTGTTAGGACCTTGCGCTAACCGTGGACGAGCTCCGGAGGATGGCATTGACCCTGCGGACAGGACAGCTAGCCTGCAAGGCTTGGGTTGCTCTCCTTGCCCTAATCCACACTGGATCAGCTGATTTCATTTCTAATTTCCTCACACATGTGCTCAAGCACAGCTGTGGAACATGAGCCGAGTCTGCAGAGGAAATCCTGAGATTTACACAGGCCCCAGTGGATTATAAAAACCTGGAAACCGGACAGATAACACTCATATAACAGACTCGAAACATGCTGAGGAGAAAAAAAAAAATCACAATAGATTAAAACCTGCTGTTCTCTGCAAAATGTAAAAGTGTCTTTTCCAACACTTTGAACTACTGTGTTAAAACTTTGTAGGTAGCTATCGTTTCAAAGGTGTAATCTTCAGGAGGATTTTTTTTTTTTAATGGATTTGGTAAAGTCGCAATAAAAGAGTTCTTAAAAGGGCTTGACCTGGAGGGCTGCAAGCTTTTTGCCTGGCGAGGTTCATTTCTAAACTGTATGCAGCTTCCAGAGCTTCTGAGAACTTCCAAAATCTGAACTGGCCGATGGTGTTAAATGCACAAGGTAGTGGGAGTAAGAAGTAAACATTTCTTGTTTGGAGATGTTATGTCTTCCATCCCAGTGGAACCAGTTGGACACCGTGTGGGTTTCTGACAGGGGACAGATAATCTATTTTCCCAGCTTTTCCCTGCCCACAGAAAGCACAGACGTTTGAGTGTTTGGCTTTACTGCAGCCTGGGAGATGACCCAGCTAGAAAAGATTTCATTCATAGGTTGGATGCTCAGCTGATTTCACAGTGTGAATGCACCATGGTGGCTGTATCAGTCTATACCATTACCTGTATCTTGTGGTTTTGTAGCCCATCCCCTGTGGAAATGCTTTTCTTCCCAACTGCAAAGCAATAATAGCCATAGACACCATTTTCTTTATGAAATGCCTTTGTCCTGGTTCATGGTTTCATCTGTTCTGTGCCCATTGACCCTGTTTCTCTGTGTTTGCTCTTAGGCCTTTTTAATATCCGCAGCTAATGGTTGGTCTGGATCTGATGGCCCCTGTCTTGGACAGACATTTTCATATTCCCCGTATCAGTAGTGCGCGAAGGACTTTTTCCACATATTTTCTGGTTGGGTACTGCCTCCGAGCTGCCATTTTTGGGCTCATTGAGGTCTCCAGCTGCATCAGTGCTGAACTCAGTGGGATCAAAAACAGGCACAAGGTCAGACTGTTTTTTCTCAAGCTGTCAAATGTGATTTATTGCCTTTCTCAGGATCAATGACTTAAGAATTTGGGTTGCCAAGCTGTGCTGGGTCATGTCCATCCAGGGCAGTTAACAGGGCCAGAACCTCTTACTTCGAGGCCCCTTCTTCCCCCAGGACTTTGTGTGAATCTCAGTTCCATTTTATCTTGGGCATCAAAAGAATTTTGAGGAGGGGTCAGATAAAAGCTTGGGGGGGGGGGGGGTTCCTCCCTCATTTCTATGAAGACCAAACCAAAATGGTTTGGGGTTTGTGAAAGCAAAACCAGGTTGACTTGGATCTCAGATCTCTTTTATCTCAGTCACCAATCTTTCATTTGAATTTGGGGTTTCCAAACCAAAACCCAGCTAAGACTTTGTAAAAAAACAAACCTGAAATCCAGCCTCCTCCACACATTCCAGGTGGTTGCTGAGAAGAATTCTCCTCTAAGTTCATTTAAATCATACTGTGACAAGAAGAAACCTCAGCTGACATCCACCTCCCCCCAAAAAGAGCAAATCCCATCCTGAGAGGGGCAGAGAGAAGAACAGAGAAAGGCAGACAAGACCTGACTTGGTGTCTGCACTACCAACATGCTCCAAGCCGGAGCTATTTAAATGCAAAGCAAGGACTCCAGGCATCTCATGACCTTTAGCATGGCTTGAGACACTGTGAAATGATGTTGCAAGTATCATATGACAAGACAGAAGAAACTGCTGAGATTTGCCTGGACTGCAGAAGCTATTGGGGTAGCCAAGAGAATGGAGTGGTTTGAGCCTTGGTGCTTTACAAGATGATGGAGAAGGTGTGAGGTGCAGAGAGTGTTGCCTTGAAAGGTGATTGTCTGAAGGACGTGGTAACGTCCTCAAAAAGGGAGCCACTTCTGTCACAGATGAGGTTAATATTTGAGGATGCGCAAACCTGGGGCATGTAGGAAATGGGGCAGTGCAGAACACTCAGTTTTAAAAGGTGGGGTTGCAGCATTTGTATTTTGAGCCCTTCTCTTAATATCCAGAATCAGGTCTTGGCAGATGGTCAGTGACAGAAAGAAGGAAATCAGTCTCTGCAGGTCAATTTTTCCACCGGTAATGTGATCCCACAAAAAAAAGTAGTTTCCATCCTCTCCCCCAGGAATCTATGTCTGTCCTATTGGATCCAACTCTTTAAAAAAATTGCTTCCCATTTAAAAAATCGATTTCCTCAACTCTAAATTTGTATGTAAGTCCCTTCTATCATGTTTTCCAAGGTATCTGTTCTGCTCTATGTGTCAGCTTACGTTCCCAGGAGTTTTGTGACATAAACTGTGGCTTTTGACCGAGAATCCAAGCTTCCTGGGGTGTGTGCTGTGGGTTTTCTTTTGCATTTTGCAGTTCTCCCACTTCAGTAAGTAATAAGTAGCCCAGTGAAAAACTGCCCATTCTATGCAGCTAGAACGCATTTGCACAAGTGATTTTTTTTTTTTCTTGGTACTCTCTATAGCATTTATTTGGTGCATGTCACAGGCCCAATTGAATGGGAAAGTAGAATGAGTCAGAATCTGCGGTGGTGCCTTTATTATTTAGTTCAGCCTCTCAAAATTACACTGTGAATAATCCAGAGAGCAGAAATCCTGCAATGGTCTAGTGAGCAAAGTCAGTGCAAAGTCCGACACCGCGATGAGTCCTCAGGGAGGGCTGTGCACACCATCCCTTTAATCGCTTCTTCAGGTTACAGGCTGGCATGCCCAGCTCTTGAGCTTGCACTAGCACACATGTGCCCTCACGTGTACACCCACTTGTTCATGGCCACCCCAATATTTGCTCCAATCTGGGCACATTGCAGTTGACAACACGCTGCAGATAGGTCCACAGGAGACACCCTTTTGCAGGCAGAGACCCATAAACCCCAAATCCAGCACAGGCTTGCACGCACACTCCCGTGCCCAGCAAAGGGGACTGTCCCTGGATGAACGCAGCCGCCTTCTGCTCCGCGGGCGCTGCAGGCACGCTCGCCGCACGCCGACACGCGCGGTGCCAAGCGGCGTCCGACGCGCTGCACTTTCACATCTATCCGAGGAGGATCGTAACGCACTGTAACAACCCGCTGGAAAGCCAAAGGCCCAGACTTGGGGATTTTATTGGACCATTAACTTGGACAATGAAATTCTTCAGGGAGGATATTTCTCGAGACAGACAGTTTCGTCAAGCAGTTTTTTCCATCTGACCCTGGGCCCCGAAAGTAACGACAGCTTGAACACAGAAACGCTGTTTGCTGATTGGTACCACGATCCCGTGAAAGTCAACCATGAGCCTGGCGAATTTTCCTCTTTAATTAGGTGTGAAAAGTCAACGGAGCCGCGTGGCTCTCGCAGGGGAACCGTAGGGAGGCTGTTCCATGGACAACCCCTTTCCACCCTGCTGCGCTGCAGACCTCAGCCCTGTACAATCGCCCTTTGAAAGCCGGGCCACAGTTACAGCCCTGGCTTTCCTTCCCCTGACAGCAAACCGGGGAGAGCCTGGAAATCCTGTAACCCCTGGAGAGCCAAACAGTGCCTGGCTACATCCACTCCTCAATAGGTTTCTCTGCTGAGGGGACTCAACCACCAAAAGCACTTCTGGGCTGGTTTTACTTTGCATTTCATTGCCTCTTTGCTGGCTGAGAATTGGAAAGCGCTCTGGGTGCAGGGTGAATTTTGTCCTCCAATGCTTGTGAAGCCGCTGGGAGGGTCACAGTCATGTACTGTAACAACACAGGAGACGGAGGTGCTGGGTCATTCATTATTTCAGGGTTTCCAAAGAGCTGAAATCCTATTTAAATGCCAAAATTAGGGTGCTGTGGGCTGTGCTTCCTGAGTGAAGTGGCACAGCACTGTGTGCTGTCACCTCCAAAGTTGAAGTGTGCCATCACCTCCGGAGCTGAAGCCAGGTAAGAGGAGAAAATATTTTCACTGGTGCTTATTGTAGAGAATTACAGGTTAAAGGGACCTGCACATTGCCTTTCTTGGGGATTTCCAATGTACCCCAGTGTTTGCCCTACTGAGTCTGAGAGGCAAGAGTCCCTACTCACCTGAGAGCAGGAGCGTGCAACAGGGAGCTCTTAACCTCAAACAAAAGGACATTTCAACCCAAATTGCTTTTGGCAAGTCAGTGGCACAGCCAGGAAGGGATCTGCCTCTTTCACCCACCGACCGGCTCCCCAGCATCAGCTCAGATTTTTCGACATTCAGTATTTCCTTATAAATTGCAGCCCTGCAACAACTTCAGGTTGTACAGAACAAATGGCAAGACTGAGGTGAAGTAAAAACTCCTGAGCAGGAGAAAGGAAGAGGAGGAATGGGAGAAGGAGCACTTTTATTTACCAGCAAGAGGAAGAAGGATGAGGAAGAGAGGGGTAAGTGGCCACCCCCAGCCGATGTGCTGCGAAGGGAAAGGCTCTGTCCCAGTCCCAGATGGGTGAAAGGAGCTGCCAGCACAGAGCAGAGAGGTTTTTATCACTCAAAAATCCCATCTTCCACTGTGGGTTTGTGCAGCACCCGGCACAACAGCTTTCTAGCCAGAACGCTAATTAGCTGTGACCGTACAAGAAGAGAGAGTGGGGAAAGAAGGAGAGAAATTAGGTCACTGACACCAGATAGTTCAAGTCCATGCAAGGCTTAGCCACCAGCAAGAGATCTGCTGACTGGCTTTGGCAGTTATCTTCAGGCAAAAACCTCAAATCTTATGAGATTTAAGGTCTTAAACTGCATAAGTCTTCATGAAGAGTCATCCTTGCTCTACCAAGTGGCCTGTTAGGCAGGCAGTTATATCGGCAATATTAAAATACAGTCAAGGTATCACAATTTTTTCTTACATACGTATAATTTATTGTTAAGATCAGACACCCTCACCTCCACACACGGCAATATGTGATTGCGGGAGTTAACCTTCCACACATATCTGGTGTTTCGGTTCAAGTTTTGAGTGGCTTCCGCTGCACCAGTGGGGAGAAAGAGCAAGCCAGCAACAAAACACAAGCAACCTCATAAATCTACAGAAAACTGAAACTTGGGAGGATTTACATGGCTGAATGCAAAACAATGCAGTGTGTGCAGTAATTGAAATATTGCATTACAATTAGACAAGGAGGATATTTGGTAGTACCTTCAAAGTTAGGTCTGAGAGCGTGTCTGCATGGCACAGTCTCAGTGGCGTGCAGCAATGCTCAGTTTTGCTATAACCCAGCTAACCTGAGGACAGAAATAAGGACAGCTGCGTTATTCTGGCATCTGCCTGTCTCTGCTTACCTTACTATAGCAGCTGAACAGCTGCTGCTGCTGGAGCAAACAGTTATTACCACTATCATTAACAGCAGCAGTGTACTAATTCCTATGCAAACATACCTTATGCAACATAAGCCAATACTGCCCCAAGAATATGCAGTATAAAGACCTGATGGATAAAACAGGAGAAGCAAGTGTCTTCAGAAGAAAGAATGCTAGACGTATCCCTCTATCAAAATACAACCAATTTGTAAATTATGGTGAAATCCTGGAGAAAGTTGCTCAGATCGTGGGATAGCACACGTGATTGCAACCAGCTTGCACCATCCGTGATGCATGTTCAGGTCCAGCAGCCAGAGAAGGGTGCAGAAAATGAACAAAAAGCCATTACCGCATATACACCACAGAAAAAGGCTTCAGCACTGCAGCCTGAGCTTGCCATTTTCCGAGGAACTGCCACAACAGTGTCTGGTCATCAAACCAAGTGTTTGCAGTCTTCCAAAGACCTTCCACGAACCACACTCTAGGCTTCCTGCCAGGAGATGCAGTGACTCTTGGCATCTTTAGACTATATAGATGTCTAGTTTGGTGCAATTTGGTGCGTGAGAGGACCCCATCCCGCCAACAGAGAAAGAGATGGGACTGAAGCCTCAGTCACATTCCTGGCATAACCTGACATGGATGGTGCAAGCACTCCCTGCAGGTACCAGTATCTGCCCTGGCAGCCGAGCAAAGAGCCACCAGAGAAATATCTGATGAACTAAAGATAAAAAACGAATCAGAAACTGCTCGTGATGCATGCCCAAAGAAAGCGGATACCTGGCTCAGTAGCCTCCAAAACCTGGTGCTCTGCCATGTGGGAGAGGACGGTGACAGGGAGGCGCGAGCACATCTGTAGCCTCAGCCCCAGCTAGGACCACCCCAGGGGATGTGGGAGCAGTTGCTCTTGGCTCTCGGTTTTCCATGCAGGAAATCGCAGACAGAAATATGATGCATCCACCATACGGCGAGTCCGGTGCGTCCTGGACAAATGAGCTGCTCTCCGCGGCCGGGTGTGCGGGGTGGAGCTCGGCCCCGGTAGCCCCTTTCCCCTCTCCCACCTCCAGTGAAGCCGCCCCACGATCAAACCACGGCACTTCACCAACACAATGAACTCAAACATTCCTCTTCCGGAGAGGATGTGGTCAGTCACCACACACATCTTCTGGGGCCCGACCACAGATCCAAACAGTCTGGTCACACATCACATGTAATCTTAGCAGCAAACTTTCTGACATGCAGTTCAGACCTACCCCTGTCCTTGTGGGATATTTCCCTTATATCTCCATGATAATAAAGAGTGAGACTTGTTCAAAATATTGGTATCTGGGGAGAGAGAAAAAACGCTTCAGCAGACTATGACTCACACAAGAATTCCCTGAACCTGAGATGTGGGTAAGTCGTTAGGAAGAATGAACTCATCCCAGCTTGGAGGTGAGGAGTCAGGATCTCTCCCCAGGATGAAGCTCCCAAAGCATTTCCCAACGAGGCCCTTACCGGGGGATTCATGCTGGCATCACGCAGCAGATCCCACCCCACACAAGGCTTTGCCAGCCGGGAGCTGCTCTCCAACACTGTGGTGGAACCCCAGGCGTAAAGCAGGGACCATCTGTAAGGTGTAGCCTGTTGAACACATCTCGTAGCAGGGGATCAGCTCCAAGGCCACCATTGCATGCTCCGCGGCAGGACACCAGCCCGGACATGATGTGATGACACCTGGAGTTGACAGATCCTCTTCTACCAGCAGCACCTCGGGGACTTTGAGCTCCAAATTTCTTGTATGTCCTCCCTTGTATGCTGGCCCAAACGCTCTTCCAACTTCTGCAGAACCCACAGCACATACCAGCATCATCTCTACGTAAAAAGGGCAACATTTTATACAGCAATACTCTCCTCAAAGTATTACTGTCCAACCTGCAACATGTATGACTACGTGAGTCTGTATAAAAAGAGCAGAATGGCATTCTTCCAGCCAGATTTTTTAGAAGAAAATAATGCTCATTACTAAACCTAACTTTTCTCTTTTTCACTTCCATTATAAACTGAGAATGATTTCATAAAAATAAAAATTCCCACCCCCTTTTTTTTAACTGAAAATTTTATATGAGGCAAGAAGTACTTCTTTTCAATCTGAAGATGAAAAATCTTTTTTTTTTTCCTGATGTATAGTTTCCAGGAAATATATGAGGATTTGGGTTTTTTTTGGTGAAGCTTTCTGCAGTTGGGTGAAGTATGTTTTCCCACCAACTGTAGAGTATATATCCACACATTCATTTAATCAACCTGTAGTTTCCCTGTTTAATATCTCCTGGTGTCTACTAAGATCCAGTTGGTATAATATGTAGTCTCCACTTTTGAGCAGTGAGCACAGAATATCACTAATTTATCATTTTCCGCTATGCTTGGAGCTGCAGGTATCTGCAGTGACTATTTAGTAATGACTTTCTTATGGCTTCTGTTGCAGATATAAAAGCTTATGATGTTGAAATGATTGGGTTTTATCAAAGTATTTTCCAATCTGTCCCATTTCCTCCACCCACACGTTTTGTTTTGTGTGAGGAAAATTAAATAAACAGGATCCATTTTTCCAATGAAAACAAAATTAGTCTGCAAGCTCAAAGTAACTCAGCTTGAATGCAATTGGGCTTTGAGCAATTTAAAACTATTTCTGTGCTTGTGTTAATGAAGAAATGAAAAATTTAGAGGGAACAAAATCACCATGAATGACGTATTGGAAATAGCGTAACTCAGCTCTGCCAGATAGTGCGTATCATTTGGACATGGCCCTAGTTGTTGATAACATCGCAGGAGCATAAAGGGCATGTGGCAACCAAAGTTTTGGAAACCAAAGAACAATACCAGCTGCTTTCATGGCTCTGCGTCCAGCTGCTCAGGAGCCAACACGCAGCATTTGCTTCTCTTCAGCCTCACGAGCAGCAGAGTTGGAGCAGCAGCTCCCGAGCCCCAGAGGCAGTTTGTTGCAGCTCATGGACGTGGGTCAGGGAGCCAGAAAGGGCAGAGCTGGAAGGGCAGTGCACGGGGTGGTGCATCCCAGGACTCCGTCTTCTGGACCCATGGCCCCATCTGCAGCTCCCGGAGATGGAGAGATGAACTTCCCAGCCTGCGAGCCATGCACTCGCCTAACTCCCTGGTCAGTCCTTAATTTCTCCTAGGCTCTCATTAATGCTGACCTTGGAGGAACCACCCTGGCTACTAGCCCCTGTCCCTCTCCCAGTAGCCCTTTCTTGCAGCCTGTCCTCTTCAAGTACAGCAAAAGACCATCCGGCTGTGTTCACATCCCTGCTTGAAATTTAGAAGTGGCTCATGCCCAAGAAAAGGTCACTTCCCCCCCAAACTAGAGGAGCCAAGTGCTCCTGCCTCCCCGACACTCCCACGTCGCCGGCCAAGTGCAAATGGTGACGGATGACTTTTTTAATAAACACGGCCAACAGCCCAGTGAGCTGCAACCAACCCTGCAATGAGCCCGAAACACATGGCGTTGGCCGGCTGGTCCCTGGGGAGGATGCTCAGCAGTCCAAGGGTTTCTTCGAGAGCTCCTGGCCATTCTGGGCTGTCCTGGGATATTTCCCCACCAGGACTTCAGCGGTCGAGGAGAGCTTGCACCAAAGCAGAGGACATTTCCACGAAGAAGGGAAATATCTAGAAATATCTCTGAGGTTACAGGCTGGCTGAGAGGGTTCGGAAGCAGGATGAGGGCTGCGGAGGGAGGGCAGCAGCAACAGGTTGCCTCCGAGCTGCTGCTGGCACATGCTCCCGACCGCCTGTTGCTGTCTCCGAACAGATGTGGGCAGTTTCTCAGATGATGAAGTATTGAATATGTTTCTCCTTCAGGGATTATTACTACTAAATAAATCTGCAGGTTTATATGTTTAGCAGCTGACGGAGATTCTTTTTCCCTCCCCTTCTCCGTTATATTATTCCTTGCAGCAAGAGCCAAAACAAGGCTTTTAAGCCAGGGAGCGGAGAGAGAGCGATCAGGATGTGATTTGGGAAATTTTAGAGACAATGCTACAGCAAATGGGGGCAAAATATCCTACCCAAAACATAGCTCATTTAGACATTTAAGCTTGTTTCATGGTGTATCTTGGACTTCATAAGCATTGGTTTAACCACCAGTTCATAAATTCGTCTGGTATCTGTAGAATTTGTGGCCTGGGAAAAGATGTTTCCCTCTCTCCTGGTGGTATTGGATTTATTTTTTTTTTCCCTTTCTTTCTTTCTGAGCTGACTTTGAGCAACATGGGGCTTGGATTTACAGTGTTTCAAGTTCCACTAAAAATATTCCCTGATCAGCCCTGAAATGAAAGACTGAGAGTGTGTGATGAAGGAGCCCAACCATTTTGCAAGGGCATTCCAGCTCCTCTTTGGTAACAGCGGGTTGATCCAGGGGCATGACCTGAGTCGTGCAGTCTTGATGTTTTGACGTCTACGTTTTTGTTAGAGGCTCTAAATTTACTTGAAGGCACCTCTAAAACCAGCAAGGAGAGAGGGTCGGTGCTGTTTCTGTGGCCTCCGTGGCTCCCGGGTGTCTGGCACCAGAGATGCCCTCCCAGCACCATTGCAGGACTTTGCTTCCTAATTCATCCTTCCAGTTTCTAACTTCTCCTTGGTTCATAAACACTTAATTCAGACTGCCCAAAGGCCCCAGCTCTGGAGAAATAAGGGACATGCAAGAAACACTTGCCCATATACCAAAGCTGATGGCAGCTGTTGCTGCACCTGGAAAGCTCCAGGACTGTTTTACCTGTGCTGGGATATGGCTCAAGGGATGGGAGACTCCTGTGAGACAACACGTTGCTCAGCTGCTCTGGTTTAGGAGCCCAACCCAGCACTTAGTCCCTGCACGTGGGAGCGAGGAACCCCACTGCATGCCTAAGGGTGCCTGTGTCCTGACACTTGGCCGTAATAATAATCATCATAATCCCAAATGCACTATAAAGAGAGGAAAGCAGTTATGAATTCAGCTCATCCAGAGCCTCAGGAAGCCAGGGAAGCAGATCCCACTTGGGTGGAGCAGGAAGGCGTATCATGCTGTTTGAAACTCCCTGCTAGTTTGACCACAAATTTAAAAGCTGAGACTTCTGCAGGGAAAAGTCAGGAGGAGGGTGCGAAGCACAGGGCAGGGTGGCTGTGGCTGCTGTTTTGGAGAAGGATGAACGCCACGCACGGAGCTGGCAACACCACCGTTGTGACAAGGGACACAGCTGGCCTCATGCATTGCTTTTCTCAGCTCCTGTGTTTGGGATGGGGACGTGGCCATGCCCATCCAGCCCCCAGGAACACAAGGTCCAGGCAGTCTTTGCTCCCCTCCTGGCTCTGGCTGCAGCCCCGTGCCCGGGGGAAGCGGCAGGTGTTCTGTGCATGGCCAGGTCTTGGAGCGTTTTTTAGGAAAAATGGGATGCTTGGAGTAAGTCTTGTACCAATCCCTGCTTAGCTCGTGGCTTTTCAGAAAACACTCTTTGCTGCCTTTCCCGCCTCTCAGGCACTAATTAAACCCTGCAACGGGCAGGACATCAGATAAAAGTAACGGGATCCACGTGGAGATGGGGAAGCTGTTGGACTCATGACTGTATTTCTGATTCCTGGCTCCTAGCTGTGGTCAGCCCAGGGAACGTGCCTCTGAAGGTGTCTCCTCGGTGCTTGCCATGCGGCAAGCATATGCTGGGAGCTTGGCTGGTCCAGCCCTCCTCTCTGCTGTGAGACTTCGCTGAATCACTGAGCAATTAGGTAAGAATAAAGCTGAAGTGGGCTCTCATGTTACCAGCAAAAAGCCAATGCAAGTAGTACAGAGCAACTTACATCACAAGTCTGAGGTTAATGCATTTCACAACAGCACATGAAAATCTTTTAACAGATTGTTCTTTATTTAATGGTTAAGATGGGGGGGGGGAGGTGCTGTGTAATCCCATGGTTGTGGGGACAAACCTGCTCTTAGAGCCCATCATCCCCCTCTGCCCCCCATCCCAATGCAAAGCCGAGGAGGAAGGAAATATTATTTGTAGTGTGTTTTTGACAAAAATATACTTGTTTTTTTTTAATTTTTATGTCCCAGTTTGCGTGAATGAACATGATATTACACTGGTTTAAGAGAACTTTGGCAGCTTTTTATTGCTGTTTTACAGCACAGTTGTTCTTAGAAACAAAAGGTTTGAATTAATGGTGTTTTAATGTACAGGATATGACAGAAATGAAATGCAGAAACAGTTGGCTTGCACACTGGGATCCAAGTCAAAATAAAATTTGGCCATAAGCCTGCAGCGCTCCTCTGGGACACCCAAAAGGGGTGTGAACATTAACTCATACAGCAATAACCCTGGCGATCATGAGCCTGCTTCAGACTCCCACTAATGCAATAATTGAATAAAAACCATCTTCAATTGTCGTATTAAAAAGCAACCTTGAACGCTGGATAAAGACACAAAAGCAGAACAAACCGCATGTCCTGAGCCATTTAAGGTTCTGGTTAGCTACAGTTTTCCTGTTAAAGGTAAGCCTCCAACAGTGTCCAAAGTTTTGGTTCACATCTATTAAGATTTAGCAAACTACCCCCCAAAAAAGTACTACAGATTTTGCTTTTTTTGTTTTTTTCCAAGGCAGTATAAATCCTCCAAGCACCCAAACCAGAAGGCAGGGATGATTATCATCAAAATATCTCTGACATTCCCTTTAGGGCTTTTGAAATACTCAAGACCTCTTTCTATCTTTGTCAGTGTCTTCCTCTGCTGCCTACAACCACGTGCCTTAACTCCTCCATCTTTCCAGCCTCCGACTTGCCTCTGATGTTTCATGCAAGAAGGATGCATTGTGTAGTTGACGACCGCTTCGTTGTGGTGCCAGCTTGTTCCGCAGACTTGATTCTGTCTTTCTTTTTCCTTTTTTTTTTCATTTTGGTAATTGGGAACAGGCAGAAGTTTGGGTATTAAAAAAAAAAAAAAAAAAAGAGCGTTCCACGTAATTTAGAGAAGTTAACAAAGCGTGAAACTAAATAAAAAACACCATCCGGTGCTGATCTCAACATTTATATATGCATGAGTGCATATAGCCATATAGAATATGTTTGAACTAGACCCCTGTTTTTAGAACAAGCTTGTTGCTGTTGCTGTTGCTCTGATGCTGCAGAGTATTTTGAAGACTTTTTGACCAGGTCGGTTTTTTGAACCATGGTATCTGCTTGAATGCTTCGGGTTTCCTGCTTTGAGTACTTTGCCATATTACTGGCATCTCTCCAAACTATCGCAGCGGTAACTCAGAAACACAGTCCTCTGGGCACTTTCTGGAGGTTTGATTAGCCAAAGTGGCCACCTTGGATGTGCTCTCTTTGCCTTCTGCTCTTTCTGAAGATCAGAAAAGCCTATAAGAAGGAAGAATTAATAGGGGAAGAGAGTCAATGAGTCATACTGCCTACATGCAGTGGTGTTGCTCTTGCATGAGAGGATGCAGAAGCACAACAGTGGTGCTGTCAGGCTGGGGAGCTGGAAGCTGGGAGGTCCAGAGCCAGAAGCCATAATTTGACATTGTCACTTAATGAGATGCCACCAAAGGGAGAGGAACCAGTGGGTTCCTCCAGCAGATTTCCCAGTGGCCACATCCACAGGCACAAATACATCTAGGACATCCTTTGTCTACGCAGACCGTGCCACTAACGCCCCTTGCGTTCACTTCTCGTCTCTGGGAGGATGGAGCTGCCTGGAGCTGCGGGTGTCCCACTGGTGGGTCTTGGCCCCAAAGTGCAGAGTGGTTAGGTCAGGCTATGCCTTAAGCGTTGACACTGGCAGCTGGCTTGTGTCTGTCAGTGTGAGGCTCAGCATAACATGGTAAAAATTGATTCCTTCTAAGTTTCTTCTGTTCCTACCCCGAGCCCCAGATTAGACGCATGCCTAGCCCCTCGCTAGCAAAGTTGATTTCCTGGTTGTGATTAGGGTTGGTTTACATATATTTCCTAAAGTTGTTTTCCTTTTATTACTATCATTTAAACAGAATTCTGTGTATCATTGCTTTTCCAAGACATCTGCACTTCAAAAGACCCTTGCCAACTTTGGTCCTGAAATGGGATGTTAAAATCCACGCAGCAAGGAGGACTTGCACCGGCCGAGGCTCTAACCCAAACTTCCTCCTGGGAAGTCTCAACCTCCCGGTCATCCCACCACTTCAAACTTAAGCTGCAAGAAGCACTGCAGAAATTAGAGCACGTTTAACAGAGCACTTAGCGGAAAGTGCAATGTTAAATCACTGCGTGAGAAATAGCCACCACAATGAGTAATAACGAGGTGTCAGAGTGTTACTTCTCCTCCCCCCCAGATGAAGGATAGGATGGAGCTGGGCCAAGCTGGGCACAGGGAGAAGGAGCTGTGGGGCTGGGTGTGCAGCTCCTTTGCTCACCCTCCCTCCAAGGAGAAAGCTGGCAGCTGCTGGACAAGGTCTGTTGCAGATTTCTTGCCTCAGCTGGCCAACACTTTCAGCATGAGTCTAATCCTCCCCTGCCCATTCCCATGTCCATGAGGAGTGAGAGGGAAGGTGACAGGGAAACTGGCAGTCCTCATGAGCTCATTTTTCCCTCCTGAAATTAAGTCATACTGCTGAGTAAAGAGATGGAGTCACTTCTTCCATTAGTCCCCTGCCATGGTACAAGGGTGAGTGAAGCTCTTCCCTTCAGCATTGAGCAGCTCTGTGTCTGGGATTTGTCTGTCCTGCATGTCAGGACCTTCTTCACCGTCTTCAGAAGGGCTGTGGGAGTTTGTTCCTTGCTGAAGGCAGAGCAGGACTTTCAGATGCATTAGGAGGCTGCGCATTAATGCACACCTCAGTCATTTCTAATAAAAGGACAAGGGAGCGGCCTTCAAGGGCAGAGCACCCAGTGTTCTGTAAGAGCAAGGTGGATTCAGGATCAGTATTTCTTCAATCCAGGCTGAACTGGGAATGATGGTTTGACTGCACCCACACCTCATGGGACTGTATCATGGGACCCTGGCTCAGCTGGGAATCGCAGAGCACTTGGATTCTGGGATTTACCTCCTTCACCAAAAAAATAGTCAAAATATTTCAACATTGTGTCCCATTATGAAAGTCCCAATCACGCAGCCAAAACAAAATGTTCTGACCTTATTCACACAAAATTGCTTCATAAGCTTTGATTCCTCCTCCACTCTTCTTGCAACTGTAAAGCTCAGTCCTTTTCCTTTGGCAGCATCCCTCTGGTTTTATGAGGTCTGTGGGGAGTTATTAATGTAGTTCCTGACTCCCTGACAATCCAATAGAAGAAGTGGTTTTCCCAACTGAAAACCATCCCTCAGATCCCAGCTGACCCCACAGAAACTAGTGTCATTCAGACAAAAAGAAATGTGCACACCTGAGCACTGCCCTGTGCTTCACTGGAGGGGTGCTGCAGCTTCCAGGGGCATTGCCTTTGCTCTGAGCCATTACTCACCATCAGGGAAATTTCTAAGCATATCTCCTTGTTTCAAGTTGTCCTCCTCTCCTGCTTTACCCTCCCTACTATTCCCATTCCTATTTGACGGATACGTGCCTCTATGTTATAAAAAACCACAGTTATTCTGCTGCCAATAATGGATTTAAGCACCTGCCGTGCTGTCTAAGACTGAAAGACTGGCTTCCTCTGTGGTTAATGGAGGTTAAAGATGTAGGTGTGACAACTAAACTAGTATGTGTAGAAAGAAGGGTGGTGGTTGCAGCCCCTAACTGTCTCCTATAGCTATTTAGGGAGTTAAAGTCACACAGCCTATAGACACAGTGGTTTGAATAACTTTTTGACATATATGCCTACGCCTGCCCTGAATTCACAGATAGTGTTGTAATAGCCCATGCCTCTTCCCATAGCAGATCAGAGCAAATTTCTATCTTAACTCTGATTTTGTGAGACAGAGCAAGGTGATGCCAAGGAAGGAGCAAGATGGCATGCCACTAATACAGCTGCAAGGATATTGGGATTAAGGGGACGTGAGCCAACAAGTTAGAAGTAGGCGTTTGTGCAGAAACACTGGGATCACAAACCCTACGTACTGGAGCGCAGTAAGGTCTCGTTATACATAGACACATCCGTTCTTCTCTTGAATTTTACAGCCATTGGCTATCAGGTGATTAGACTCAAACTGGGTTAGTTACCTGTTCCTTGCTTAATGACTTCTATCCCTTTCCCACCTACATACCAGGATGGCAAAGGGGGAAGAGGTCACAAAATCAGACTCGGAACAGAAAGGGCACACACACTCCTGTCCTCGGCTGCCATCAGTGTCCCTTTCAGGTGTGTCATGGCAGGCCAGCAGCACTGGTCTCTCTTCACTGACCCCATCCATAGGAAGAGGGATGGGCGGGATAAATTTATAGATGCCACAAAGCAGTTAGGTTTTCTGTTTGCATTTTGAACATGTATGCAAGAAAGGGCTCTGCCCACAAATGTTCATCAAATGCAGGTGAGATCCTTCTGGAGAGCAAGGTAGAACTGAGAAGATGTTAAGGCAAAATCTACGTTCCTCTGGAGCCAGAGAAATGCTCCCACTGATTTTGCAAAGACTCCTGCAGAGATAACCCAGCAGTGCCTCGGCCTTTTCCACCACGCAGGGTGGGAGATGCAAGCCTTGGGACTACATCTCCATGGCAATGGGCATGGGTACAATTTCCTATTGCCTCTGTGCACTGCATCCAGAAATAGCAGTTTGGAGGCAAAAGTGTCACATTTTTTAAAATGTGAAATTCCACAGGCCTTGTCCATAAAGGATCGATATTGCCTGAAACACGAGAGGGCTCGGTGGAGAAGGCAGTGTTATGTTTGCTGTAGCAAAGCAACAGTAGCTAATGCAAAAGACCATTCCAAGGCTGTTTTTTATTACTTGAGGTCCCTTTGAATTAGAATTTTAACAAGCATTACTGACTCAACCGGTAAACATGGTAACTGTTGCTAACAGCGTGCAGCAATTAAGCAAATTAATCTCAACACAGCCACATGCTGTCATGCTCACAGGCCTGGTAAGCTGCCTTCCCCTGTGAAATCAGAAGAGCTTTTTGCCCCTCTCCTTGATTTAAGTGGTGCTGTTTTTTCCAACCCCAAAATTTGGAGTGTAGTTGGCTGAGGTGCCTTTGCAACCTGGTGTGCCATAGGAAAAAATACTGCCCTTCCAGGCAGGGAGCTGACAAGTGACAAAATGACAGTGATGTGGAGGTGAGATCTTGTCCTTTGCACAGGTCACATCAGCTGACCGAGGGTAGCAGAAGAAAGCCTTACGGTGTTCATTACCCTCCAGGCTGTTGTTACACCGCCAGGAATCTCCCATTCACCTTGGGAAGGCTTTAATTGCTGCCAAAGTGCTGGTCAGGCTTCTGGTGTAGAAACCTGTGTGGGCATTGGGGCTGGGACTGGAGTGAGTGCGGAGACCGATGCTGTCAGCAAACTGGGTGCTCAAGAAAACGCCATAATGGACCCAATTCCTGACAGTTAGCAGGTTTGCCCGACCTCTGCAACTGAGGCTTTTCAGGGCTCCGAGTATAGACTGCAGTAAATCGAAGCACCCAAAAACCGGAGTCATTTTTGGCAATGGAGAGCACAGGATCGAGTGACCGCCCGGTGCCAGTGCTGTAGCTCAGCCTTTGCTGACGTACATGAAGAATATGGTCCTGCCAGCTGTGAACATTCACAACAACCCCATCAACCCTCCTGCCACCAACATCCAAAATGAAAATATAACTTTATTTAAAGCTTAAACAAGGCCAACTGAAGGAGATACATGCAGAGCTGCCATAGCTCAGCTGAAGTCCAGTAAACCACCCTGACCAATACTTCACTGTTACTAACTTCTGGGTTTCAACCAAAGAGAAGCCACTGACAAAAAACAAGTGACAGAGTGCAAAGTGGGTATGAGAAGACCCTTGGAGATGATGCATATGTCTTATCTGCACCCAGCTGTGCCACTCCTGTCATTTAACCACGCTGTGATCAGAGAAGTGCCCTGTTACTGCACAGATATCCCAGTATGGCCCAGGAGATCGGTCCGCTGTTCCTTCCCCCGGTTGCCGTATTTCTGATGTGCACCGAGACCGTCAGGTGAATGAGAGTTTACTGCATGAATATCGAATATCTTTCTCTTCCCAACAGAGAAGGCCAAGGTGGCTTGTGGACTGAAATTAGAGAGAGCTTGGTCAGCCTTCCCAAGAAACCAGAAAGCAGTGAAATCCAACCCAGCTTAGCAGACTCAATAAAGACTTTAAATGATGCTTCATTTTCATTACTTATAGAAAAACAAAAAAAACCAAGACATGAAGAGCCAGGACATTTACTAGGAAATTCTTGGCATTTCTTCTTGGAATGTTTCTTGATCATTCTGGGACATGGGTTTTCAGGAAAACACAGAGAGGAAGGATATATTATACAGGGAATGTTGCAATGCCACAGAGCTTTGTGACCAATACTATTTACAAAATATAATTTCAAGAAGAAACAAAAAAAAAAAAGGAAAGAAAAAGCCACTGCACTGTAAAGATGGGGAAACTGAGGCACGGGCTCATGTAAATGAGCAGGAGAGATGCAGATACCCCGCTGTGGTCCGAGCAGCTACGCTTGTCCGGAGAGCTGACTGTGCATCTTGAACTGACTGTGCATCTCTGTCCTCCCCACGCAGGTCCTGCACGACACGTGGCTGTGACAGAAGTGACCAAAGGGTGAAAGTTGGAGGCTGCAGGTGAATCTGGAGACAGCCCATCGCTGGGAAGCCAGAACATCCTGTGGCAAAGCAGGGATGGCGGTGAGCGTCTGACAGAGCAAGGAGCTTTGGAGAAAGTGCTTAGAGATGAGTCAGGCCACCGATCCAATGGGACTTTGGTCTGCAAAAAGGCTGAGAAAAGGCTTCACTATTTGGCCCATGACAATAGAAAACCATCCAGATGAAAATCTGCGGTCAGAAGCTCTCGAGCTTGGAGGTCTGCACTGGAGCAAGTGAGCTTTTCAGCAATGCAACATGAACCTCAAGCAGATCAGCAAGGAAATCACTGTGTGACAGTAGCTAAAAATACGCTGGAGCAGAAAACATTTCAAGGCAGGCCAGGGCCGGCTGGAGCACCCTCTCCCCAGCAGACCTTTCCAATCACTCTAGCATGCTTCCTTTTTCTTTCTTTTTTTTTTTTTTTTTTAAACTGAATTGGATGGGACATGACTTCCTATTGCGACCAAGATTGCTTCCGTAGGATTGTGGGGGAGAAACCAGAAAATAAATATGTTAATTTTTCCTCTGAGGCCAGAGAAGACTATGAAAAGGGAGGCTGGATATGCAGATGGATAAATGATTAACCAGACACTGTCCTTTATCTGTCTGGAAGTCTCTGGAAAATAAAGGTTAAGAAAAGAGTACAGAAGCAACTGGCCATAGACCTCATTAATCTGTCTCTTTTTGTTGGCACCAGCCAGGTAGCTGGACCCCCAGGGGCTATCAGCATCCACTTTCAACATATTTCTTTGATAACCAAAGCAGTTTTTCATGTCCAGCAATGACTAAGTGGTGGATTTTGCACTGTTACCTTACCTTACCCCCAGTGTTTTCAGATCACAGGACAACACAATAATCAGCTTGGAAAAGGAGCTTGGCCAGGCAGTGTTTTTAATATGATTTCCAGAAAGAAAAAGCCCTTGAGTTTATATGAGAGCCTGGGTTTCTTTAGAGTTAAATAGTGAGGGAGAGCTGAAAGAGAGGAAGGCATCTGAACACACAACCCTCCTTAATGAGGGAGTCTTGACCAGCATAGCTGGTTTTTTTCCAAGTATTTTCATTGTTTTGCTCTGTTAGAAAAAAGCAGCCTATGTTCCCAATATGCCATACATGCAAAGCTGAGAAAAACCATCGCCGGGAGGTTCTTGAGGCAGCTACCATCATCCTCTCCTGCTCAGCCAGCTCTGCGCATTTGTACTTTGCAGCTGTACTTTGCACTTCTCCAGCAGCCCTCGTGCCAAGCTCCCCATGCGCCTTAGGAGGATTAATGCCCAAGGCCATGTCCACACCACGACACGTCCCAAACGGGGCAGCCTGGGAAGAGCCAACACATCCCAGTGTCGGGGTCTCTGAAGCAAAGGCTCCTGCCACGCAGCATCACCGCCCCCTGAGGCTCCAGGAACTGGGGAAACTGAGGCACAGCCTGGGGATGGGCAGAGGTGTCAAAAGGGCTGTGCTATCCCATTTCATAAATCGCTGAGCCAGCACACTCGTTGACTCACACAGAGTCTCCAGCAAGTTTGGCAGAGGAAAATAAGTAACAGGGGATGGGGGAAAGAAAAGCAAAGCGAAATAAATCCACTTTTCTCTTCCTTTCATCAGGGAATGTGGCAGGCAGCGCATGGGGAGGGAGGAGAACGGGTTAAAGTGATCTATCCAGCCAGAGATCACAGGAGACCCCCCTTTGTCAATCTGGAGTGCTTGCCAGATATTGGGTTGAATAATTAAACAGCTACTTAACCCTCGGACAGCGTGTCTCCCGCTCCCTCCCCTGCTCCTGACAGCCTGTACTTAAGTAGCTATGGCAACGATTTGGGCGCCAGCCTGTTGACTGAAGAATATGGAAATCACAAGGATTTAATTTTGCTGTGGCACAAAAACTTGTTTGATCTGAGGGTTGTGGCTTTTCTGCAGCTTTCAGCAAAGAATAATTTCTATATTCATATCTCCCATTCAGATGTCAGTTAACAGCTCAAAAAAACCCAAAACATGGGGGAAAAAAAAAAAAAAAAAGAAAATAAGGCCAAAAGCTTCTCAAAAAAAAATCATCCCCTTTTCCTGGGCTGGATTAACACTTGAGATGCCAGCTGGAGCGAGCTACCTCTGCTTCACCCTGATGTCAGAAGGGCTGGAGATGCATCTGCCCTGAGTGCATCCAAAGGAGCAGGGAGTGGGAATTGAGCTGGAACCACTGCAAGGGAAGAGCCAGGAAGGGCTCAGAGGACACAAGAAAGAACCAAGGAGAGGAGCAGTCTGAAAAACTTCAGGGGCTAGAAGGGAGTCACGGAGCACCCAGGAAGGCTGTAGCAGAGGAGGCTGGTGGGGCCAGGGAGTCAAGGGGATAAACCGAAGAGCAGAGACCATCTGGTTCTGCAAAGCAAGGAGGTAAATCCCCAAAGTGGGGACATCCCTGCAGCAGCATCTGCTCCGACACTGCAGGGAAACCAAACTGGAGGCAAATGGAAGAGCTGAGCCGCAGCCAGGACATGGAATGTCAGAGCAGAGCTGCCAGCTGGGGAGACGGGATTCATCCATCACCAAAAGTGGCCATTGCCGAGCAGGCTGCAAGTGGACGGATCAGGTGCGGATAACCCATCCGCTTGGAAAATGCTGTTTCCAGGCCAGTTATCTGGGGGCTGGTCAGGTTATAGCCATCTGAGGAAGACATAGAAGGAAAAGAATGTATCAGGGACAATCAGAATTTTGTTTTCATCCCATCTCTTCGCCTCGATAACAAGTGCCTGGCAGGAAGCTCCGGCAGCAGGATCTATTCATGCGCAAAGACCAGAGGCATTTAGCTCTGGCCTTGGGGAAAGGACCCAGGAGCCCTGCATCACTGCTCTTATCCTGGTTTTCCCGCTGTACCAGCCTGTATCTCTCTTCCAGAAGGAAGCTGATCGATAACCCGAGTTAATGAAGGAATGACAGAAGTATACAGGCATCAACTGTTTGCTAAGACGCTAGTACGGCATAGCCAAAGGGACCGACTTAAACTGTTCTTGGTATTTTTGTTTTATCTTTCTTGCATGTTTGTGGGGTGGAGGTTGAAGCAGAGAGAAGAGGCTTGAATGCAAAAGCTGAAATTCAAAACACATGGTATCAAAAAAAGTCACGTTCATCAAAGCGTGCACGATTGTAGGCTACCGAAGCCAACAAACCTTTGCCATCAACAGTGATGGGAACTGGACTGGTCCCAGTGCTTGCACTGCAAGCTACTGCTGATTCATATAAAAAGGGTCTTCCCTCGGTCCGTCCTGTAGGTCAGCTGAGGCTCAGAGCCCTGCAGCCAGGACTATGCCCCCACCTTTTACATGTGCTATTTCTTCTCCATTTTCAGAAACTCTAAGGTATGAGGAAGAAATAAGGCTGGTATTGAGGCACTCTCTAGGGCCAAAACAACCAGCACCCTGCCTGGCCAGCAGGGAGGTGCCCAGCAGGACCCAGCTTTTGCCTGCAGAAGACCTGCAGACACCTGCTCATCATAACGTAGCTTCTTGGCAAGCAGAGTCGGGAGGAATGCAAGGAGCCAAAGTCCCTGACATATCTGATCCTCAGAGGGCAGGATAGGATCAGCAGGATGCAGGTACCACCTTCAGGAGCTAAACTCTGCCCATGGGGAGCCTGCCTCACTGCCAGGACTGTGTGATGCTGAGGCTGGCGGGAAGAGCTCAGCCCTGCAGAAAGCTATTGCTCTTAGTGTGATATCAGCACGCAGACAGCCCCTTCAGATGCAGGGTCCAGTGTGGTGGGGCTCGTGCGTGCTACAGAATTACAGAAAAATCATAGTCCTGACACTGGGGCTTCTCACCAGTGGAGCCAGTGGGCAGCAGCTGACTATGCAAGCTGCCAAGGGAGCAAGAGGATATAGTTAATGGGAGAGCTAAAGCTCATTTTTCTCATCCCTGGTAAATCCACTCCTCAGTTAAAAGCTGTAACAGCTTGAACCAAAGAGCACAGGCTCTGCAGCTGCTGGTTGTGACAACTTGTGACCTCTGTGGATTGGCAAAGATGGGAGGCTCTTGTAACACACACCCCAGGAGGTTGCACTGGCTCCTACGTGGGCTGAGCTCTTCAGGTCTAGCCTTATGTTGGAGCTGAATTTTAAATGCTTAGTGTAGGAGTTCCCTGGGGCTTGGGGGTTCCTCTGAGGAACTGCTGCAATGCAAGAAAATCACATTTTTTGAAAAAAAAAAAAAAAAAAAAAAACCAAAAAACCTCAGTACAGGAGTGACAACTTTTACCAGGTTGGCTCACCATTTGGATGGAGGTTGACTTGCGGGAGCACCCAAGTGCCTGTCCACCTCTCTGGCTCTCCTTTTAGCCATCCAGATACTAAAGAAGGCAGCTGGGTATCTCACAAGAGCAGGTTTTCTTAGGAAAATTTAGACTTGGTTTTTTTGTCTTTTGGAAGCAAGCAAGGGAAACACAAGAACAGCTCTCCTAGGAATATCACAGCAAGTTTTTTTAACTAGTCCAAGTTCAGATAAGCAGAGTTGTGCAGAGAGCTTTGGTGGATGTGTCAGGAGAGTGGAGGAAGGTAGGACCTGAGTGGTGTTAAATTTACCCAAGATATTCAAACGCAGTGTGAAAAGGCAGCAGAGGTTTCTGGACAAATAGTCAGTTCTAATGTCTGCATCAGCTATTTCATTCTTAGGATGATGGAAGACCCTTAAGGCTCCCAGAGTTGGTTCTGGTCCATTGAACACATAAATTATCCTACCTTTCAAAGTTGTCTGGATAAAGTATGCACAAATAGCCAGCTGGCCAGAGGACACTAATCCCATGCTGTAAAAGGTTTTCCCTTCTCGGCCATCTGCCTTTTTTGCTGTCCGTAACTATCTGTCAGCTAAGTGCAGAATGGGTCAGGCTTGGTCATCAGCCATCTTTGAGTGGAGAACTGCAGGAGTACCTCACTGGCATCCATCCAAGAAACTCTCTTTTCTTTCTAGGAAGGCAGCAAGCCCGTGCCATGGAAAACGTCCTTCTCAATTCCCTGTCTAACAGCTGGTGAGGGCACCTCCCTGCTGCACGGTGGTGGCCTGAAATGTGTCAGCTGCAAAGAAAGTGGTTCAGCAATTAAATAGAACTCAAGCAGTTACCTGACCTTGAAATATCTGCAGCAGTAGAGATCAGAAACCTTGGAACAAAGTCATGCAATCATGAAAACATTGACCAAGCCATTCGCTGATGGCCTCTAATTTGCTTGAACAACCCCTAAACAGTCCTACCCAAAGACCACCTATCTGTCAGTGCGGTGAACACTCTTCCACCCCTTACTGGAATAACTGGGCTGAGTGGATGGGGCTGCATGGGAATTAGCTCCTAGGACCAAACCCCAGACCAGACTCCACACAAACCTAAAGAGACAAGCCCATGCACAGAGTATGGTAATTGTGCCCCATCATAGGCTTGTTATGTGTGCAGTGACTCAAAAATAGATTTTCAATTTATTGGAAATTCCAGTATTTCAAAGTGGGTTTTTTTAATACCAAAATAATTTTAAAAGAAAGGTCAAAGTCAGAACAACGAAATAAATGGTACAGAAAATTCTAAACGAATGTGTTTAGAAACATTACAAGAAAGCCTACTGATATTTAGAACAAAAAATCCCAAATCAAAAGCTTTATTGATTACCAAGTAATATGGAGTTAGAAGAATCACCATTTTTCCTTGAAAATTGTTATTTCAGTGAATTCCCAAGTCTTCTTAGAACATTGTTCCAATCAGTATATTTCAAGTGCCATAAAGAAGCAGCAACCAAAACCAACTTTTGTTGACCCTTTGATACCCAGAACAATTTAACTTCCCTGACAGAAGCAAATCAGGCTTTTCCCTAAAACAAAATTCCTTAAGACAATATTAAAGAGCATTTACTCAAAAAAAAAAACAGTAAGTAATATGATTTCAGCAGAATTTTTCCACTGGGCTGACATATTTGTAAATACTAGTCTGTCCATGGTTGGATGAATTTTGTCTTTCCAGTCTGCAAGTTTATTGTCCATTAATAATTATCAGTATCCATTTCATTCTGTAGGAATGAAGGGATTTAAGCGCTAATGTGTTACTGTAAGCAGCACTTTGCTGTTTTCTTGAACTGGAGAAAATTATTCTGCCTCTCCTTGTCATCCTAGCAAGGCTGGGGTGGATTGATTACACCACGCCATGAAAAATCGCTTGCGGTTCAGGAGTTTAAGTATGTGCTGGGCTTTGGGGGAAGCCGCCCACCGGGCTGCATTTTGCTCTCTGGCACCGGAGCTCTTTACTTGCATGCAACTCCCCATCAAATATAGGAAATCTGCAAGACCATGGAAGTAGTCTTTTCTTTCCATGCTTTGTACACACACTTCAAAACACCTTTTACGTTTCTCCTTTCCAAACTACACAAGCTCATTTTAACTGTTTTCGCATCTTCAGTCTGTTTTGCCGCCCATCGCTGGCCCCTTCCAAAATCACAGAATCATAGACTGGTTTGGGTTGGAAGGGACCTTTAAAGGTCTTCTAATCCAACCCCCTGCCGTGGGCAGGGACATCTTCAGCTAGACCAGGTTGCTCCGAGCCTCGATCAACCTGACCTTGAATGTTCCCAGGGATGGGGCATCTACCACCTCTCTGGGCAACCTGTGCCAGTGTTTCACCACCCTCATCATAAAAAATTTTCTTATATCTGGTCTTAATCTACCCTCTTTTAGTTTAAAACCATTACCCCCTTGTCCTGTCACTACAGACCCTACTAAAAAGTCTGTCCCCATCTCTCCTATAAGCCCCCTTTAAGTATTGAAAGACCTTCTGTCCTGCTAGAGATGTGGCAACTGAAGGGTGATGCAGTATTTAAGCATAGTTCATTCTGTGGAATGACATTAAAATACCTGCGGTCATGTTTTCTTTAAGTATTGTTAGATCGTTGGGCTATCAGGTGGCAATACTGGTCTTAGCAGGAGGAAACGGGGGTCCTGCTGCCTGTGAGGGGTCCTGTGCAACCGAGCGGAGATTATCAGGCAGGACTGTGGTGAGAAGCGGGTGGGTTGCAAAGGCTGTGATTAGCCTTAGTTCCCAGGGTGGAAAAACTGCTTGGGAAAGAGGCTGTGATTTTCAGCTGAGATTCCTGGAAGACGGGATTGTCTCTGTTCCAAGACTGGTATCAATAAGATAATTTAAAAAAAAAAAAATACCAAACCAGCCCCCACGCTCTGTATTAGAGAAACGATCTGCAAAGTCCCAGGTTTCTGTTGCAGCTCAATGGAGTGAAGCAGAGTGACAGGGCAAGATGAGATACCAGAAGAAAAGACCACCCAGATGAAAGTTTGCATCTTGTAAGTCATTTAGCAGAGCCAACTGTGAAATCTGCACTCACTTTAATAAACTTTAATGGCTTTTGGACACCAAAAACTTTTGGCAGATTTGTAATCCTCTACCTCACTACCTGCTATACCCCAGCATTTCATATGAGCATTTCTTTTAGCTCCGGGAGCACACAGAGCAGCCGTTAGCATTGGACTCTCCTTAGTGGCAGCCAGGCATGTTCTCTGGGTGACCAAAGCCACTGTGACCATAATCACGTGCAGAACTCCCTCCAGAAACCCATTGCAAGGTGTTTCGTTTTACAGGTCATCGGATGATGGCTCCTTCCAGCTGTGAAGCGGTTCCCTTTTGAGCAATACCACGGCACGGGGGCTGCAATCAGACGGTGTTTTTCTTGCAAAAGGATGATGAGCAGAAGGAGCGGCTGCACTCCGCTCTGTGGCAATAGATCCCCAAGGAAAACTTTGCTGGCTAATCCTTGGAGCCTGTCAAAACCTCGCCGGAGCCAAGCCGTGCCGTGGTACGAGCCTCAGCCAGTCCCCAAAGGGTCTGTTGCTGCACAGGGAACAAGAGATCCTGTGACACAGATTAAATCAGGAGATCTGTGGGTTTTCATTCAACTCTAGCCTGAATTGTCCTTTTTACTACTTTTTCTTAAGAGTGGGGAGGAGGGGGGAACCTTGCAAGTTCTTTGAAAGGCTCCAAGCCCAGCTGTAATTAGCTGATAATTTTCTTTATCACAAGTCAAACGGCAAAGGCTCTGGCTGCAGCCAGGTTAATTTTTTGTCTCATGAGTTATCTCTGCACCAATGCCAGGTACAATACTCCTAGTTAGCAGTAGTTAAATCAGCTAATGGACCTGAGCAACTCAAATTTAGGTTTTACTGTGGTCTGCTGCATAACATCACTTAGGTTTGCTGGGGGAAATGGAGCTCGGTGCAGAAGGGTGAGCCAGGCAGAGCACCGGTGGAGCAAGAGGCATATCAGGTCCAGGAATTAGGGAAAAATCAGGAAAGAGACATTCAGGAAACCTTTCTTTGTCATGGCAGAGTAAAGAAAACAGGGTCCCTTAGGAAGAAAGGCTTTGGGAGCACAGGACTCCAATGGATCACAACATCCACAGCAGTTCTTGACTTTTCAGGAAAACGAGAGGCAGTTAGTACAGGGAGGTTCACAGGACATGCACTCCCCACGTTCCCCATTCTCTGCTATCAAAGAAACCTCCTAGCACTTTATAACACACAAAACCACCATTGTAATGTGCAAGAGCATCACTAATGTCAAGTTTCCTGCAATAGCAGGGAATTTGCTGGGGGAAATCCGCAGTGATCCTCTGCATGCTCCAAAGTCCTCACCCATCTGACCTGAGAGAAGTCATTTCTGCACCCTAAATCAGACAGTTTGTTTAACCCAGAGCATAGAGGAATGATCTATCCACCAGGCATCCAAGAGATTTTAATACCACTAGGAGCATAAGTGCTTTGCTCAACATCCTGTTTCTAGCTGTGGCCAATTTCCACTCTTTCAGAGGAAATAAAAAAAAAAAAAAAAAAAGAAAGAAAAAAAATTTAAAAACCAGAAGCTAAATCATGCTAAAAGGGTCAGAAATAAATCCTTTCCTGCCCCTGCGGACGAGCTGTAGAACCCCTGAAGAATGGGATTAATATAATATAAAAAGAGTGCAAACAAATTTGAACAAGCAGCTAGTAATTCTCCTTTCACATCTCCTCTCCATCTTCATGAGACATCATATGAGACAATGGGATTTTATTAAATCAGAAGGTAATCATATTTTCAGATTTTTTTTCTGACTGTCTTCATACAAAATACCCTTCTGATTTGCATAACATTGAGTAAGACAAAGAAAATGGAAAGTAACTGGCCTCTCTCCTTCATGCATAAACTGGGGCCATGTGTCTCTTGTCCTCATTACCTCCACCAAGCCAAGCAGGTATCTTCTGACCCCAGCCCAGCCGTACATGCATGTTTCAATTCCTCCCTTTAGGTTACATATACAATGAGCACCACCTAAACATGGTCCTCTTCCTCCGTAACAGACCGATTCATAATTTCTCTCGCACCTCTTACAATATGTATTTTATGAAACTAAAGAAATGCTCTCTGGATACAAACCAGAGGCAATTACCTTCAAATCTTGAAAATTCTGATTCTTTGTAACCTGGCATGCATCCCATACCACCTCATATACAAACCAGGGGAAGCCTGGGCACCGACTCCTGCTGCCTCTACTCAGGAAACGAGGATCGCTTGAGCCTTCATCCCTTCTCTCCACCCAGCCACCCAAGAGACAACTGTCGTGACTTCATCCGTTCTCCAGGGGCCTGCAAACATGGAGCTAGAGCAAATAGATAAGAAATAAGCAGATAAATATTGTTCCATTCCACAGACCACCCAGGGCATATTTTCGGAGTCCCCATAGCTGGTGTTGGATGGGACCTGCTTTAAGGTGCGATAAGACCAATAATATTACGTATACTTCTGTGCTTACATACAGACACATCCATGTATCTGTGTGTTACAGACACATCCATGTATCTGTGTGTATATATATGCATATATATATGCATGTGACTGTGTATATCCACGCATACACATTTATAGGAAGTAACCAGCAATTACAAGAGAAAAGCCACAAGTTAATGTATGTAATCATGTCAAATCCCCAAAGCAATAAAGGGGAAAACGCCTCTGCTCGAGGTTTTTGCTCGGTGAAGTCGAGCAGTCAGCTGTGCAGCAGAAAGCCTCCCTGAGAGGCCGCCGTTCCCATGGCAAAGCTCTCTCCCACCCTCCAGCCACCCACTCCTCCCTGGTGCCACTGGGCCCATCTCAGCCCAATTGGCCCCCGACCCTTTGCAACCGCTCTCTTGGCTCCCATCTCCGTCCCAAACTGCTCGAGGACACAGTGGCCAACACATTTCCCTCGGACTCTCTCTGTAATCACCTTCCCCCCCCCCACCCCCC
>JANZLQ010000064.1:17825804-17874856 GCA_026212715.1 Elanus axillaris
AGAACAGGGTAATAAAAAAAAAAAAATTAATGGGACGTGAGCTACTTTCGGAAGCTGCAAGTCTGGAGCCTGAGGTTAGTGAGAGAGAGGAGAAAAAAACGCACCTAATTATAAGTGTGCAAAAAAGAGTTCGCCTGTAGGAAATGGGAAGATTACATGCTGAAGGAATTGGCAAATAGCTGCAAGACAGGCAGTCTGAAATGAATTATGTCTCGGCACGGCGACTCCCCACTTGTAACTATTTTCATTTAAAATGGTTATTGTCTTCCTTCCTGACGATTGTTCAGGGGACTCCAAATCACCCCTTGCCTAAGGAGCAGCGTGGAAATTCCTGGCCACAGAGCAGGACGAGGGAGAAGAAGGGATGGATGGCACGTTTGGTCCTTCCTCTGGGACCTCCAGGTTAGGCAGAAGTAAGAAAGACCATTGGGATAGAGCCAGAAGGGAAGGTTACACACCCATCGGACCTTGGGACCGCGCCGTCTTCCCTCCCCCTGAGCCCAGGACCATGCCCAGATCCCAGCCGGAGCCTCAGGGTTGCATCCGCAGACAGCAGCGTGGGAAACGCAGCTCCGGCACGAGCAGCACTTGCAGGGAACAGCAGCACATCCCCACATTGCCTCCGCACCAAGCAGACTGGGCTCGAGGTTTGCAGCCATCTCAGGTACAGCTAAAAATGACTTTACAGGAACCTTACTGGGCTGACAGCCCCTAATTAACCACCTAGAGGTCAAGTTAAGTTTGGAGCTATTTGAAGAAGACCCCACCTAATTATCACTTACCTTATCAGGGTAACAGAACCTTTTGCTTGAAAACATCTCAATTTGCTGTTAGCCGGAGCAGGCAAAATAGTTGCAATTAGACATGGCCTATATTTTTACACTGTCTCAAATACCAGCTTCTCTGCGCCGTCCACCACCATAACTCAACTCAGAGCTGCACTTGCAAGAAAAAAATGCTCTTTCACTTGGGAACCTTTTGCATTCACTTTAGGGCGTAATTTCTTTTCGGTTGCCTGGTCATTTCTCTTCCTTTAAACAGAAAGGAAATAATTCAGCCAGCAGACATTGCAATGATGAGCAGCGGAGGAAATGGATAAACAGCTGGGTTTGTGTATGGTATTTTTATGACCTCTGTCTTACTGGTATTCTCCTTCCATCAAATACTCATTATTGAATTCTGATGCCTTCCCTTTCGTATGAAACTGCAGTTATTAGCTCTGCCTATGAATGAACCCCAAACATGGCACTTGAGAGAGTAAGCAGGCTCAGAAATCATTGAAATTCAGATGCAAAATGTATGCAATGATCTGAGCCTTCCCAATTAGCACTATGTATTTAAATACAAACTATCACCTTAACAATAGGATTGATAGCAGCTGTGTTAGGAAAAAACCCAGCACTGCAGGAAGCCCATTTCTGAGCAGAAACAACCACCAATTTCATGCAACAAGATTTGGAGTTGGTAGTCAATCTTTTTACAGGCCAAGTAGTCTCTAGTTTTCCCCAGCCAGCAGCGGCAGGCGCAGTCTGAGCCAGAAACAACCACAGCCTCATTTATCACATGGATTTACCCCTATCAGTCAAGGAAAGAAATCCCCCCTACCTTGGGCACTGCCAATGGAGAAAGTGGCTTTCCAGCTTGTTGTGGTAGTTTGGTCTTAGCCAAATGCTCTACTGCACATTTTAGCACTTGCACAACAAATCCCAGACCGAGATGGCAGCCCCTGAACATTGCATTATTGGCTTACAAATAAGGCACAGTTTAAGCCTCTAGACTAAGGCACTGCAGGGCCTGAGCGGTTTCTGGACTGTAGCAGAGCACATCTGCTCTGCTGTGACGTGTCATTTAAACAAGGGTTAACTCTGGGGAGGGAAACCACACGCCAAAGGCCACTGATGGCAATCCAGTGCTCGTAACAACATAAGCCAGATGCATCTGCTGGATGAAGAAGCTCTGCAACCAGCATCACACGACGAATCGTACGCTGCTGTCATTGAAAGGTGGAAAACAAGGCTGGGAGGGAATCTCTAGAGGTCATCCCAGCCATCCTCCTGCCCTGGGCTGGAGCAGCAGCTCTCAAGCAGTGCCTGGCACTGCTGAGATCAAACCTGGCACTGTGGGTCAAACCTGGTGCCAGTGAGCTTCCAAGATGATGACTCTGCTTCGAGCCCAGGCACTTTCTCCCTGTGCTTAAGTCCTTCCAGTTAGAATGACTTTTTCCAGCTCAAAACTCCTTAGCTGCAATGTAACCCATGGCTTCTGGACCTCTCCCCAGTAGGCATGGAAAGGAGGGCTGCTCCCTGTTGCAGCAATCTCTTATCTACTGGAAGATTTAATAATACAAAGGAGTGAACTCTTCTTGGCCTCAGCAGATTGGCTTAATAATGACTATTATCACTGACCTGCAATTCATCCTTTCCTTAGTGCTCATCCCCTTCAAGTGTCCCCCAGGGATATAGTGTCAAATTCTAAGCCACAGACTGTGAATCCCTGAGCCAGATCTCCAGGCACTGCTTCCTTTTCACCCTCCCAGCTCCTGCTCCCCACGCTGTGGTCCTCGGTTCACATGCCCCTTTCCATTTGTTCGTCACTTTATTTATAGAGCTAAAGAAAAGAAACGCTACAGAGGCGTTATTCTTTGCAGAGAAGCTGGTTTCTGCTGGGTGGTGGTGCCATCTGTGTGTCCCACTCGGGTCGCTGGCCGTGGGCTCACATACCAGCGAAGACAAGGAGGGGTTGTTCTGTGGGCAGCCGGCTTCCCGCGGGCCAGCAGTGTGTCAGGGCAGCTCTCTGCCTGCCCACGAGCCAGCACGGAAAAGTCAAGTGTTGTGGGCTCCTGTGAGCAGAGAGCTGTAGATGTTGAGACATGTGGCCTTATTCTTCATAAGCCAAATGTGTCTTGATAAATCAGAGCCAACTTCGCATTGGGGACGTGCAGGGACCATAGAGTTTGTGTTTGTTTAATTAATGCATCTGGTTTTGCTCCACTTTGGCTCTTTGTTTTTACTTATCAGAATACGAAATAAGACCAGAGCTTCCCCAGGACCCCAGAAGAAAGAAGGAGTGTGTTTTTCCAAGAGAGCGAATCTCTGTAGACCATCAGTCTATCTGCACGCTGAACAAACCGGTACGGCCCGGAGGTCAGGCAGGATAAGGTCAGAGCCATATCTCACGTAGGAAGGAGAGAAGACCTCTTACAAACACTATTCCTGCCCCCTCCAGGGCTCTGGTCTTGTGAGCCTAAAGGCTACTGCTGCCTGCAGTATTTATTAATGCCAGTCGTTTGTAGGGAGCTGAATTTAATCCTGTGCTTGCTTCCGTGTCCTGGGATGAGCCAGTGGGAGGGAGGCTGGTGGGGTGTCCCTGGTGTGTGCAGGGTAACAGCCTCCTCCTCGCAGCTCTGCCATGGGGGCACCCGTAAAGGCAGAAGGACTCCAAACACAACACTGCACAGATGGGAAGCTTTAGCTGGAGTTTGACCCTGTGTGCAGAAAGAGGACAACACAGAGGTTTGTTGGAGAGGGATTTCAGGGGCTTGAGGGCAAACCTGTTGCTGAGGCACCGGCTGAGCTTCAGGGAGTCACTTCTGGTCATGCTTGCAAAAACAGCTGCTGAATTTGTCACCGACTTTTAACTTGATCCACCCAGACCCCATCTGCCAAACTTGCGCAGCTCCCTGTAACTTTGCTTGAGTTGGGAAGACCCCTGGAAATCCCTCAGGGATGCACCAGCCTCTTACGGACAGGGATTGCAGCTGGTTCTGCTTGGGGAGAAGGGATTTGCCTCCTCCCGGACAGGGCGCCGAGGGCAGGTAGCAGCCCGGCTCTTTGGAGAGCAGAGACCAAAGGGATGACATTATCACTCCAGCTGCAAGGGTGCTATCACTCCCTGCGCTCCTGCCTGCAGCGGGAAGGGAAGAGGGATGCGGCAGGAAGGGAAGAGGGATGCGACGGGAAGGGAAGAGGGGTGCAGTGGGAGGGGAAGAGGGATGCAGTGGGAAGGGAAGAGGGATGCAGTGGGAAAGGAAGAGGGATGCAGTGGGAAGGGAAGAGGGATGCAGTGGGAAAGGAAGAGGGATGCAGTGGGAAGGGAAGAGGGATGAAGTAGGAAAGGAAGAGGGATGCAGCGGAAAGGGAAGAGGGATGCAGCGGCCTCCCAGCCCTGCTGGGCTCAGCTATGTGTGTTACCCGTCCCTTTGTCAATACACATTTTTGGCACGGCTGCATCTCCTTTGACTGACAGCTCTGAAGGAAAGGCGGGGATGTCAATGGTAATTTTTCAAAGATTTCCTTGATGTTTTTAGGTTTCTACAAAAAAAACCCAACCCCAAACCAACAGCACAAAACAACACCCCCACGTCCCCCCCAACTTAACAACTTTATCAATCTTAGAGGAGAATTTTGCCAGAGCAAGGATGGAGAGCACTTGCCAAATTATTTGTTGTCATTAAAATAAATTAGGTATCAAGTTATAAAACAATAGTGTGGTGACAGAAAGCTGGAAAGCAAGAGCAATTCTAATCAGAGACAAACATGCTGCGTGTTCTGGAGCCGAGAGCACGGCGCTGTGACAGGATCCTCATCCGGTGCGGGCGATGCGGATCTGCAATCCATCTGCCGGTCCCGATGGCTGGGAAATTAACTCACAGGGACTAATTACCCCAGAAATGGGAAGGGGGCGGGGGAGGAATATGTCTCGCACTGTTTGCTCAGAAGATCTCAAAGCACTTTGGGAAGGGTGGGGGTGATTTCGGTGCTGGTACCTACGTGCTTGAGCCTGGAGCCACACATGCTGCTGTGGACTGAAGGGCTGCAGCCAGGCTGACAGCGAGGATGACGAAGCATCGCTACCTTCTGCTTTGCAAACACAGACCTGACAGGAGAGCAGAGGATTTATCAACGTGCGACTGCAACCGTTACGTGCGACGCAACGTGCCAGGGATGTCCAAAGGGAGGAGGCTGAGCGAGGACAGCCGGATGCTCGCACACCTCCTGGACCAGAGCCCGGCTGCATCGCGCGGGTGGGGACCAGAAACCTCCGCTGATGGCCGAGGTCCTCCCGCAGGTCAGGGGATGCGGGGCGGGGGGGATCCGGGCCGTCCCGTGGTGGCCCCCGGCACTGTCCCGGCCCCCCGGCCCCTCGGCCGGGCAGCTGGCGCACGGCGTGTTGTGCAGACGGATTAGCAGTGGCGCGCATACAGCTGTGCTGATCCGACACACAGGGGTTGCATTCGAGACTGGGCTGGCAGATTCCCTGGGAAGGGCTGGGGGAAAGGACACCCACAGTTGTTGCCCGAGAGTTCGTCTCTATCCACCGGCACTAATTCCCGCAGTAATCCCCCTCCACAACAGGCGCAGTGTTGGGGGCCGGCTGGCCCCTTGCCTCCCCGGCTGACCCCGCGGCTCGGACCCGCGCCAGCACTGGCTGCCCCGCTCCACAACTGGATGTCGTCCCCGGGGAGGGGACGACGGGCCATGGGGGCTGCAGGCGCAGGTGGCCCGGCCAGCTGTGGGGCTTCGGTTTCCCATTGATTCGGTAAAGGCCCTCGGTTAGGGCAGGGAAGCAGGGAAGGCAGAGCAGGCTGTGGCAAGGACAGAGGAGGTGGTTTCCTCAGCTGGTGTTGAGCCTATGGGTTGCCCCTGTCTGTCGGGGTGAACGCCTGTGGTGTCTTTTTCTGCAGACCCTATTCGAGATCCTAGTAACCTGCAAAAACGCAGGATGCAGAAAGACAGTGTTGTTTCCCTTCCGTTTCTCTCTCAGGATCTCATCTTGCTCCAGACTGCGCTCCAGGAGCCAGCCGGTGTCTGCACATCATCCTGCAGCTAAAGGTGCATCTCAGAAGTTTTGTTGATGCCCTTGCTTACAGACACTGCTATACCTACTTTTATTTTCCAATACCTTTGCAAGGAACACAGCAGCAATCTTTGCCCAACTTTCTTGCTTTCAAACTTGCTTTGCAGTGTCCACCAAGCAGCTGCTGCTTTGCTCAGCCAAGAAGTCCAAAAGCAGCCGGTGAGTTGGAGTACTGCCAGTTTGGGCCACTCAAAACACCTTAAAAGTATCCGATTTTCAGAGGCAGAAACTTCCTGGGAAACGTACATCTTTAGTAAAGTCTGCACAAATCCAGAGATGCCTAGTTCTGCTGACTAAGAGAAGATCATGGTGCCGCTGAAACAGCTCTCCTCTAAGCTGAGATTTTCCTTTCAAAACGCCCAAATGCATGTATGATACATACACTGGAAACAAGGGCAATGAGGGTGCTGATTTTTCTCCGAACAGAGACTTATACCTGGTATCCGGATATGTGCCATAGAATTCAGCCTTAAAAAATGTGTTTGTCTTGGAAGGAGCCAGATACGGTTTTAACATACCCCCATAGGGGGACTGAATCATGTAAATCCACTGGAGCACGGCACCGTGTCCAAACAGTTGTCTGGTGGGGAGGGAGGCTGGCAGAAGGACTCATCACTTGGCATGTGGAAACAGCTTCCTACGCATTTCTTCAAAAAATTTATTAAAAAAAAAAAAAAGAAGAGGAAGGAAAAAAAGAAGATACTACTAATATATACACAGTTTGAAAAAATAACCAAAAACTGATGGCAATTTCCCCTCTGGTTTATTAGCTGTATATCCCTTTAGTATGGAGACCAACAGCTTGTCGGGTTCCCCTTTACCAGGCAACATCTCTGGAGACTGTGAAATAGGATGGGATTTTGCAGTGGTGGTAATAATCCCTCAAAACTGATGGATCTTTCAGTAAATTTTCCAATTTCTTTCTCCTATCAAGTACATAGAAGTCTAAATTTAGAGTTATTTTCCTCTTTTTCAGCAAAAAGATACTACTGGATTTTAGCTTTCCCTTGCAAAATCTTTTCTGCATCTTTTCTGCAAATTTCTCACATCCTCCGAAAACAAGAACAAGGAAGTGAAAATGGCCCAAACTGGCCAGACAAGTTTCACTGCCCAAGTTAAGTAAACTTGAAAACTGGTCAAACAATATATTTTTGGCTAAGCTAGGTTTCTGTAGATCCACACACAGGCTCCATGCACTCCCTATTGAATTCACTGTCCTTGTTCCAGCTGGGGCTGTGCTTTCACCCTGCTGTACTGGGGACACTTGATTTCCAACCTGCTTTCCTTCCTTTGTGACACTGTAATATAATCTCATTGAAGTCTTCTCTTCAAATTAGTTTTTCATACCAGAGCAAACAAGAATGAGAATAGAAGGAAAGTCATTAGGCAGGATATAACAATAGCTCTGGTTGATAATTAATTAATAAATAGAAAAGGAAAGTACCTTTATTAAGGAAAAAAACAGAGTTCTCAGGAATTGAATTTCCTTTGAAGTCTCTGTTAGTCATCTGCTGACCCAGCGGTTTATTTCTTAAGGGATCTGAGAGATTTCCTGATTCAAGCCTTGGTGAGACACCAGGAGTACAAGGTAGTCGCAGCAACCTGTCGCTGTGATGCTTCAGTGATGGTGATGCTTCGCTGACGTAACTTGGGCAAGGAAGAAGGACCTGTGCAAGAGCACCCAGATCACCCGTCCTGCTGAGACAGGCGACATTTGTTAACGCGGACTGGCTGCAGCGGCTTTCTACTCAATTAACAGCTTGAGATACTGGACCTTTCACCACGGTCTCCCACCACCTTTACTAAAAGAAGTCAGGCTGACTTCCCACCAGCTTCCACAACTGCAGATGTGGGACGTGCAGGAGGTGTTGCTCCTGCACAAGCACTGGGATCCAGCCCAGCCCAGTCCTCGTCCCCAGTCCACCTTGCAGCATGGGCTGCCAAACCTACATTCACCCTCTGGATGGGAGACAGTTCTGGTTCCTTGCACTCCTTGATGCCTACCTCCATGTCTCGACCTAGCCGTGGAGGCCAGACGTCCCTCTCCTCCTGGTAGAGATTCCATTTCAGCATAATCCAATTTCTGTAGCACGCAGAGACTTTTGCAAAGGAATCTGGGTTAGGAACAACTAAGCTGCTTAGCACCTTCAAGTAATGAGATGGAGGAATGGTTGGGGGAGAAGGTAAGCAAACGCTGCCTCTCTGCAGAGCAAATCTCGGCATTTGGAAGCTGTTTGAAGTGTTTTGTGTGCTGGCTGGCTTTTTTTTTTTTCTTTCCTCAATGAATTTCTGTGGAATGCTCACTGGAGACAGGAATGTTGGTTTCCCTGCTGCCCTTCCCAAGCGTGCAATGGCATTCGGATAAATTACACACGCAGCACTTTTTTTAGCTCTTTTTATTCTTTTTCTAGCTGGGTTTTGCTTGGAGTTGGCCAGCAGTTTGGACTAAAAGCAAGACACAGCTCCTCTTTTGTGGGGGTTACTCAATTATAGCAATCAGTACACCAAGGCTTCCAAAAATATTAACTGTTGACTAAGTGGAAAACAATAAAAAGCATAAGGAATGTTTGCTTCTTCTTTTCCCTTGTGAGTCTAATGGTGATTAAAGGTACCAGACCAAGAGCCCTGGAGAGGGAAGCCTTCTAATTTTCTACAAAACAGCACTGCAGAAAAATTTCCCTATCAATGTTCTTCAACTCAGAGCAGGAACGCTCAGCTTTAACAACCCATGTCCTTTTTGTCCTCTTTGGTTGAGTCTGCCAGTGAGCAGAAGGGGGACTGGTCATCAGAGAGGTGTTTAGGAACCTCAGTGTCAAGAGCACGAGGTCTTTCCTCTACCATTTCTTCCTCTGTGCAGCCTTTCCGATCTTGTCTGTCTAAACAGAGAGGGTCACACACCTCTCTGAAGTGAAGCTACCCACGTCATCACCCCAAGCTCAGCCTGCCCTGCTAAAGTAGACAAGAAGTGGCAAAGGGCTTCCTTCATGAGGAAGAGCTCCTATTGCAGCCCAGCTAGGAAGGTGTCCAGCACACAGCTTCTTTCTTGGTGCTAGGTCTGGGTTTGGTATATTTATTTGGGCTATACACATATATTTATGATTAGTTTTCCCTCAGTTTGTCTGAACTACTGTCAGCAACAGGACTTGTAATACTTCCCCGAAGTTTCAATGCCAGGTGGAACTGTCTGGACATAGCTTTGAATTATCGACCAACACCGACTCCGAACCCTCGCATGAGTTGGCCCCAAGACCTGAAACAGGTCATCAGATTTGCCCTGCAGGCAAGGGCAGTCATCCAGCCCCCCCCCACGCCATGAGCACAGGGAAACGGAATAGACCGATACACCTGCTCACTTAGATTTGATTGAGGCCAGATCTTGTTTTCTCCTCCAAAGCTCATTGGAAATGGTAAAATCACTTGGAGTAGGAAAGTTGGGGGGGGGGGCATTTTGTCATCTCTGGTACCTCCTACTTCTAATGGAGTTTCCTTTAAACTCTCTCCAGCATAATCCCCCAAACTATGTGATCTTTGTCCCAGAGGAGCTGTGCAGTTTCTATGGAGTCCCAAAGATACTATCCATTTTTCCTTTGATTTAATTTAAAAGGTTCAAGAACTCAAGTAAAATAGTAAAGGATGAATACAAATACTCGTCAGGAAAACGCTTTGGAGGTTGCACAAGTGGCAAGAAAGGTGCACGCAACAATAGGTCTTGACTTTGCAATTCTCTACGCTCCGTACCCCACAGGGCACATGTCAAAGGCTGAAGATTAACACCCGCCGAGCGCTCTGCTTGCATACAAGGCCTCCCCCAACTCACGGCAATAAAAGCTCAGCCTCAAATCAAAAGCTAAGCTTGCTGAGACTTCAAAACAGCTCACAGCCCGGGCGTTCAGCCCAAACTCAACTCAGCAACGCGCAGCCTTGTGTACAGGTGTGAAAGCCCGTGCCTATTGCCAGGATAAACCTCGCCAAGGATCTGCAAGCAGCTGTCTGAAGGTGGTGGGAAGCCACCACAAATGCACAACGTGTCCCTGCATCGGGTTCCGCCCCTGGACCTTTTCCTGCTCCGGCTTCCACCTCTCCCAAAGGTGGCCAGAAGTGCCAAGGCTCTCTGTTAGCACATGAGCTGCTTCCAGCTAAGGATCTCCAAGTGGCCTGAAAGCCCTGAAGTTCATTATCCCAACCCTTCCATTAAACAGGAAATTATTAAGCATATTTTACATGTAGGGAAAGTGAAGCAGGGAGGCACTGAAGGGAGCTGCAGGACTTTGCAAGAAAAAGGTGGTTTGGGGGCTCACTGGCAATTTTGGAAAAGCTAAGGAAAAAATCATTTGGGGCTGGATCAAAACCAGGCTTTTTTTTTTTTTTAAACTTTTGGCAAATCGTGAACTGAAAAAAAAGTATAATGGGTCATATAAAATGTTACATTTCAATCAAATTGAAACCATCCCTCTCATTGATTTCTTGAAAATGTCTTGGAACCACTTATACAATTAAGGGAAAGCTTGAAACAAGAATTGAAATGGTATATTTTGAAAAATGTCAAAACAAAACCTTTGAGTGCTTTTTCGGGGTTATCTCTTTGCTTTTTTCCAAAGCTAATCATTGGGCAAAATGATCAGAAATTCATTACATTTCACTGTGATGGAATTTGCATTTTCCATTTTAAAAAAGCCTTCAGGAAAAGAAAACAAGTTTTTCTCCAGATGCAGCCAGTCCAGCAGGGAAGCTGGAGCAGGACCCAAAACTCCTTCAGCCCAGTCAGGAGGGCGAGTTTGGGTTTGGGCTTGAACAGGAATACACGCCTGGAGACAGCAGAGCCCTGTGGGTGCATTGCTGGCCTCTCCTTTGGATCCTCCTATTGGCCTTGCTCTTGGATTTCATCCTCCTCTTCCTCGTTTTCTCAGCCTCTAAAACCAAGACATAAATGTTTCCCCATTCTGTAGAGCATTTTGAACAACAGATGAAAAGCATGACTGCTAAATATTAATATGCTCAGTGTAATGATCTTCTCTTCATGGAATAATCATTCATATTTATGGGGCAATTAACTGATGATAGATACTATTGAATATGCAATATGGGGACTAAAAATCCTGCAGCAACAAGGGCCTGATCCTGCATTTCTGACCCTTGCAAACCACTCGGTGAAGGAAATTAGTCTCATTAACTTTAATAGAGCCCTTAACCGGAGTTAACAGCCCTTACACAATCAAGTCTTCCTCACACACAAGGAAATGCGCTCCATCCCTCTACTTACAGTCTCTCCCAGATCCACTGGCTCATGCTTTGTAAACCCATGGTTTGTTTAAGGGCTCAACTGTATTTAAATTACAAAGACTCATCTGTAGCTGCAGCTCCACCATTTCAAAGCCATATTAAAAAACTGAGCTCTCATTTAGCATTTAAATCTGTAAAAGCATTTTCTCAGTTCCCTAAATGAGTTGATTTTGCACAACTGGGATAGGAGACAACCCAAATCTGAGATACCAGGGAGTTGGGGGGGGGGGATTGGGTTTTTTTCCCACCTGACTGCAAAACCAGCAGCACGAAACAAGACCACAGGGTGGCAATTAAAGTAATTACAAAAAATTAGATCCCTCCCTCTTTTTCCCTCGCATAATGGCAGGTCATTAAAGTTAATAGTCAGGATCACATTTGTACATGTCAGCAAAAAGCGATTGCAGCATCTTTCATCTCCGCTACTGCACGCAACTTTCCTCCCATTCCTTCAGTCTCCGAGGGAGCAGCACGGTATGTTGGCTTCTGGTTTTGGGTTTTCTTCGTGTTACACCTGTTGCTGGGACTCGCCAGCAAAGGCTTGAAGGTGCTAAAACTAGTCTGTTGGGATAGGAAAGCTTTCAAGTACTCCAAATATTTCGAGGTCAGGGAGGAATTTGTGTTAGATGTAACCCCAGAGACAGCTCTGTCTGGAGCCGGAGGTGGATATTCGGCAGAGCAAGGGGAAAACCAACTTGAAGCACCTTTGATGGTGATGTGCCGCTCCAAGGGGATGTCTCCATCCCGAGGAGGCAGGTCCATCCCCGTGCCATGCCACGGCTGCCCCGTATGGAGCTGGCGGTCCCTCTGCGTGGGGGTGGCTTTGGTTTGGAGCATCTCTCCACCACCACTTCCCACTGGAGCAACCCACCCATTCTTGAAAAGACCCTGTGGGGTTTCCCAGAAGGAGAGAGCAGGCATTTGCATGGCAAAAGGATGATGCCAGCCACTGCTAGTGCTCAGCGGGGCCATGTAATTTCTAAGGGAGGGCTGACAGTTGCACAGGATGAATTTTAGTCCTGGTGACCACAGATGGGACCCGTGCATGCAGCACGCACCAGGCACAAGCCCTGTGCAGGATCAGTCATGAAGGGAAGTACGTGATGGGAAATGAAGAACAAAGGAGCCATTTTATTTCTGCTTTTTCCCTTGCAGTGCTGTAAGCCCCAAACAGACATGTGAGATAAATGAAATGTGCCTTTTGGGTAAGGGATCCAGGCAGAGGCTTCGTTTGGGGTTCAGACTGAATAGGGAAGCCCATGGGTACCACACCTATCGTGTCTGGTTAGCACAGAAAAGGGCCCGTTCTGTGTACAGACACAGGTCTCTTCACCACAAAAACTGAGTATATTACAGTTTGTAAACTGGCCTGGGGGTCCCCATCAAGACAACAGCAGAGTCCAGTGTGCATTCCTGAGGCCACGGAGGACTAAAAAGGCTGGAAATCAGACACAGTCCTGCCTATATCCTCCTGTGAGCAACAGAAGATCGTCCGGGGTATTCTGCCTTGGCCCAAAGCATAAAGAAGGGCTGATGAATTTTCTCAAAGGAGCCAGGCCCTCCCGTGGATGTCAGCGCCTCTGTGGACACGTACACAGATGTTTAGTGTTGACTATCAAGCCACTTTGCTCCATCCCAAGCAGCACAAGCTGCTTTTCCCCTCCTAATGCCCCCACTCCCTCCATGCACACCAAACCGTTCACATCATGCTGTTTGTGGCGAGAAGCAAAGCCCTTCCAGGGGCTCTTGGCAGACAACTTGTCTCTCTTACTGGGCTCATTTTGACTTGCAGAAAGGAAGGACAAGAAGCGGGATGCGGCTGGGCTTGTTGCAGTCATCGTTCTTCTGCCCTTCCATCCGAAGACGAAGCCTGCTTCTCTTCCCTGCTGGCATTTGTGCCTGTCTGGAGCAGGGAGGAAGACGTTGTCTCAGAGACACAGGCATCAGGGAGTAATAATCACTAACAAAGGGAAACTACTACATGCAGCGAACATGCAGAGAGATTGCTGATTTTATAGCAGCAAATGATACTAATAAATACGTGGGCCCCAGGGGAATCTGCCGTCATGAGGGAAGTTCCAGGTTTCAAACCACCAGCTGCTCTGGCTGGTCTGGTATCAGAGCATGACCTGAAAAAAAAAAAAAAAGGATTCTTATTTTACATTTGATCCCGGAGAGATGGATAGTGTCTGTTTTTGCTGAATTCATCAGCAGGCCTCTCTCGACGGCTGAGTATGCCAGAGGCTGTTGAATGATGCAGGCTTGATGTTATCCTAGGAGAAAATTTCATTTCCCCATTTTTACACTGGAACATCTCTGAACTGTTCCAGCTGTTTGGGAGTGAAGGTTCTTTGGGAATGATGCACCTCAGTCATACTCCTTTTCCTCTCCACAGATCAAAACTAGCAGTGACGTGACAGCATGAGGCTTTCTGGAAGGAGAAGGGAAGAAGTTCCCACCATCGTCCTTTTGGGGTGAAACGTGCCGAGGGCTGAGATGTGTGCCTGGGCGGTGGTAAGGTCTGGAGCTGCTCTCCCTGCTCCTGCCATCCTTGTGCAAGGGCTACACTTCCCTCTGGAGACCTCACTTGCCCAGCACGGATGCTGGGAGCCCCTTCGGAGATGTACACCCTTTCCTTCTTTGGGAGAATAACCTTGCATGGATTCACCAGCACGCCTGGCTTCATTTGGGAACCAGCTTCACCTTCCCCTCCCAAACCCCAGAAGAGACGATGGCTTTGAACCCAATCTGATACATTCCATGTAGCCATCGTAGAGGGTGACTGCTCCCAAAACTCTTCTTTGGGCGAGGGCTCACAGCTTGATTTGTCTTTTACCTCCTCTTCACACCTTGCATAACCAGAATATGTCTTTTGCCGCCAGGACTGCAACAGACAGTTGCAAGTCTGTCTTGTGGCTTCCAGTGGCCCTAAAACCTGCAAATAATATATGCTGGAAATTCCCTAGCCTTGCCCATGCTTTTGCTGTGTAAGCCTTAGTACCTCCCATATCATTAGTCCTCCTTCGGCAAACAGCTATTGTGCATTTGATACTTTTATCTTTTAACAGTTTTCCTTCACATTTTTCATCTGCTAAATTGCATTTTTGTGGGCTTGTCTCTCTCTTTTTATTTTAGTTTATGTTAGTTCTTTCCCTGGTGTAACTGTACTCTTAGGAAGATTTTAATTACCTTCCTTTAAAGCCAAATGACAAGTAGAGCATGTCATTTGTAGCTAAAGTATCACTTGAAAATGCAAAAGCCACGGCTTTATCAGGCTTAAAAGCTTTCCTGGAATATGTTCAAAAACTGCTGACTGGGCAAGATTAAACATCGCAATGTTAAGTAAAAGATCTCCGCATGTGGTATTCTTTTATTCCCCCGGGTGATCAAGTTAAACTGCAATGCAGCCCTCAGGCCTTCTTCTAAAATATTATTAAGTTTTTTTCTCCTTTGTGCAATAGGGAGAGGGGCTGGGGCTTTGGTGATGAGAATCTCAAAACAACTGTACCCAAAAGCACAGGGGAGCTGAAGCCACGATGCCTTCAAAAGAGATCAGGTGTTTCTAGAGCAAAGCAGCGACAACAGAGGGCACCTGAGGAGCAGCCCTTGTCCAAACACACCGCTCCCACACGTCATGCTAAGCAAGAACCTCCTACAAACCTGGGTGGATTTGTAATCCCGCAGCACAGAAACAGCCTGACTGCATCAAGGCGTTAAGGGAAACCATTTGTTAAGATGATTTGTCGCGTGGGGGGCCAGCAAACCCAGCAGGGAACCCATCTCTTAATCGCCAGGACAGTATCTGGAAGTGGGACGGTGGCATAAGGTGAGCAGAACATCAGGAGCCCAACAGCAACGAGGGCAGCCACAGCACCAGCTTCTCTGCCCACCTCTGCCTGGGGAGCCCGGTGCTTCGGAGCAGGGCCCTAAAATCCATAAACGCAGGAAGGATCTGCCTGTTAGGGTGTGCCAAGGGGATGCCCGCCCTCCTTGTACCCAAGGCTGCCAGGTCTGGGCTACTCATCAGTGCAACCTGTATTTTCTGGGAGCAGCAAGCAGGGTATCTCAACCTGCAGTCCCTGGGATCACCATGGGGGCTTGCACCTTTCCCCCGGGGTAAGACGCTGCGTGCAGACAGCAGGCAAACAGCCTGATGCAATAGCAGGAGCAGTAGGACAGCACAGGGTGCTTGCAAGGATCCAGCGGGCAGAAGGCTGGTGCCGGGAGAGAAAAAGCCATGGTGATAACCAAGATACCCATGCACACCTGCAGACACGCAGAGTTGGCTCTCACCGGGCCCTGAAGCACAGCAGCGGTTTGTTACGTGTCTGTGGTATAAACCTCCTTAGATGTCAGCAGCGGGCTAACAGCATGGAGAGAGTCTCTGCTCCAACGTAATGCAGCGCAGTGGGCACTGAACAGCCCATGCTGGGGTATTTCAACCAGGCGTGAGCGTAACCCATCCTATAACATCACCCTTGGAGGTGTGAGCCGTGCTGGTGGACCCTGGGGAGGCTGGGGATGTCACCCCATCAGGGGCAGACCCTCCACCCACCACTCACAAGGAGCTTTGGTTTAGATTTCCCTGAAGGCTGCAGGGAGTGGAGGAGCTCTTAATTTATGGTAACAGGTTTTCCCCTCCCTGAACACAGTGAGATGATCCTGACTTTCTGGCCAAGAGCTCCTTAAAAATGCTTGGAAAGGAGAATTCTGGGATGTGGAGGGGAAACACTTATGGTTTAAAAGGCACATTGGACTTCCAGGTCTGTCCAGATTGTCTCTGAAGAAATCCTCTGAGAGCCTGGATTATTCATTTTTAATACGAACAGGAACCACCTGCCTGCAATCACACACATAAACTGTTGGTTGCTTTGCAATGGAATAGCACTTTGCATGCTTTTTACTGTAATGTTTAACCCACTGTGTGTTTTGGAGCTTTTTCTTCTTTTAATTGAAAACACACTTTTCAGACATGCCATGTGCTCACCCCTATCTCCCCCAGCCTCCCCAAGAAGCAGGAACAAATCCCAGCCCTTGCAGAGGGTGCTCCATGCTTTGAAGCGGGTGATTTTGGGTGACATAGCAAGTTGCTGGACTCGGTGTGCAACCACCACTGAGGCAGGGCTGATAAAGGTCCCAGCTCACCCACTACATCGTCCTGACCATCGATCCACCGCACCTTTGCCCACTTCACCTGCTCGCTGCCGATGAGCCCGCGCTTGGCACCCGCCTTTGCCTCCCTTTGAGCCACTCCTAACAGCACAAACGCTGAGCTGCTTCTCCCTTTTGCCCTCCTCCTTCTCCAAAATTCCCCAGGGTGATGGAGGTACTCATCCTCATTTCTTCCTCCAGTTGCTGAAACCTCCCAGGCTCGGATCTCCCAGGCAGGGAGCTCAGCCAGCAGCCAGGAGATGCTCCCTGCATCGTGTCCCACCGGCTCCCAGGCAGGACCCCGCAGAGAGAGGACAATCCCCAACAGGCCACCTTCCTCGCTCTCACTAACTATTTTGCATCACTCAAAGTAAACCTCAGAAAGTTTTTTTTTCACTTTTTAAAACCTCCTTTTAAAACCCCCTGGCAAAGGAAAGCAGCTGACCAAATGGGGAGAGAAACGGGCAGACGTCTCGGAGGAGGTCGCCCAGAAAGTTTTCCATTTTTCTTTCTGCAGATTCATTGAACCTGATCAAGTTTCCCCCAAAACACCAATTAAGACTTCTAAATCATTTTCTCTTCTTTTTGGACAGACAGGCCAAGCAGTGCTCATCACCCCAATTTTTAACCAGCTGGGAAAACGCAGCTCTCAGTTTTGAGCCAAACATCCAACATTGGGGTGTTTTGTTGTTGTTCCTTTTTTTTCCTCTCCCTCCAATCAGGGAAATGCAACAGTTTTGCAACCTTGACCTGTGCGTGTGTGTGTGTCTGTGTGTGTGTGTGTAGCTGTGGGTGTCTTAGCAGCTCGAATCACCTTTTGTCCCATTGGGTTTCCATAGGGACTGAGCATTCCCTTCAATAAAGGGCTCCAAATGAATGTAGCCTTCTCAGGGATATCATACAACCAGGCCTGCAAAAGCCTTTTATTGGGACATTCACCTCTGATGGGATAATTTTACCTATCGGATCACATAATCTCTTCCCCTGATGCTGAGCCAGGAAATGAAAAAAGACCAGTAGGGAGATTTTTTACTCAAGAGCCAGGTTCTGCTGCGATGACAGCCTTGATTACTTGGTCACAGTCATCTTAAAAGACGAGTACATCGAGCGAAGCCTAAAATTACAGTGCACAACTAGACAATAGGTGGCCCAAGAAAGAGAGCTGTGCCCAGACACTTTTATATCAAATTATCAGCGGTTAGTCTATTCATAAATATTTTAGTGGGTTGGTTAGCTAGTGGAGCTCATCAGGCTGGAAGTGGAGATATCTTCTCTTGCTCAATATTTGTCCATGCTGGTAATGTTTGATGCAAACACAGGTGATATTGAAAGAAACACAGAGGTTAAGAGGATTTAGAAGAGGAGTGAGATTAGCACAGAAGCAAACTGAAATGTTAGCCTTCCTCTGCTCCCCATGCTCTGACTTGTTACCACATATCCTTTTTCATGGGGTAACATAATCATAGCAAAGCGAAAGGTTGTGCAGCCGGGTAGAAGGTAATTAACAAATACCTGGTTGCGAGGATAAACTGTTTCTACCCCAGAAGAACGGAGCCGAGGTTTCCGCTAAACCCTTTGGGTGCAACTCATCAGCCCCATGAAAACAAAGCTGCTAAGAGGCTGATGGCGAGTGCTCCTGCTGCTCTCTGCCCGGATCGGGTAATCCTGCTGCCACCGCACCAGCCCCGGGAGCAAGGAAGGGCTGAGTTAGTCCCTTCTGCCCAAAGGCAGGATCAGCTTCTCCACTGTCCTTTCTGGCCAGTCTGCTCCTAAAGCAGACAGACCTTAACAGGAAATCTGTAACACTGCTTGGCTATCCTCCCCCCCGTAGCAGCTTTCAGCAAAATTCAGTCTGAACCTCTTTTACTGAAATTTAAGCCCTCTCTTCTCTACCGTGCATGTGGGGAACTGATCGTTCCCTCTCTTTTTTGCAGCAGTGTTTTGAAGGTTGCTCTCATCTGCTTTTCCAGTTCTCTCTTCCTGAGGCCAAACAACCCTCGTCCCTTCACTTTCTCCATCAGGCTGTCGATTCATGCTCAACTTGCAGCCTGTAATAATCTTCAGGCTGTTTTCTGAAGAACCCCTGCCTGTCCCGTTGTTTTGCACCCTTTCCAATTGCCCATGGGTTATTCCTGCAGCACCTCACACATGTTCCTCGGGACACCCTACTTTGGGGATCACCCACTCCACCTTGTTGGGAGCACTTTGAGTTCCCACCTGGCACCCAGTACGAGGCAGTCCCTCCAGCACAAGGGTCACCTGCTAATGCAGTAAGCAGACGCTCAGTTAGGGTATCCTGATTGTTAATTAGAAGATTGAATGGCATCAGACCTTGGGCACATTGCTCAAGCCCATGGAATCCATCTTCTATATCCAGGTGAACCACCACTGGCTTCTCCCCCCGAATTCCTCGTTTCACACCCACCCTAACATAGAGGGTGGTTTTGAAAGGCCAAATTGCAAAGTCTTGCACATCCACCAACAAAGTAAGTCCAATGTAAGTAATCTGCTTCATGCTCGTACTTCTGTCACTGCACCTGAGCAATTCAGTGTTTGAAAGATAAGGCATGTCCCTTCCAGAATGTCAGCGTTCTGCTGGAAAATGGTGGCTTATACTAAAATGTCACCACTGTTCTCCTAAAATAACTTATAGTCTTCTATAACATATTGGTTATATCCACTGAGCTGCTTGTCAAAACACCGGTTGTGTTCCCACTAGCTCATCTGAAAGGGCTGGGTCCTGTTCTTCCATTTTTCACCATAAATAAAATTACATTTTTTTATATGAAGTGCACATTATGTTTGCAGAGTTTGACTCTTCAGTTAGGAAAATATCCCATTTGGTCTAAGCAAATATGCCAGAGCAGGGTGGCCAGCCTTCCTCGCCCCGTGAGCCACAATGCAAAATCTCCACCGCAGCAAAAGCTGCAAGATCCACGTCACATACGTATAAACTCTGAGGGGAGAAAGAGCTCTGGGGCATCATAAGGACTAAAGGCTGAGGGAGCAAAAAGGAGAACCAAGGAGAATACACCCCTGATGGAAACTGGTCCCTTGACCCTGGATGGAGTCCAGACCACCCCGCCTGATTTCAGAAGCATGACTCCAAATTGACAGGAGTGCCACTCAATCAAAAACGCCTGTTTATAGCTTGTGCGTAGTGGAGGAAAGCCCTCTCCTTCACTGACAATCTGTATCTATTTATAGGGATCTGAGGGGTGGAAGACAGAAAGTCTCTTTGTGTTTACCTCGGGATGATAATTTCTGGGAATTCCACCTTTCCCTTGCTCTACAAGTTCATTATTCACTTATTATGGGGAAGCAAGGCAAGGCAAAGGCATGCGATCCACTGACAAGTCACCTCCTAGGGTATTTTCTTGCCAGAGCAGGAAGTTGCAGCTGGGTTGGTAACAAAGACATCTTCCCTTTGACTTTCCCCCTGAGCCATTCCCTGCAGCTTCAGCTTGTTGCTTCAGTGTTGATCTGCCATTTCACCTCCACTGCGAGCCTTCCTTGAGAATATTCCTACATGAAAGAGAAGGCAAACCCACATGGGACGTTATTCTCTTACAGCCAGACAGAGCCATTATGATCATCAAGTCTGACTTCACACGTAATACAGGACATACCTTTCCACACCAAGCTTATAAGCCCTGTGTGAGCCGTAGCAGATCTTTGTGAAAAACTCCTGGGGTTAAAGTCTTCAAGCGACGGAGAATCCGCAGCACACCCAAGTAATTCCCTGCTTGCTCCTACTGGTGTCTGCAGCTTGCAATTCCTGGAGAGGGCAAGGACACAAGGCAGGCACAGGTCCTTGTTCCTCTGCATCCAGAATGTTTAAATCAGCTGATGGGCACTGAAGGAAGTCTTCATTCCTGGAGAGATGAGAAGATCAGGCTCATTGCTAAGCTGCATCTTATTTATCACACAAAACCAGCCTTTTGAGCTGTTTGTAAATTAATCCCTTTGAAAACAAAACCACTCCTGAAAGTCAGTATTTCAGGAAACTGTGGTGGAAATGGGGATTTGGAAGGACCGGAATGAATGGGGAGGTAGTTTCTATGCTGTTTCAGAAAGAGCTAGAGCACCTCTGTCTGTACCAGGGTGGCAAACCAGCCCACCTAAACACCACAGACCCACAATTTCCTCTCTCCCCCTTGTTGCCACTCCCACGAATTAGGTAGCCAACAGCTCGGGGTGGGGACCACCTCTCCGAGGAGCTGCTGCAGCATCACGTTGCTGTGTCAGAGGATGCCCAGATCCACACACCCCCATAGGATTGCCTATCCCCCGAGCAGGTCATTCCCAAACTTTGACTTACAGCCTCCTTCTTCTGGGACATCTCAAAACTGTGCCGAGGGGAGCACCGGGTGCTGAAAGGGTTAATTGGGGCTATCTGCTGGTTCCTGGTGGAGGCTGGAGCACGAATGCCAGTGACCAATTAATCAGACCAGCCACTTTCCCCCCACTTCTCCAGCTGGGCTGTGTTATGATCCTGACCGCAAATAAAGACGGCAAGGAAGGACAACACAGGCTTTCAGGCGGGCAGACAACCCGGCCTCCATTCCCAGGCAGATTCCCCCTGGTATCAGGCCCAGGAGAAGCAGATCACCCCCTCTCCCGGGGGGGTTCAGAGTTCAGGCTCATTAGCGCAGGCTGAAGGAGAGCTAATCAGGGAGGAAGAGCTGATGTCAGAGCCCTGCTCACCCTGCCCTCCTCCCACCAGGGAGGAGAAGCCCTGGGCTCCCACACTGATGGCCATTAATTAGCTCATTGATGAGCCCTGACCCTGGCCCTGGCACTGCCTCTCCTGCGCCCTGACCCTGGCTGGGGTGCAGGCGTGGTGCTCGCGGTTGTCGTCCCCCGGATCCCCCGCAAAACCCCTCAACCACATCACAATTTGGGAGGGGAAAGGCCACATCCACAGGTTTCATCACGGGTTGGCTCGAAGGAAAAAGTCATGTTTCAGGTGAAACACAACCTTTGTAGAAGCTGAAGGACCAGGTAGAAGCATGGCATTCGTTAAGGTCAGCGGCACAGCGGCAAAAACCACACTGACTTTCCCGAGGTTGAGGTTTTAGCCTGGGGAGAAGGCAAACAGCAAAGCAGCATCACTTCGTATCATCCATGCAGAGCTATGGTATCATCCTGCAAAAACTGCTTGCTGCTAAAGATGGACCAAGCTCCCCCCCGCAGGGAAAGGGTTCGTTGCTTTGAAAATCATTACGGAAAGTTGGCACAGCTGAGCGGTCCAGTCCGTAATAGCTTAATCCAAAAAGGGCTGCTAAAACTCACAATTTCAGTTCAGTCCAGCTGGGTCCTTGTGTTGTATTTGTCTCGGTGGTATTGGATGGCAGAGCAAGGGAGTGATATCAAGCGGGGGGTGGAGGGCAGAGACGGGACTCCCACACATCTGCCGTGCAAACCATACACAGCCAGTTGGGAGCAGCCAAAATCCCGAATCCATTGCACAGGGCAACAATTTGGGAGCCTCGACCCCGCTGCAGTGGGTTACTCAGGTGAGCCGGGTCTCTGCAAACACCTTCTCAGCCCAGGGGAACTCGCAAAGTCCTGGGTCGACACAGCGGGTTCACCTCAGGCTGGTACAACCCCGAACAGGACACCGTGCCAGACCAGCCTGGAGCCAAAAAAGCATCACTTTGCTGTTAAAAAAGTGCAGGGGATGGGCTGCCCCTGGCTGGGTGCAGATGTCCAACTGCACCCGCACATTCCAGGCTGAATTCAATTTTCTGCTCCTCACCCAGGGCCCTGGAGAGCAGCAGCTGCCTCAGACTGCACCTAAGATGCATATAAATAGAGGCATAATACCTTATTATAAAGGAATGCATGCCTAAGCAGGAGATACTGTTACCTTCTGAGGAGGAAGGGGGAGGAGGCAAAATGCGGCACAGAGGAAGGAAAAGTAGGCTGACAGAGATCTAAATTGACTTACAGTAACAAGATACTGTCAAGATTAAAAAAATCACGTTAACCCACTCCTTTTGCATTGCAGCAAAATAAAGGGCCGAGTCCTGGCACCCTGCGTTGTGCCGTGCTGGGGGAGGACCTGGGTTTGCTTCCAGGATATCGGGATGAGCCCTACGTCCTCAACTGTGCGGCACAACCATGCACGGTTCCACTGATGCCTCTGCACAGGGATACAGAGCAAAATCGGTGAATTCTGGAAACTACCACCTCTGCACTGCAGGACTTGAGGCCAGGTTTTAATTCAAGGGCTGAAAATTACTTTGGGCATCGGGGAGCATTTGGTCCATCTGACATGTTCCTGGGCATCCTGCCTCGGCAGCGTGTCCCACGGCACGCAGGAGCCGATACGAAACCCCTGCTCTGTGAAACGTCCCTGCTGTGTACGTGGAGTGTGAGGACAACCAGGCTGGGTGACATGACAGAGGCCATGTGAGAAGTCAGTGGCAGAGCAGAGTTCTGATCCTGGGTTCCCCCCCCCACGTCTGCTGTTTGTGCAATTTTGGGACAATCCTGCCCCTCGTTTGCAGCCAGCAAATGCAGGCAGACCTTGGTGCTCTGCCTCAAGATCTGGCAAAAATCCTTCCTGACATAAATCAGTGGGCAACACCCAGCGAAGGAGAGCCGAGCCGGAGCCCAGCGTTCCCCGGCTGTGTGCCCTCTTCCAACACAGCAGCCCTTGAGGACCTCGTGGGTTTTTTTGAGGGCTGCCTTATAATTGTGCAGGTCCCTGCAGAGCCCCGCTGTCCCCACGGGCTGCATCCCCAGCACGCTACACGCATGGCTGCTGAGGTAGGTTAGAGCAGAAACAAATCTGTGTTGGGCTGAGCTTGCCAGCGCTTCGGCTTTGATCTTCCCAGCTGGGGATGTGATGTAACACCTGCAGAATTATACAGTAACGAGGGAAAGGAAAGTTTCTGGCAATTAAAAGGCACCGAAAGAGGAGGTTGGGAACCCGTCAGGCAGCCCCAGCTCAGCGCTCTGCGTGTCTCAGGTTTAGGGAGCTGGTTTGCAGAAGGATTTTTCAAATTGTGTTTGTTTTTCCAAGGCCTATTGCCTCACCTTTGCACTTGTGCTCTTGTCTGAGCACCAATATCCCTCGTCAGCTATTGCCATTGCATATCGAGAAAGGGAGGATGGGGCATCCCCCACAGCTGGCGATGCCCCTTCCCGGGGCCGTGGGGCAGTGGCCGTGCCCACCCACACTGGTGGCCCCGCGTGGACCCCGGGACATTGCTCCGCTCCTCTGGCCAACTTCTGAGGTTTCCTAGCAATATTATGTGCTACCTCAGACCAAAGAAAACACATTTGCGGAGCATCTACTTTAGAACAAGGACGCAAACTGGTGCCAGCAACCATGGAAACCCCAGAGGAAACAACTGAAATTCATGTTTATGAGCAGCTCCCGGTAGCTGCAGCAATTGGATTCCCACATGAAAGGGGACCTTCAGTGGCCGCCGTACACACTGACAAACCCTCCGGCTGTGACCTTCCATGGACGTGCTGTTTTATAAAGCCAGGGAGAGAGGGGAAACGTAAAGCTCTGTGCTCATTAGTTAATGTTCGCCAAAGTACTTGGTAGGTGAAGCTGAAAAGCCGTGTACAACGGCTGGACGTTTCATCTTTTAGAGATATTCCTCAGCAAATTCAGGTATCAGCAACTTTGGGTTAGACAAGGACTGACTCAATGGCATTACACAGTGGTAAAGGACCTGGACCAGCTTAATCTGTGGGATTTACACTGGGATAAAGCAGAGGGATGGGAAATGCACTCAGGACTTTTACCAACTGTCAAAGAGGTCAAACAAGTTCCCAGATTGAACCCAGCCAGAGCAGTGAGTCCTTATTCCCTCGCAGCAAAACTGGACTAAGCCAGGCCCTCCAGACCAAGTATTTCTATGCCCTGACAGTGGATGCAGACTGTCATCAGCAGAGTCATGCGAATTTACGCCATCAAAGACTTGGCCCCCGGCTGACGGAAGCAAATGTCCTGAGTCCGGTTGCCTTTGGGTTTGGTGAGGAGGCTTTTCAGGGAGAAGAGATGGTTTTCACGTTAAGGATCCTTCCATTTCTGATGATTTGTGACAAGCATAATCCCATACTAATTAGATTTCAGTGCATGTGTTGAAAGCGCTGTGCACGTTTAGATCGGTTGGGGTTTACGGAGATTCTTGCTTGTTCTGCACAATTGTTTCAAAATTAATCCTTGGAAGCCAGAAAGCTCAAACCAGATAGAGCAGCCAGAAATCCAACAACAACAAAAAAAATCACTTTTTGTTTTTTAATTCTCCTGATCTAGTTGGGTACTGGGCAGGTTACAATCTCTGACATTACGCTACCACTCAAAAATGTCCCAAGCTGTCTTCTTTCATTGCATCAATGATATCAGCTGTGTTGACCTGCTCTTAGAGGGTTTTAATTCTGTTTGCTCTTGGCTAAACTCCGTTCCTAATCCTATTTTCACCCATTTCTATCCAATTTAATACAGCTTCTGTAAGTCAAAATTAATTACTCCATGTGCTCTCCCAGGCCTGTGGTCTAAAGGAATAATAGAGAAATCCCACCTCATCGTTAGCGGCACCTCATGGCTGCTCTCATCCAGGGAAGCTGTGAGAGGGAAAGGGAGCTGGATAAGAAAATCGTAACACATTGCTCATTTCTGCAATTAGTATTTCATCCTCACAGTTCTCTCCTCCCTAAGTCTCCACATGCCCATTTTCTCCTTATGAGGGAGGTGGTGATACCCATGGAGGAACGCTGATCTCCTGGGGCAAAAAAAGCAAGTCAGCACCTCCAGGTCACCTTCTCTCTTTTCCTTCACCTACTCAGAAATAGTTCATTTGCCTTTCATTTCCAGTATTAATTACTCCTTCTGTCCAACCTTTGCCAACGGGGCTCCCAAGGGGAGGAAGGGTAGTTGTCTGGTCACACGCGTCTCATGTTTCTTTAGTCAGGCCTCCTGGTTTATGACTTACCCCACCTAGAAATTGGGTTTGCTCTTTGCAGGGATGTTGTGTTTGAATTAATTGAGATCCGTAAAGTATCCCAAAGATGTAAAGCAGAACTCTTACTAAACTCTGGAATAATTATTTTACCCCTGGTTTCTAGGCACCTAGGAGCTCCCCTATATTTATGATGATATTTATTCCTAGGTTTTTATTTCTAATTGGTTTAGCCAATGTGCATTCTCATGTCCTTTTTCTTCTCTCTCTGTAGATATCTCAGACACACACAACATAGTTGAGAGGTATCTGAAATCTGGGGCTCGTTCTCTGGTTTAACTTCCATTTGACACACCACGTCAAGGACGCAAGAGCTCACCCAGCCGCTTGCGCCTGTGCGACACATCTGCACCTCTGCAAAACCACCCCATCGCCAGGCACCTTGTGTAAGAGCAAGCGTTTGATTAATATAATATAATAAAGAGGCTACATATGCAAATGTCTTTTCCCCTTCACACAGACCACCAGAAGAATTTTTCATTACAGACAGACCCGGGATGGGATTAATCGTAGCTTGAGTCACTGGAATTACAAAACTCGGGTAAAAGGAAGCTGTGCTAACTGGCCGGCAGGGCTACGGCCGGGTACTGGTCTTAGAAGAGGATTTGGTCTGGCTTTTAGGAGGACAGGCTCCTGGAACAAGGGGCAGCAGGGGATATATTGGGGTGTTTCTTGAGCTCCTGCTCCTATGGATCTGTGAGCAGGTCCAAGTTATTGGGATTCCAGGAGGGCATCACTTGCCTGGGGACACTGGGGGGGGGTCTGCGTACCCTCAGAGGGGAGAGCTTTGCTGCACGAGCCTTCTAATTCAGAAAGGGAGAAAATTAAAGAATGGTAGAGCAATAACATGGTGAGAGAGAAATAAGAAATGTTTGTGTCTCTCTGTCTAACTGTGCACACCCAGCAACCGGTCTGGCCCAGACTATTGCCTGTGTTGATGTGTTTCAGAGCTAGTTACCCTTGTTGGAAATACACAGTGCAAAGCTTTAGAAGGAAACTTCAAATGCAGTGTGACCAGATTCTCAGCCATGAGGTGCAGAGGGGAAATTTCCTCCCTAGTATTCAGTAAATTGTATGCAGAGGGTAGTCAGAGTCCACCAGTAAAAGTCAAATGGCTTTTCCCAGGAGGTGGAATGAACCACAAATATCGACTACATGGCATTTCAGGGCTAAAAACATTCAGCCAATAAAAAGGTTTGAATTTTTTTATGTCAGAGAAGAAAATAAACCCTCACTATAATGAAGCAAGGAGTTTACTTTCATATAGGATTAGATCATTCACACTGGCCCACGCTCTGTAGCAAAGGGTACAATCCAGTTACAGAAGAAGCTACTAATAATGTAAAAATCAGCACTATTAAAAAGATCCAAGAGAAGATGCATTTCTGTCATGTTCAGCTTGACAAGATACCACCGCAATGCTCAGACACATTATGCAGCATAGGCCATTTGGCGTTTTGGGGAAACATTTGCTTGTCTTGTTTCTTAATCATCTTTAATGCAACTGCTAAACCATCATTAGAGGATTTTGCATGCTCCAAAATATGTTTTGCAAGCCACAAAATCGCATTACAGATATTAGATAATCACCAGACATTCAATCTGAATATATTTGCAAGAGCAGCACAGTATTTATGTGATGTTTGCGAACAGCACGCAACTTCAGTTTGCTCTCAGAATAAATGCTGTGGTCAGAATTTTTCTTTTGCCTCTACAGACTTCTTACTGCAATGGCTTTGATGAAGTTACTTATAGTTAAGCTGTTACAAAAAAAAGTCAGAATTAAGAGCAAGATGTTAAAGAAGAGAGATTGACATGCCAAGAAATTACTTTCCTATGCAACATGTGAGTGTCCTGCAGCTAACTACAACAGAGACAGATACTCATCTTGAGTAGCTGCGGTGTCCCAGGTATCAAGGAAAATAAAACATGTTTGCAGGTAGGAAATCATCATTTTCCTATAATATTATGCTAACTCATGTAAACAAATTGAAAGTGAAAGCTTTTCAAGAATAAACTTGACTTCCATCACTTTGTCACCATTATATATGCTGCATTGTATTCCTTTTAGCCTCAGTAAATTGTTCCTCTTTCAATTTTTCAGTAATTAGCACATCAGTGGGTATTGGTCAGAAAGTTGCTTTAGGAATTCGCTTACCACAACGCAGTAAGACAGAAACACGCAGAACAGTATTGCGAGGCGTAGTGCCTTTCCTAAGTGCCTGAGTCTTATAGAAAATAACAACCTAATGTTGCTATTTCTTAACAGCATTACCCCTCTAGCTTCAACAGCAGAACTTCATGTTGCAGAGCTGACGTCTTTTGCGTAGGACTGGCCAGAAAATTATGTTCCTTCCTAATGAAGAATGTCAAGGTTTCGCAAGTCCTTTTAATCCCCACCAAGGTTTTTGGAAACTATTTGTGAAAAAAAAACAACAACCACAAAGAAGAGAAAGACCCTGATTGACCCACCCGCGCCACAGGAGCCAGTAGCTTGCTTGGTGGTAAAGCAACTCCCAAGGGAAGCAAAGAGCAAAACTGCTTGTTATATTTCATATGCTAACAGAGTTGTGTTCCTAAAAGATGATACGTAAGCGCTAAAATACAGCAAGCACAAAGGTGCTCCTTCATTCGTGGAAGCCATCATCTTAAAGTAATTAACTGGGGATTAGTAAGAAATGATGCCCAAACAAATGAGATACGGAAGGGCAAGAAATTGTATTCCTCTCTTGAACCCTGTGTTACGTGGAGCACTGCCAGTGCAAACAGGAATGAGAACAGAGCGTTATGTCTTAAGAATAATGAAAAAATAAGATTGGCAATTAGAGCTGGATGGTTGTTTTCAAAACAAAACATCTTGGGGGCGGACAGTGCTCCGCCTGTGACCAGCACCATCTTCTTCCGCTGCCCAGCGTCCCGAGAGCTCGGCCTTTCTTCTCTCTCCGGTAGGATGCTAACATGGATTGCACGGGACTTGCTGCAGCTTCCACGACTGTAAATCAAAGGCGGTGTCAACGGCATGTCAGCGCCATGAAGGAACGGCGCTGCTCCTCATGCGAAGTTTTCTTCTAACAATCTCCTCCTTTCACTTGCCTTCCCGTGACTGATGCATAATTCAAGAAGCGAGCGCAGGAATTGCGGGTTTGCTGGGAATGAAACTGCACCGGCTATTGCGTGGGGAAGTTTTATCCTTGCGAAGCACCCGTACAGCCGGGCTGGGCTGCCCTTGCTGGGAAGGGAGCGTAAGAACCCATGTCCAAGGGTTGCTCACATCAGGTTCTTTGCAGACTGAAGCCCTGGTCTGGCGTTGCCCCCCAGTGCAAAGCTGGCCTCCAGCTCCCCCCCCCCGGAGCTGTAAGCACAGCACGGAGAGCCAGAGCTCCCAGCCCGAGCCGGAACACCCCAAGGAAATCATGAATCTGTGCAAAAATCCCAACCCCACTCTAAATGAGCCCCTTGCCTCCCCCAAAACCTTCACGAGGCGCACGGGCTGCTGTCGAACCCCAGCAGCTTGTGTGTCCGTGCCAGTCCTGTTGCTGCTGTCCCGATAAAAGCTGAATTTACTCCCTTGGGAGCAGCAACCAGCGCTGCTGCTGCTGCTACTGAGGAACACCATAACCCAGCGCCCCGGGGCTCTGCCGGCAGCTATAAATCCGCTGACCTCTGCCATCCGCCTGCTCGGCAGCCACTGTAAATCCAGCCCGCGCTTCGCTGCGCCGCAGCAGCCGAGCTCCCCTGGTAAAAGGCAGGCAGTTGCCTTGCACGGCGTGCCGATCGCGCTGGGAACAAACCTGCCTCATTGGCAAGGCCACATGGAGGAGAAGGAGGCAAGTTGTATAACCTGAGACCAGTAATTGAGTGTGTGTGTTAAGTAACTTTACAACCATGCTTCGCTAGGAAGCCAATAAAAGGGCAAAACACAATTGCCGGGTTTTAATTAAGAAGCTAACATTTAAATGAGGTGCATCATCTGTTTGTATTAAACGTGTTTAATTTAATTTGTTATAGTACACTTATTAAATAAATCAGCTTTATTGAATTTGCTATGCTGGTGGCATGCTGAACAGAAGTGAATGGAAAGAAGCCGGGTCTGGAATTTTCTTTTCAAATGAACCGAGGTTCTGTCTGCATGCAGCGACACTTGGGAAAATTAATTCCAGTTAATTAAAGGTGTGAATTTAGAGCAGATCAGTTCAGCCGCCCTAAAACTCTGAGCAGACCTCTTCATTCAGAATTCAAATGCTATTGATTCAGCTCAGCTTGATTCACTTGGCATGTGATGTAAGAAATTGAATTAAGGCCATTTTATATCTGAATGAATGTCTGCACCGGCCTTTCTCAGGGTTTAATTCATCCCCTTCTTTTTCCTGAGCATCTCCATGTGGACCAGAGGTTTGCAGGAGCCATGCAGGCTGGGCCGGCAGCCTCCGCTCTCCCAACCTTCAGCCTTGTTAGGAATCACCGGCAACCAGAAAAGCAAAGTGCTGATGGCAATAAACTCCCCTGGCTGGCACTGCCTGGCTGATCTCTGCCCCGCTCTGTCCTCTCCCATCTTCACTCTGCTGTGGAAATGCAATATTTCAGCTCATTGCTATGGGAGATCCAGTATAGAGCTATTAATACATACCAGCTGGGAAGAAATTTTCCTGCAAACTTCGGCCTCTGTCCAGACCGCAAATCACTGGATGCAGCAGCTCCTGGGGCCAGGACTCCGGCTGCCCACCGGTACCTGGCCTCAGGCTTCGGCTTCTTCATCGGCACCACGGATGGTCTTACACCTCGGTCGGGGAGCTGACGGGCCCCCAGCTTCCATTCCTCCGGGCGCGGGGGTCAGAGACGCGTATCCAGTACTGGTGTATCCAAATGCACCCCCAGCATCTGACATTTTGAAAAATGCCATTACGAGGCTCAGCCTTTTCCTGGCCCGCCTCCATCCCTGCGCACAGTCAAGTAATACCTACTTATTTCACAGGATAGCCAGGAAAGTTTCAAAGCCGCTTGCAAGCCCATCCGAACTCCCCAGCTAAAGCAGCGAGGCCGAAGCGTCGAGCGTCGGCGAGCTCGCTAACACGGCACGTTGTCTCCGTTCCGGAGGGGAGCAGCCGGCGAGCATCCGTCGGCCGCTGCTTCCCGGGGGGGCCGCACACGCCGGAGCCCTCCCGCCACCGCCCCGCATGAAAGAGCCCTTGTGCTCCCCGCTGCCGGGCGGCGAGGCAGCCCCTTGTCATCCCTTCAACTTTGTGCGCGCTTTTCCTGGGAGGAAAATGAAATTCCTGCCTTGGAATTGGCGCCGCCGTGCCAGAACGGCAGTGACCTCTGTAACCACACAAGATTTAGTGGTTACTTTATTTCAGCTGTAATGAGGCTTTGTAAACCGCTAAAAGCCAAATGTTTTCTTCTCCTTTAACTCTTGGTGGATCGCGTGAAATAAATAACAGAACAGACGTGCTGTCTGTGCATGAATTGAGAATTCACTTAAAATTACCCAGCGACTGAAGTGGGTGAAACGGTGGTACTGAGGGCAGGTAGGTGCTGAGTGAGAAGTTATTTGGAGAAATGAGCCCTGAGCTCCTTCCAGCCAGCGCGGACGCGGCTGGCCGGGGGCACGGGGAATGGCTCTGGGTGCACTGGGGAGAACCCAGTCTTCATCCCTGTGCCAAGACCCGTGGGACAATTTCCTCCAAGCCTCACTCAGGCACATGTGAGGGGTCATCTAAGCTCAGCCAGCATCGTATCATGACTGTTCTGAGAAGCGTATGCTCATCCTTCTGATTTTCTCTACAAGCTGCATCTGCAGAACGATTCCTTTGCATTAAAGAGGGGTCCTGGCTGCAGTCTGCCAACTAACAGGACCACCTGCCTTGAGCACCAAAGACAGGCACTGATAAATACAGTTGAAATAGTCATTGGGGCATGTTTTCAAAGATGAAATGCTCTTTCTTTAAATATACTCCTTATCCCAGAACCTGCCTTGCCACACTGGATAGCATTAAAGATGGTGATGATCAAAACATGCTGATCAAAACATGGCCATGCCTTATAGTGAACTTCTTCACCCTTTGCTGCTACTAAAAATAACCATCCAGTTACTGTGCTTTGGAACAAGTGTCCAAACATTTGCCACTCCACTACCAGCGAGCTGCAAGGGCTGCCGGGGCGGCGAGGTGGGTTGTTTTGGGATTTAGCGAAGGGCTGGGTAGTGGCACTGTCCCCAGGACGTAGGCGATGCCACCACCACGCCACTGCCATGCCGTTGCTGCTGGGAGCAATGGAGCCACACAGGATTCAGCCTGGGCGACCCAATTAATTTGGAACAACTGGAAACATCTTTCTCCAAGTTTAATTTGCTGCATGACTGAATACAGCCGGTGTGATGATTTAACGTGGGAGAGGGGCAGGGCCCCAGGCAGGGTGATGGCACTGCATCATGGAAATGAGGGCTCATTTCAAGGTCCCTTCCCCAGATGGGCCGTCCCGGGGTGCTGGGAGCCACGGGGCACCCAGTGATCAGGCTGCTTGTCTGTAAAGCCAACACACAGCACCCGGTGCAGGGCACCCGGAGACCAGGGATCTATCTGCTGCACAGCCTGCACCCAAAACGAGAAGGGCGTAACTTCTACCTGTTGTTAGCAGAGACAGGCTGCTCCTCGTGGGTAACTATTAATTTATCAGAAAATGGTATCTTCGGCTATCCAGGCAACTGCAATGGCCTGTGCCTGCTATTCCTCCCCACAAGGAGAGTTCAGCTGCTTACCCTTGACTTACCCTCTGCCGTCGAGACCAGGCCTTTGGGGTGGAGATACCAAGAGTCTGCAGAGGGTGAACTGAAAGTCAGGGTTGCTGGTTTCAACCCCCAGCTCGACCCCAAGTAAATAACAACAAGGGAGTAATGAGCTTTCATCAGAGGATTGATCTGCTCACGCTCAGCGAAGATCAAGAATTTCCATTGAATTCACCTTGTGGGTATTTTGTGCCCAACCCTTTGCCCAACCAACGCCGTGCAGCAAACCGTGGCTGGAACAAGGGACTGGTTTCAAAGTGTTGGAGGGATTCACCAGATTTTTTCCAAGCACACCGTCTCTTTGTTCGTGTTCTGGTAAACTAATCCAGCTTGATATTCCAGTTTTTGTTACAGCCATGACCTTTTCTATTCTAATTCACATATATAAATCTAACGATTTTGGCATCTGTTAACCTATTTGCTGTAACAATAATCTTGCATCAGTAAGTTCCACAAGTTTATAACCTATTGTACTGCACCAATTTTATTTAAATAGATAAAGTCAGATTCTCACCTGCACTAAGTTGGAGTGAAGTCAATTTATGCCATCAAAAGAACTGGCCCAAAGTTTTAATTTCATCAAACACCTCTTTGATCTTCTATTAGAGGAAAGGGAAAATAGAAGCACTTTATAACTGGAGGGCATTATGCCACACATTTTATCTTCTTCTCCTCCTAGTCTTCCAGAGTGGAACTGTGCTGTCCCTCTCAACCGTTACTGGCTAGAGACTCCCACTGCTGACTCTCTGGTCTGTACCGAGCTTCAGGAAGGCCAGGGGATCACCTCTTTGGCTTGACCTGCAGGACAAAGCTCCTGCTGGGTTATCCACTGTAGGAGGAGAAGACACCTACACATTGCAAACTTGTTTTAGGAAAGGCAGCAAGTAATTCCATACCTGCAGGGTGCCTTGCACCTCTCGGCAGTGTTGAGTGCAAGACAAGATTCTCACTACATGGACATGGTCTTATGGAATCTCACTGCTCTTCAGGTTAAGGACGGACCTTATCCTGTCATTTGCTCTTGCTACCAGGAAGAACCATCTTCTCTGCATCTATGGTGCTTCACACATAACACCAAACAAAGGCTTTACTGTGTGATACCCAGCCGCATTCTCCTTCTCACCTTCCTCTTTAGTCCCTCCCTTGACCTCCCCGTGTTCCCCGACATGAACAAGCTCTCATCCCATCGAGCAGCCCCTCTGCAGCCAAAATATTTCCTGTCCCTGTTCCCAAAGTAATTTCTTTATGATATGGCCTTTGGGTTGAAGAGGAACCTGGGAAGGTTTCTGGAAAGGCATCTTTATGGCTCCATTGTTGAGTGGGCCAAGGAACGAGTGGGCCAAGGAACACCATACGACAAGGCATTTTTCCAGTTAACCTCCTGGTTTTTATACTTTTATTTTGGTGTGAGATGAGTCTGAGCTACTGAAAGGGTCTGAAAGCTCAAACTAGGTCAATGTGCAGTGATTGCACTGTTGGATCACTGCCTTGGTGATACATATCTCACCAAGGACAAAGCCACATTGCCTTGGCAGGCCTCTGAGCTATCATCTAAAGCTGATCATTTTCTATTTCCACCAGCCAGGGCTGGATCTGAAACCCCAGGCAGTGATGGATGCATAAGCTGCCTACTCAATAAAACAGCTTACCTTGGAGCCGCAGGAATCCCCATGCTGGGCTTCGAGCGAGGAATTTAATCGAGTTGGGTCTCCCTTGTCTTCAGGAGTGAGTCACGCCAACTGCTTGAGAGGAAAGTGTGAACAGGCAGCCATGGGCCAACATGCCCAAAAGGGAAGTTCTGTCCTTACCCCTGTTAATTATAGCTGTGCAGAGCACTGAAGCATGAGGATTTATAACCTTTCCCAGCTATTGCTTCTGGGTTTCTCCTAAGGGTCTCCAGCTCAGGGTGCTGGTGTTACACCACTGTTCCTGCTCCCGCCTGGAGCCCTCTGCTCCAGCATATCTCTGAGTCACCTGCCGTGGCACAAGGCATCAGCAAGCCCAGATGGTGGTTGTGCAATAAGCTCTTGGAAACTCTGTAAGGTTAAGACATCCTTATAAACAGAAGAAGGGTTATAAAAGTTGTATTTCCAACCCTTCGCCTCTCCCTGGGTGCCTTTGAGTCATGTTCTTAATGGTAAGGCAAAAACCCCCGAACTTTTCATTAAGGCTCTCTGTGCTGTGATCTGCTCAACACTAGGAAGAGGGCACTGGGTTCTTTTCTGCTTTTACAGGGCCTACACAGGGGCATGTCAGATTTTTTCTAGAGGCTCTCTTAATGAGGACAGGAGATAGATCTCAAGAAATATTGAATTTTGGCAGCTAACACTAATGCCAAGTTGCTGCCTTGTGCTGCAGAAGTGGGGAGTGGAAGTCCTGAGGGCTCAGTACGGGAAACTGTTATGTGCATCGCACCCAAGCAGTCACAGTGAGTTCAGCGGGACCACACAGATGTGCGAGTACCACCTGGCTGAACAACAGGTACGGCATCAGGGCCAAAGGGAGAATAAAGACAAAATTGCAGAGCATGGGTAGGCAGTGGTTTTCCACACCCTGCCCGAAGGCTTGCCTGATGGAAGGGGAACCCTGCATTTATTCCCCACCCTCTACAGTTAACATAAATTAGTGAATTCAAACTCTACCTGCTGACCCAGTGTTGATGCAGCAGCGTCAAACCAGCTCATGCCATTGACCTTGGCCTGTATTCTACACTCCTTTCAGCTAAAGCTGTATCTTCAGAGACAAAACAGGTGAAGCCAGGCTTAGTTAATTCATTTTATCTAACTTTGACTAAGTCTGATTTTTTCTTTGTCTAGGCAAAAGCAGGAACGGACTCATTCATGGTGTGTTAGACCATTGCCAGGCATACATCTGGAGCAGCAGAGGCTGTGACAAGAGCAAATGGGTAATTATCGCACAACCATAGCTGTGACCCACAGGAAGTCCCTACCAGCCAAGAGCTGAGGGTTACTCCCTGCACGGGCAGGAAAATCCATTGCAACTGTACATGAAGTAAGCCTGCACACTGAAAGAAGGTGTCTGCCACTTGGCTGTGCAGCAGCAATCACGACAGAAGTCCCTGGCTTGTGAAGTTGTCAAACTGTAAAGTTAATGAGGTAGAAATGAGAGTTCGGTGCAGGCGTCTGAATGTTCGAATTACTCCCCAACGGGTTCGCCCTCCTCTTATTGCAGCCTGCGTAAATGAAGTGACTAAGGGTCTCCTTGGACTCTGGCCAACTTGCCACTGCTGCTGCAAAAAGTGTGCAGTCTTGTTTTGCAGATTAATAAATACGAAGTTGCCGGTGAAGGAAGAACATGTGGTTTCTAAGAACTAGACAAGCAGGAAAAGCAGACAGACATTACACTGCTCCTTGTACTGGCGAAAAAATAAAAGCCGTACAAGCCATGCATGCACAAACACCCTTCCACCAAGCACGGGAAAGTAGTGTTGGTGTGAGACAAAGCAGGGGTGTTTTGGGGAGGCTGGGGGATGCGGGGGGAGACAAGGGCTCAGGTGCTAGGTGGAAAAAGTTGGAGATTTTTGTGCTTTGCCACTGAAAAAGGAACATAAACTGGATGCCTTTGGTTGGAGTTGAGGTCTGCTTTTACCTGTGTGGAGGGACAAGTTAATGAACACGCGGCTGGCATGCCAGCAGAAGAAACCACCTGGTGAAGGAAGACCTTCCCTTTTGGTATTGGTGAGTGGGTGGCTCTGTAGATAAACTCTCAGTAAGCATAGGTGTGCCCTCGCAGGAGCCCAAGGGCAGGACGAGTAACACCACAGGTGGAAACACAATCAAGAGACTTACGTGCTACGGAAAGGTGAGGGATGAATTGAGACATCTGCAAACAGCCTTGCTGGCTGAGTAACTCATATATCCTTTGGGGAGCCCCACCAGCTGACCTGCAAGACTATGTTGAAGTGTAGGAAAAATATTAATCATAGAGAGCAAGAGTAGAGTTAATCCCACAGAGACATTCGTGTCTAAGGCTTGTGACTAGGAGATTTTGTTTCTCAAAATCCTACCAAGTTTGCCTAGACAAGTGGATCATGGTCCTCATCATGGTCCTGAAAAAATTATGCAAGACCTCCATGAGAAAAACTGAAGGAAGAGCACACACCGCAAATTTTGAATAATTTTCTTAATTGCCAGAAAGCTTAGGGAAACCTGGAGCAGGTGTTTGTGCTTTAGTGCAGCTTGAAGCCCCAACATAACCAGAAAATTAGAGGTGTGCTGATGATGTCCATGAGCTCAGTAAAATACCCTCTTCTGAAAGTAATTATTTCAAATAAATCCTGTCTGCCCCTTCCTTACTGCTAAAGAAACAAGGGGCCCCATTACCAGGCAGAGGCTCAAGGAACAACTTTTAGCTGAGGATACAAACAAGTTCAAAGGGATTTGAAAGCGAGAACAAGTGTTGGAACAAGCCTTTCACTACTATTAAGGCCACAAGAGCTATCTAGTTAGGTTTAAAAGAGGATTTGGAGCCCGTTGTTGCGCCTTCCCCACACCAGAGGAACTGATCCATATGTCAACTTTGAGAATAGACATGCCAGCAAATCCAAACCATTACTGTCATGCTGATCATCATGTAAAACAGGCCAGACTCTCGCTGCTAACATCTGTACGCTCTGCATTATCAGCACCATCAAGTTTTCTATACTTATGGCTCGAATCCATCCCCAGTGCATGTTATTTTGGTAAAGAAGCAGCTGGTTAGATCCTGTATGGTATCCAGTGTGCAGACAAACACATGTAATGGCAGCCCAGGGGTACTCTGCTCTCTGCTGATGACACATACAGCAACAGGGAAATTGTGCAGATCAATTTTACACCTAATTTAACATGAGTTAACATGTCTCTGTAAATTTCCTAATGGAACACAGTCCCACTCCGTGTCACTTACAGCCGTTTCCTTTATTTTGTGACTTCCAAAATTGCCGACTTGCGACTTTAGGAAATTGCCAAGCTGTGACTTTGGATTTTGCCGACTCGTGCCTTCTAAGAGGCTCTGGAAAAGCTCCAGGGAAGCTCTGCGACAGCTCTGGGAAAGCTTTGAAGTGTCTCATAGGGAGTGAGGATGTCTGAGATGATTCAAGAATATGTCCAGCTTTCAGGTACCTCTCGGACAAGGTCTGCCCGGGCTCTAGGGAGGCTCTGAGATGGTTTCAGAAAGTTCCTATGAGCTCCAGGAAGGACTCCCAGGAAGAGCCAGGACTGCCTCAGGAACCTTTGTGCTTGTGCTATGGGGATGGCTTGAGGGGGGGGGGGGTCCAAAGAAGCTCTGGGAAGCTCTTGGTTGCCTCTAGAAAGGCTCTGCGGTGCTCTGGAAAGCTCCAGGGAAGGTTTGGTTTTCCTCCAAAGCAGCTCTGGAAAGGCTATAGAAAAGGTCTGGGATTGCTCTTGCAAAGGTGTTGGGGAGCACCATGAAGGGTCTAGAAATGCTGCAGGATCTACAAGTCTCTAGAGATCTGCACGGGCCACAGCGCTACCCTGCAAAATCCACAGTCGTGACTCGACAACTTTGCAGAGTTTCCACTTGGCAGCCTCAGGAGGCTGGGACTGCAGAATTCACATTTGTGACTCAGTGAATCACAAAGTCTGTGATTTGCCATGTTTTACTGATTCTTGCAAGTGTTTCACATATGTGGGTTACAAATCTGAGGAGCTGTCAGTTGAAGGGCAATTTTCAAGCATCCTTCTGTTCCACTGCTGTTGTTCCATCACCTCTGAACCTTCCTTCTCTCTCGGAGAGAAGAACCGGAATGCAAAGAGGACAGGGCTTGAGCCTTCCCACGTACCTGCAGACCTTCCTCCTCTTCATTTATTTCTCCACAGAATCAGCAATTTTCCATGCTCACAATTTTATTCTAAGTTACTTCTTCATCTTTAATCACTACTAGGAAGTCTGCACTTTCCTGCCTTCCCTTCTTCTCCCACAACAGATTATGTTTTCTTACAGGTTTCAGACCAGTGTCCAAGGGCACAGGTTTTCCTCTGTCTTGCCTTCTCTCTGCTTTAATATCTGCTTCCCTTCCATAACCCTTTACCTTCCCAAGCAGGAACTAGGGGCTTTATTCCACGTGTCTTCCGAGTCTTGCTGGATCTGTGATTTTAACTCCTATTTTACCACTAAGGCATTGCTTACACTTTGTATTAACCCCTAAAGAACAGGACTTCATGAGAGGGATTTTGGAAAGAATCAGATTGCAAAGTCAGCATGCCAGTCCAGTTTAATATCATTCCAACGTTTGCTTGTAATTCTTATTTAAGACATTTTCACCAAAGCACATTTTGGCCCCAGTCATTCAAAAAGACATAAATCTCATTCCAAAACACAAATCATACAAGAGATGCCAGTTCACAAGAGTCAAGTCAAGCAGGTCAGATTTTGTGGGACTGGCACCTCCTTAAAAGTGCTTTGCTCCATTGCTGGACCGGCTGTCCTCACTTGGGGACATCTTCCCTCGGGTCTCTTTTGCCAATCCTGTCCGTATTATACCTTCCCACCACCTGCTTCTGCTACGGAGAAGGAGCTGAAGCCCCGTAGCCCTCGCCCGGTGCCGTTAATAAGGTGGGATGTTTGCAGAAAGCCCTGCTAGCCCCTAACGCGCACGGGCTGGGACGTGCGCTGGCGACGGCTCCTTCCCACCTCCCCAGACACGGCTCCTCCGGGGGAGGCTCGCCTCGCCGGGCACGGAAACACAAGATCTTGTTCAGGGGGCAAATTATATATTTCCAGAGCGCAGATGAGTTTACACACTGCAAGGCAACACTCTTTTAAAGTGGTGGCAACAGCTCCTGTTCTGCAAACCTCGACTTTATTAGCTCCCATCCCAGAGCTGGAGCTGGGAGTTAGTTGAGTTTTTTTTAAACACAGGTTAAATGCTGCAAGGAATCAAAATGCTGCTTCTTCCAGCTGTCTTAATCCTCGGAAAAACAGCACAGCGGTTTCTTCCTATTGCAGTAACTAAGACTTGTTTCTGCTGTGTCCGAAGCTTGATCTTATGCCATGTTCCAAATTTTACATGCCAAAATCCTCCTTTTACCCAAAGATACAAATTAGGCACAGTTCACATCACCTTCTGTCTCTCCCATGCCAGTATTTTTCCCTTTTTCCTATGAGGGCCTTTTCATGTAGGCTGAGCCACCAGGAAAAATGTGAGCTGCCTCTCAGCTCCTTGGCTCCGTTGTATGGATGCTGGGATTATGTTGCAGATGTTGCCTGTGCTGAATGTGTAAGGATACTACATGGTGGTGTCACAGCTGGACATCCCATTAATAGGAACAATATTTGGTTTGAGCCATTTTAATTGAAACCACGGCTGTAGCAGCATGTATTTTTTTCTTAATCGTACACAAACGTGTTCCTCTCGGCCCTCCCCGCCTCCTGTGCGATAGTTATTGCTCTAAGACATCTGGTTTCACAGTTCAACAAGCACAGGCGTATTTCCACCATGTAGTTCTTTGCTTGTTGACAGGGCAGAATTTTTTAATATGGGGTTACTATCATCCAGACTTCCTCCACCTCCTCATTTATGTGACGGATACCTCTAAACAGTCCCTCAGCTCCTCCATCTTCAATCTGCTGGCCCAGTTTTATTAGCTCGCATACATGACACCTCGATGTCTGATTTCCCGCTCCCCTCCCCTCCTAGGTGAAATCCAAACCCCAAACATGAACCGGACCTAATACTTTCTTTTTTTTTTTTCCCTTTTGTTAAGGTCTGTTCCACAGAAACAAGGCCAGCAGCTTGGAGCCCCTTCATGTTGCAAGTAATTTGCAAGTGGATATGAGGGCAGGATGAACCCCCTCCCCGTTCCTGACCAGGGCTGTAGGACAATGCAGAGCAGCTCTGGAATCTCTTTTTTTTTTTTTCCCTCTATAACCTCAGATTTTGCACAGACTTTATACTTTGCAAACTGGTACCTGTGTGAATGCAAAGGGTACCGCCAGCTGCCAGGACGTTTTGGGCTTCGGCATTTTGCAACACAAATGGTTGCTTCACTGTGTGCCACTGTCACCAGCTTTGCTGATGTCCAAAAAAGAAAAAAGCCCTGCGTAATGGCAAGGCCCTTCTCTGCAGCGTGGTTTCCGAAGGGGAATTGATTTGCGAGGGGAGAGGTGCCCTTGGCAGGGGAGCACCTTGCCCCCAGGACAGAGACTTCAGTGGCACCAGTGCACCCCAACGCGCACGCCCTTGGTCCCTCCTGAAGAGTCACGTTATCTCCCATCACGCTCCCTAATTTGTGCTTCACGGAGCCGAGAAAACCTGCACCGGTGGCTCCAGCCCAGCTCCATCCCCGGCATCCTGGAGCTGCTTCCAGCATTTCCCCATGACACCGATCGGAATGGCATCGGATGGTGTAACTCTGGCATTTCATGGGGTCACCATGCTCAGCATTGCCCTCAACTCAGGTTTGCATCCTCCTGTTTTGGAGGTTTTTCTCCAGATATGAATTAACCCCTTCAGCTCTGGACGAAAGCGTTCAGCCCCGCTGCAGAGACTGAAGGTGGGCAGGTGACTTGCATGGGCAGAGCTGGGGGTGACATGAGCTACCAGCGACAGGCACACATGTAGGCTGTGAAGATGGAGTTAGTTTACGTAGATCATTGAGCAAATGAGAGTTTACATTGCATCGGCCTGGAGGGAGCCCAGTGGCAAAGCAAGGACTGCAACCCAGAAGTCCTCGCTCTCCATCTTTTTTTCCCAGCCTAGAGCTGCATGTAAAAATAACTCCAGACGATGCCCATTACCTGAATTCTTGCTCCACCTAAAAGGGCTTTAAGCCTGGCTCACAGAGGTGCACTTTCACAGGAACAATTGCACCTGCTTGCCCAAGGTGTGAAGTTGGCTCTTTATTTTCTTTTTAGGCTTTATTGTACAAAAAAGCAAAACTCAGAAAAAAGTAGAATTATTAGGTAAGGTAAAAACAAATTTTACCTTTCAGTCTTGGTTTATTGGTTACTGGAAAATAAGTTTTACAAACTATCTCTTGCAAAGGACTTGTTTTCAGCTAGTTTATATAGTAGCTTTTGTTCACATAAAAATTTAGAAAGCTACTTTCCTCCTCTCCTTTCCCCCCCTCCAATACATAAGGGAGGTATTACAGTGTGAAATATATCTACCGCTAGCAGGGCTGTGTTGTGAAGCTAAAATGAACACAGTAAATTCTGAGAAGGAATTTGTTTAACCTATAACCTTAAAGTAATAAGTGGAGTGCTAAATGTTTTGGCTCACACTGATATATTTTTATAACACTTGGCAAGGCAGCTCGGAGTCTGAAAGAAAAACTTGAGCGCTGGAGAAACAGCTCGCTGCCTCTCCATCTCCGGGAGGCCGAGCCTTGGCCCAGCACGGACCCTGTCCCTCCATACGGGCACCAGGAACACGCGTGTGGCCACGTGTGCACACACATGTGCACACACATGTGCCCGCGGCGGCCACTAGAGTCGGACCGTGGTGGGACGGCGAAGCCGGCACGGCTCAACCCGGCGCACCCCATCCAGCCTGCCTGGTTCAAGTTGCATTAGTTGCATTTGCTTTTTTTTATTATTTAATTAAAATCCCTCTGGAGGGTTTTGGAGAGAGCTGGGGCACCGGGAGCCGGTGCTTGAGATGGTGCTGGTCCTGTGGTGCGCGGTCCTCTCTGCGGGCAGCGGTGGCTCAACCTCGGCGCCGGCTGGGAGTGACCCCGGGGGCCCCGGTTGCTCCCCCCTGTCCCCATCCACCCCTGGGAGCAATAATTACCCTCCTCCTCCCTCCAGCACACAAATACGTTTTCCCAAAGATTTAAGGGGGATGCAATACGCAGGCCTGGTTTTCCTTCATTAACACCCGTTTGACATGGATTTCAATAACATCACCCCCTGCTCATGCCACCACCGGCGCTGAGCGGCGGGAGCATGGATGCTGCCGGTGTTTTGCCATCAGCTCCCTCCCGTTCCACGTCAGCTTGAGCGGCGGAGCAGAGGGCAACGGGCTGACCTCGGGTCCCCCCGCTGCTCCCTTGGTGGAAACCCGGAGTGACCTGCCCCGAAACCACCGAGCAGGAGTTTGCACGGCTGAGATACAGACCAGGATTCGGCCCATCGTCTGGCGGGGCTCCAGGGTACAGTCTAGCCTGAAGCCCGCCTGTATACTTTGGTTGCAAACCCACGCGCCGCAGGTTAAAGCAAATCCTTCTTTCTTTCCAGACAACGTCACTCCTGTTGCATCTAAGCCCGAGGTGATATTTTTCCTGGGGAGAGACCAAGGGCACAGCGTTTGAGCTGGGTTGCAGAGCCGTGGCAAGGTGCTGCCGCTGCCGTCCCGCTCGGGGCAGGGCTCGCAGTGGGGATGCGGGGGCTCCGGCTTCAGATCTCCATTTCTGGGGTCTTCAAAGGTGGGAACAAAGGGGATGTCCCACCTGGGAAACACCCCAAGGACCGTGGACAGGCCAGATCCTGAACAAGGTGTTGGGGAGGTGGTATCCTCACAGTGCAGCAGATGGGAAAAGTGGATTTTGGGGGGACCATTGGAGAACCACGAGGTTTCCCAGCCCTCCCAGTGGGAGCTGCAGAGGCACAGCAAAGGGGTCTCACCTGTAACCACTGATGCTGCCTTGGTAGAGTGAAGTGTCTGTGCTCAGCCCAGGGCAGCGCGGGTCCCCTCCGGCACCGGGTGCTGCCTGCCACCCCCTTCACTTGGGAAAACAGCATCTGACAAAGACCTTTCACACGTCTTTAATTTAAATACATCTAGTGAAGCCCATCGCCGTAGCTCTGAGCATCCATGCCTGTTGTCCATGTAGGACACTGCCCTTGGGAATTAGAAAGCACTAATATTCTGTGTTTAAAGATGGGGAAACTGAGTCACAGCACTGTTAAGTGACTTTCTTCAGGGTTCATGGAAAGCCCGTGGCAGGTCAGGGGGTGCCATGGGTCAGGACAACCTGAGAAGCTCAACCCATCTCTGTCAGCCCTCTAAAGCTCATGGGAGACACGGGGGGGTCCATTTTCTGAATGGGGGTATCTCCCCTCCTGTTAGCAGCCCCCCAGGAAAGCATGCTGCTCCCCCAGGAGCCCGACCCCAGGGAGCAGGGACGACAGCAGCAGGAATGTTTCATGCCCCTCGTCCTTTTCTTTTTTTTTTTTTTTTTTAATTTGCCATTATTAATCTCTGGGGGGGTATAAATAACCTTACTCACCCCTCCCCTGCCTCCACCTCCCAGATCATTTACTGTGGATTAATATTTGCTAGCTCGTTTGCACAGTAGCCTGTAGATTTTCAGCCTCCTCGCTGGAATGATGTTGACTTGCGGAGAAATTACAGGGGCTTTACCCTGGTACAAAGCAAACAGTGTGTGCTGTAATCAGACTCAACACCTCAGCAAATAATGAAAAGAGATATTATGTGGCTATAATTTCCACGCGGGATTAGGTGTTTGTCTTGTAAAGCATTCAGGTGCCGCCGGGTGTATAAACGAGTGTGTAATTATGGTCATCAGGTTAAACAGAGGGAGCAGGAATCCGACCCGGGGTTGGGGCGTGCACAGATGGGCCTGACGGTAGCTGTTAATTTGCAGCTATGAATGGCTCTTACAGGTCCTGGGTATGTGAGTGACTCGGCTTCTATTTATGGTTTCCGAAAGCAGAGCCCGATCCAAGGCTCGCGGGGGTCTGCAGGAGCCTTCCCGCAGCCCTGCACTGAGCTCCCTTCAGTTTTGCTTATCTTATTTTCAGGGTAAATCAATCACGCGCAGTCCCCCCTGGCTGGCACAAAGCCACCTTGTCACATACCAGGAGATGGACCTCGTCCGCCTGTGGGGTTTGTGTTAGATCAAGGAGAAAGACCCGGGATGGGAGAGCATGGGGTGACACTGCCATCCCAGAGACACATCCCAAAAATGGCTCTTTGGGTACGTTCTGGAGGCGAGTAGGGCACCGAGTGGGAAGGTGTGATGGGACGGGAGCACACACTGAATTTCCTCCTGAATTGGTGCTTTGTTCCCTAAAGGCTGAAGAAGGACTAGCCCTTTTGCCCTGGCCAGCCAAGAGCTGACAGCTCTCCCTGGAAAAACCACCAAAGGCACCCAGGGCAGAAATGTCCACCCACCAGGAAAAGGTGGGGTGGTAACAGGCTTCTGCCAGCAAACCCCAGCAGGGTCCAGCATGGGCCAACCAAAGCCCAGAAATGGAAACCAGACAAAACCCAGACTGAGAATAGGGACTGGGCTGGGCTTGGAAGAAGTGTTTGTTGCTCTCAGAGACCCCATGGAAAAGTGATGGACTCGGCACCTCCGGATGGATGCGGGGCATGGGCAAACGCAGACAAAAGCCCTCCCTTCTGGCCCAGCACAGAGGTAACCTGATGGTACCTCATGGCCAACAAGACGCTCAAAATGCCATCCCAGCCTCTGGCTCTACGAAACCAATGCGTTTTGCCCCCTATGGGCTAAGCCGACCCAAGCAAAACAAACCAGCGATCCAGTGTCCAAGTAAAAAGCCCTCCTGGACAGTTTGTTCCACCCTGTGCCCATGCAGGGGGCTGGAGCCGTGGGGACGCGGTGACACCCGGGAGGCTCCCGGGCAGCCTGGCAGGGAGATGAGCAACTTTGCAAAGGACAGAGCATTGCACAGCAGCCGTGCTCAACTCCCAGTCCGTGTCCCAGGTAGGCAGGAGCCCAGCCGCCGGGAGCGGGATAGAGGTGGCTGGAGGAGAAGGCTGGGCTGGCTGCCCGGCCGGAAGGACAGGGCGCTTGCCCAGGGTCTGGCACAGAAGCCGGAGTCCAAGGGGATGGTTTGCAGCCCCAGAAGCTGCCTGGAGCCATCCTGGCTGCCCAGCCTGAATTCACCCCATGGGGGAAGGGAGGAGAGCAACGCACCCCCTTAGCACACCCCAGGGCATCCCCTGTTTTTCCCTGCCGACCCAAGCCCATCGCAGGGGTTCCCCTGCACAGAGACCCCCCCCACACCGAGCACGGTGGGTCGGTGCCGGCAAGGAGATGGGTCCGCAGTGTCCCCCACCACCCTCAGCCACCTCCAAGCAAGGGGAGCAGCCGGGCCAAAATGTCTCCGCCGCGTTCACGCCTTCCCCGAAACGGAGTCGCAGCTTATTATAGCAAATGTTATTGCAGCGGTGAAAGAGGCTGCGTCCAGGAGCAGGCAATATCCTGCCTGAAATGTTCAGGGACCTCTGCCATGTGCACATTCTTCCACGGCATAATTAGGGTGGCAGGCGCTGGCGACAAGCGCGTAGTCTGCTCAGGATGGAGTTGTTGGGTTGTTTTTTTCTCTTCTCTTTGCAGGAGATTCACCTCAGATGGGGAACACACTAGTTTATTGAACTCAAAATGTTCCAGAGGAAATCATTAAAGTGGGGTGGAGTGACAGAGCTCTCGGTTAATGTCACCTAAGAGAAAAAGGGCTTCCAGAAAGGAAGAATTCAGGAAAGCCCTAACAGCCCCACATGCTCTCGGTGAGAAATGGGGACGTGAATCTGATGCTCTCCTGGGAAAAGGCTGCAGCAAACCGATGGTTTCTGGGATCGGTACAAATAACGCGTAGCGCTCGGTGCTGTACGGCAGGAGGGTCGGAGAGCCTTCCCGAGGGGTGGTGGCAGAGGGGACCTGTCAGCCAAGCCACGCTTGTGGTTGCCTCCAGCCAGGGATGCAGGTATTGGGGGGAACTGACCCCGCATCTTCTGAAGGCTATATACCTTGGCTACAACATTCTTTTCAAATTAAAAATTTCAACTATCTCTTTTCGGTGCTGTAAGGCCTCTGATTCCAGCACAGTCCATGCATCCATCCTTTTTGGAGACTTGTGCTTTCAGAAAAGGTCCTCACAGCTGGAGTTGCTGGATCCGGATGAGTCTGGGCTCCTGACCAGCCCCTCTGGTCACTGCATCTGCCCTATCTCCTCCCATGCAAAGTCCCTGCTGCTTAGTAGGGGTTGGGTTCAGCCCTTTCCCTTAACACAGACACGAGCGATATCTCATCGGAAACTGGGATTCGCACTGCGAGTGGTCTTGGGACCACTGGCAGGGCTGGGCTGGGCAAAGATCTGCAGATCTTCAGGCCTGCTTGTACCATAGCCTTCATGGGCAATGAGCTCCGGGGTGCTCCGAGGGAAGGATGCTGTAGGCATGTGACTTGTAGTGTCTGGCTGTTTGGTGCCCTGAAATAGTCAACAACATATCTAATAATAATTCACTATTTAAGTCCACTTCAGCCAGGGAAACACAGGGGTTTAACCCTGACTAAGTAACCGTAAAGCCCATCTCCTTAGATTGAAGAAGAATTAAAGAGCTTAGCGGGGGGAAAATTAACTACTGAGTAGGCTTGTGTTTGCTGAGGATGTCTGGAAATAACTTTTGCATTCATTCCATGCTAGGTGGGCATATGGGGGAAATGTGTTACCCTGAGCACTGTCTTTGGGTTTCACGTTAAAGCATACATTTAATATTTAGCTTGCTGTTTTTCCTGTTTCCTCTCTGGGGTGACCGAGTCCCCAGGGAGAAGCCTCCACAGCTATTTTGGAGCCCAAGTATGTGATTCATTTCAGGCAACCTATGCAAACAATAACATAAGTGTCTGTCATGCCTGTCCCCAGGAAGCGGAGGAAATCTGTCATGGTTTAAGCTCCTTGGTGGGCACATCACTGTACAGCAATTTTCTCACTATACAGCAATTTTGTCCCAGCAACCACAGGCGTGGGTGCCACGGTACCACTGCCAGGCGTTTGCCAGGCTGATACTCCAGCCATCAGCCCAAGCTGAAGTGGGACTTTGGGGATTTCAACCCACTGGGAGCTGCTCCCTTCCCAAGCATCCATCCCTTTTGCCTCGTAGCTGCCTATCCCCTTACAGCCGTGGTCTTGCCTTCCCATTGCAGTAGCCTATCCCACAGAAGAATAGCACAAAGCAACATGAAATATATGTCCCAGAAAAAAGGGGCTGTGCCTTGGCTAGAGAATGAATTGCCACCTCCCAGCTCTGTGCCAGTCGGGTTTTCTCTAAGAAAGAGGTCTGGCAAGGAGCAGGGACGGCGAGGGCATCCAGGGCTCGGTGGCCCTGGAGCAACCCGGCACAGCGGGTCACCCTTTCAAACCGGCTCCGCGCCCCAGCCAGGGCTGAGCCTGAGCGGGAAACCTCTTCACAGCAAAGCAGGGGGGATATTTATTACCACTGTCAGGATTTGGGTGTCAGAGAGTGGCAGGAGAATACAAACTCCAAGCCCAGGGTACAAACTCCAAGCCCCTGGGGATAGGGAGATTAAATAAAAGGGCTGTGTCCTGCAGGCCAGAGCCCACATCTCCCTCCTGCTCTCGAAGGATGGGCTTCTGGTTTGCTTTCTGCATGGAAAAATTCTGTAAAAGCAGTGTCTACAATTTGGCCCACGGCTGCTCCTTCCACCCCTGTGGCATAGTCCCTGCCAGCCAGCGTCCCTCCGAGCCCCGGCTTTGCCTGAGCCGGGAGGTGGGTGCTGTCGTAGCGATGGAGATGCACTGGGCAGGGATAACGCTCTTCAAAAGACGGCAGGAAGGGATTCGCGTTGCCTTCAGATTTTGCACCCTGCTTTCATCCCATCCAAAATTATCGCACCTTCTGCAGGCAAGGAGCAATGTGGTTGTAGCTGCACGGGGCTGTCTCCTTCAGGAGGAGCCAGAGAGACGCGAGTAACGGGGCCGCGGCCGCCCGCATCCCGCTTGGGCCAGGTTTGGCTGACATGATGCTGCCCGATCCCCTTGTTCCAGCAGAAACCCAGGGACCCCCCCCAGGGAACACCCAGCACCTTCTCGAGGACTTGCAGGCAGAAGGGACCTTTCCGATGACTTGCTGGGACCTTGGGAACGGGCCAAAGAGTTTTGTTTGCTACAGGCAGAAAAGTTCTTCCCTGCCACGTAAAGCATCATCACACTCAGTAAAAACGCAGCCACCTCTGGAAGTGCTCGGATTAGCCATGGTGCCCTCTGAGCCCCTAGCCCAGCACAGCTCCGGCAGGGCAAGGGGCTGGAGAGCTCGTGGCAGCTGGAGGGTTTGCAAAGCTCTGGAATGAAAGGGAAGAGTATGCTGATCAGCTAAAATTCAGATAGTTTCACAGAGGTAATTAATAGATAAAATTGAGCCAGGTAATTGCAACAGATGCAGCTGCATTTGCACAAAGAGGAACAGGATTTGTAAAAGTTGAAAAGACCAAGCTTTAAGGTCCTTGTCCTCCAAACTCTACGTCCAGAAATCCCCCGTGGGCCCAGCAGCAGAGACATTGATATCCACCCAGAGAGCTGTAAAACGATTCCCTCCCATCCTGGTACAGTTCCAAGCAGCCTCTACATGGAGCAAAGGATGCAAATCAGTGCCCCTCTCTTTTGCATCTCATCTGCATGCCTCCTCTCGTACCATGCCAGTCTGCCCACGCTGCAGCCCTCAGCTGGGGGTTTGGGGGAGGCAAATGGGGAGGCACTGCCTCCGTGGGATGGGGATAGGGATGGGGATAGGGATAGGGATGGGGATGGGGATGAGGCATTGGTGCCTTCTCATCCAAGGCAAAGCCCAGCTTCAGAGCCAGCACCATCAGCGGGCATTTTCCTTCCTTGTCTCCTCTGTAGGAGCTGATGCGATTCAGCTTTGATCGTCTTTTAATTAATTAATTAAATTAAAGTTGCAGAGGAGACTGATTTCAGGAGAAGATCCCTGGGTCTGGCTGGAGCGAGGAGGCAGGCAGGGGGCTGCTTTGCTGTCAGCAGAGACCACTTCACCTCACCCTTCCCTCTGCCTGCTCCCAGGAAAAAAAAAAAACAACCTTTTGCTCTCGGAGCAGTCAAGCAGCTAGGAATAACTCCAAGGGGGTCCTCAAAAACAGCTGCTCCCCTCTTTGTTATCCTGGTTATGGGCCTGGGCAGCTCCTGAGAGCCAGGGTGGCTGTGACGAGTTGCAGCGTTCTCAGCCAGCAAAGCCGAGAGCGAGGGGCTGCAGGAAACACCGAGGGGGAGCAAAAGCACAGCCCCCCCCC
>JANZLQ010000064.1:17874868-17889313 GCA_026212715.1 Elanus axillaris
AAGAGCCCCCAGCCCACCCACGGCCACCCACAGCCCCCAGCGGGCATGAAGGCATTCGCAAACCTTTCAGATGGGACGATGACACGGAACATAATATTAATAAGAGTAATAAAACTCCTTTCTAACAGTGATAGTGAAGCCGGAGTGTGGAAGAAAGGAAAAAATTATGCAAATTGGCTTATCGGCTGATCAGAATAACAAGTGAACTTGATCTGGAAGGGGGCAGCCTTCCTGGGTAATGAGGATTATTTACCCATGATTTCCCTTGCAAATCAGCGGCGGGTTCCCAGAGCCGGGCGTGCGCAGGGCGATGCTCAGCGCCCAGCTACGCCTCTCCGGGGCCGCGGTGCAAAGCCCGGGGAGCACCCAGGGCACTTGGCCAAGTCTTCAGCTTTTTGCAATAAAACGCTGATTCTTGGGTAGGCGCTTCCCTCCGTGTTGCTCCGGGGTTTGAGCCAGGTGCCTTACAGACACATCATTTTGCTTTTTGTGGCCACGCTGTGTGTGTAAAGCAAAGAAGAGTTCATGTCGTCCGCAGCCTTTGCTGAAGAGGGAGTCACAAGCCACAGAAGCGAGTTTACATTTTGGCAATTAACAGTGTTCATAGCTATTTTTCACGTTATTAGTGGGCAGAGCATCTGTCCTGTATCATGGAACAGCACTCGCCAACAGCCTTGAAATCCTCTGCAGCAAGGCTAGGGTCTCAGCAGGCTGGTTGTCCTGTTTCCTCGGCTCCAAGGGATCGCCCTTTATTGAATCCAGCTTCCAAGCAGCGTTCAGAGAGCTGTCTCTTCGAGCTATTTGGGTCTTACCCATGCTTTCTGGGCCAGGACTATTCCCATATGCATGATCCATGTGTTCCAAAATATTAGTGTATTGGAAAGGTCCTAACTCAATTTCACTCTGCATTTTCCAGACATTTATTAAAACAGTGAGCTGTGAAATTCTGCTGTGGATTCCCACCGGCTCAATTTGTGTCTGGGATGGAGGAACCTGGAGAAGACCCATCCAGCATGTACCGGCACAGGGGACACCCTCGCTGGGTGCTAACGGGAGCCTCTCGCAGGGATCCCAGTGCAATTGGTGAAATCAGAGCTTTTTCCTTCTGAATATTCAGTACAGGACACAAGGAAATGTCACAAATAGCCGGAGTCTCGTTGTTTCTCTAGGGAGCATCACCTCCCTGGTTATCGAGTGCCCCGGTTCCCACCCGCAGCTCACTCTGCCGTCTGCTGCTGCCCCATGGGAGGAGCAGATTCGTGGAAGAGGGAGCAGATGTACCACAGACATTGTGCTCATGCTGCTGGAGTCAGGCAGGGTGTCAGGATTGAGCCCATCCCAAGCTGTGTATTATCTTCCCGGTGGATGCTCTTCCAGGCTTCTGGGAGAAGGATTTCAAGGTGTCACCCATCGGTGTGATCTACTGCCAGGACTCTGGACCAGGCACAAAGGTGACAGATCTCTGAGCTGAGGCTCCTGCTGGGCATACCTGGTCTTCAGGATGGGGGTCCAGCAGAGGAGATCTTGCCCCCCCCAAAGGCGTCTGGTGAAGGACCTGCAGTGGGACCACGCAGGATCTGCCTTCCTTCCCACCCCAGCTCTGCCAGGGGATTTTCCATGGGCCAGTAGGACGTGGCTCCTTGTGAACAAGGGTTCGGCTCCAGAGACGCCTGGCCAGGGTGGGCATGTGGAGCTCCGCCGTGGGCAATCCTGCGCTGCCGGCAGCACGGAGGAGCCACTACAGCCCTGGTGAGGGCACGGAGAAGTATGAGAAAAGGGGAACAACATTATTAAGGCCATGTGAATATTTGGGGCAGAAGGCCAAGTCTGGCAGGCTCAGTGTGCTGGAACCCACCACACCCATGCCCAACAATGCATATTCATTTCGGCGTACTGGGGGGGTGGAGGGCAGCCGCTCACATGCTTGCGCTAGGACTTTGTTTCAGAGCATCATGCTGTGGGACAGGGACGTCCCGGCACAAACATTGTCCCATTGTCCCCTGCCCCAGTGCTCCCGCAGTCCAGAGCTGGTCTCCAAAGAACAGATAGAGGAGGCAGTTCAGGGTCGTGTTTCCAACCTTGAGGCCATCTGCGCTGCGTGAACTTGCCAAGTTCAGCATTGCTCACCCCAATAATCTACGGAAGGATTTGCAGCATTGTTAAAAATGCAGGGGCCAGCTTGTTACAGGAGGTTATAGTTTAATTTTGGTGATGGTTTTGCCAGGAGTTGCTGTAATAAAGAGCTCAGTGCTTCATAGGCTTTGGGTACTCTCAGGCCAGGTTCAGCTCTTGTTACCCTTGTGCAAACCCAAAGTAACATTCCCGGTGTCAGTACGGATGCTGCATGTTTGGAGGCTTATAAATGAAAACGGGATTTGGCCTAAGATTTCTCCCAACAAACCTTTCTCATGCAAATATGGCCATTTTGCACACGCCTTGAATACCAAATTAGTACACGTTTTACTGCTCAGTCTCACATTTCCCTCACGTAACCCACACCACCGCGGCTGTCCCTGCTGAGTGCTGGCCCAAGGCTGTCCCTGCCCCCAGGGTGGATTTTGCTGGTAGTGACTCCACTCGCTGCAAAACCCAAATTGCTGTTGTTACACCAATAGCAATGATGACCCATCAGATGGGACGGCCAAGGGCTGCACATATGGGAATACTTGGCCGTGGAAATTGGGAGGAGCAGAAGAAATCAGGATGTGACAGTGAACCCGGGAAGCCCCCAAGGAGCTTTGCTCCGGCTCTTGGTTGTAGATGAAGGTGCCCGAGCATCACAGGACCAGGGAAGGGGTGGGTGTAAAACCCCCAGATTAGGTAAATTACCATTAGGCAGAAGTGCTGGAAGAGAATGGCATATTTCTGTCACGCCGACGGTAACCAAGGAGCAGACCCCTCAGTCCCCAGCCCCTTCAGGTGCTGTGCCGGACCAGAGCCGGGGGAATTTACTTTTGTCTGGCTTCGAGTCGTGCTGATCCCGCTGCAGCTGGGAGGGGATTTCCCGTCAGCTCCAACCCAGCTGCTTAAAAAACTCTTCCACTAAGTGAGCTAATATTTCATGAATAAATTGAAGTGGTCAAGTCCCATTTTGTGCAGAAAGCACGGTTCCCTGCCGATTAGCCTCCTTGGTACTTTCTGGGATATAAATAACTTCACAGGCTCATTCTCTGCGCCTTTCAAAATAAAAGCAACATTCAGTTATTTGATTTTTTTTTAATTTTATGCAAATGATCTTCTGTTCTGTGTTATTATGTAAACGAGCCAACTGAAATGGTAATGAGGGAACCCAGAAGTATGCATATATTAACTGCCGCTATAGAGCTTTACACCTACAGAAATGGCACTGAATTACATTTCTAAGGGAGGGACAGGTGTCCTGAGGGTGAAGATTTTACTCCAGGACTTGGTTACTTCTGAAATCCCTGTATATGAACGCTTCTTCCTACACAGTAATAGTCAAGCATTCAATTCAAAGAGCAAGTCAGCACTTCAGCCAGAAATTGCTTATTTTCAGTGTGGGAAAATGTGTTGCATTCAGTTACCATCAGTTTGTGCAGCAGCAGTTCACATCCCACCTCCTGTGCTCCAGCAAGTCTAGCTCAAAGCAGAGTCCACCTGAGTATAGACAGCATCAGATAACCCACGATGAAGACAGAGCTGCAGGAATTTTTCTCTCCGTGTGCTCTGTTGCAATAGGGGAACCTATGGAGAAACTACAGGAGAAACTATATAGTGCACTGCTCTAGGGCTGGGGAGAAAAGAGCGTTTCTGGGCTCGGGTGAGCTCACGGCATGATAGACACGTAGGATGCTACACACTAAGAGCAACTTTTTGAGTGCTTAAGGTAGAGGCAAAGCCCATTTCCAAAGGTCACGCAGTCTCCAGTGAAGTTCATGGCAAAACTCAGCGGTGTTAAAGGAATTAAAATGTTTCTGCTCCCTAAACCACATCCTTGCATGCTCAGTGGGGTCCTCTGCCTGCTCTCCCCCGAGGTGCCACGTGGGACACACCTCAAGCTGGAAAAACTACCTTGAGAATAATAAGACAAGTAGTATCTTCATTTTCTACACTCTTCAAGAATATTCAAGGGTTTTAATCAAGGTGAAAGCACTAGAGTTTCTCACCTTTATAAAACACCCTGAGAGAGCTGAAGCTCAGATCACAAAGGAGCAGATGCCTCAAATCCTTCCAAATCCCCATGTTGAGCAATGATGTTTGAAGCGATTAGAGGCACAGTGAGTACCGTTCCCGAGAAGGTAGCGCAGATGTTATATATACGCAGAGGTGCATTAAGCTCTCCGTTGTAGCTGGACTGCAGAAATGTTGGCCAAAGTCCATCTCAGTATGTCTGACTGCTATGACTGTTTGGCTCCAAACACAGCGGATTGGATCTGTAACGTAACAACACGGATCCTTTTTTTCACAGTTTGTGAACTCACCGCTGTGTCAGGAGCCGGAGTGAAGTCCAGGGACCTCCCGAAGGCAATGGGAGTCTTGTCCTTGATTTCAAGGCACCTGGAAGCTTAATATCTGCAGCTTTCCTTTAATAATTAAATGAGAACCAGCAAATAATGGATAATTCGTTATAGGAAAAACTGCACCAAGTGCCTAGGTCTGATCCAAAAGCCTGTGAAAGCCTTCCGCTGAGCCGACTGGGCTTTGGAACAAGCCCGTAGTGGTAATAAAAATAAATCCCTGTAATTAGGCAAAAGAAAAAATTCAAAGGATGCCATTTGAGCCATTTAGGGCTCAAAATCTGTATCCTGAGGTTTGGGCTGGGTGGCCCTGAAACCTCAGGAAAACCCGTGAGCCCGCGGGAGGTGGGTCGTGGGGGAGCTCAGCCGTCCCCGTGGGACGACATGATGGAGCATCTTCTGCACCCCAGGTCTCAGCCTCCTGAAATGGCAATTCCCAAGTGAGCTGGGGTGTCCCAAGCCTGGGCAGGATGAAGAGACATCACCCAGTTTGGGATCTGGCTGTCCTGTTCCCGGTCACTGGTGGCAGTCCAGCCCCAGCTCTGCCCGCTTTTCCCTAAGAAAGTTCCATCTGCTCCACCGGCTCTGTCCTTCCTTCCTGCAGGCACGCACACAACAGTCCTGGCTGGGCTGCTTCGCCATCCAAGATATAAATGTCATTTCAGGCAACGCTACAGCCTTTTCTGCTTTGTCTGCTTTCCCTAGAGTGTATTTTCCTAGAGATCTAGAAATTTATCACCTGGAAGGCATGGCCCAAAAAGCAGGATTTATTGCTCAGAAACCGGGAAACGCTGCCTTTTAAAGCATGTTTAAAGTCCATTTTTCACACTGGGATGAGGCAAATGTCACCAGCATCAGCACCAGGAGTGTATCGGGCCCCAGCATGGAGTTAGAGACAGGGACAAAATTCTGCCCAAGGTGGATATTTTAGGTTTGGAGCTGAAATATGTTACTTGCTTGTAGCAGGCTCTTTCCAGCCTGGACTGAGGTCTTTTTTGGTGGAGGCAGTGAAGAACCAAATGGGGAAAGGAGAAGGGGAAAGGAGACTGATTATTCTTGCCATCACCTGGTGTGTCTCATGATACAGTAATTGAACAGAAAGCTGAAATTAGGTAAAAAGAAAGACTTCTTTTTTTTTTCAGAGCAAACAGTTCAGCCGCAGAACTCCGCCACAGGCAGAGGCCAAGAGCAGAGCTGGGTTCAAAGAAGGGTTAGACAAATTCAGGGAAAATATGCAACTTCTAGGCATAGCATTGAGGCAACGCAAGTGTCTCACAGCAATTGCTGATTGCCAGAGGCTGGCAGAGACCAGGGAAGGGCTATTTTATACAAGCCCTGTTTGTTTCCCTGGTTTGAGGGGGTTTTTGTTTGCTACTGCATGGCAAACTTACGTGTGCCTTTGCAGGGTCCTCCTGAGACAGACCTTTGCTCTCTTCCAGTGCAGATATTTCCACCTTTCCCCTTTCTTCCAAGCAGATCTGAATATCTATGCAGTTTGGGGCTGATGATTGTCTTAGCATTTCTTTTTTCTGGGGGGTTTCACAGGATCTTTCCTGCATTCCCAGAAATAGAACACAAACATCTACTGCTCGGATGTTTTGTTAAGTTATTTTCATTAAAAAAACAAACTTGCTTCCATCTGGGAATTTTGTTAAGTGTTTTAGATATGTTTTTAACTTCTCTGTATCCCATCACCAGGCGTGGATTTCAGCCAACTATTCCAGGGCTTGAACACACAGCTCTTAAGGGATGGTCGGAATCTGGCTCTGAATCTCTCACCTGACTTCATTCTGATAGACGTCGCTCCAAGCTCCTCCTCCGCAGATCTGATTTCTCCCAAATGTTGAGAATATCTGGATTCCTGCCTGAATTTTGTCTGCTTGGGTCCAGCTCTATCTCCATCTCCATCTGGTGACCAGGAGAGGCTCTCAAAGCCAACAGACCTTCTGGGCTTCAGGTGGCCACGGAGCAGCGAGAGCTTCGGAGGGGCAGGAGCAAGAGCTGGGGGACCTTGGCAGCCTGGGAAATTGCTACCCACCTGCAGAGAGTCTCATGCATTAAATCCTTGTTAGGAAAAGGGGGTATTTGCAGGAAAAGGTGACTCACTGGTCTCCGATAGCACATGGGTGACTCACGGCTGGGCTCCAGGGGCCAAGATGCCAAGATGATTGCGGTGGTGGCACACCCCGGCTCGGCAGGCACCAGCGCTCCAGGGCCAATGTACCCCTCGTCGCTAATAACAGCTTTTCCTTTTGCCTCCTTCCCAGCTGCAGCACGAGCGAAGGAGCGCAAATGGCAGGTTTGGGGTGTTTTGTTTTTTTTTTTCTCCTTTCACAGCATTAAGAAGCTGAAGTCTCAGGAGGAACATTATGATTTCCCGTGGAACCAGCTACCTTCCCACCTCTTTTTTTTATTGTTTTATTTTATTTTTGTTTGACATGCATGCCTTTACTTTTCCGAATGAAGAGTGCCACTAACTACCTCTTAAAATATTATTACAGAAGGGCTGTATTCTACTGAGAATGGCATTTTTTGTAATAAGCCCATTTTCCTTTTCACTTATTCTTACCTAAAAAGTTTCAGATTGCAGCTCATCCATCTCCCTGACACCCAAATCCCCTCTCACGTTTTCAAATTTATATATATTTTTTTAACCCATTATTAGCCCATAATACCCAGGAAAAAAAGAAAAAAACGAGAAGCGTGAGAAAGGGCCAGGCCCTGAGCAGACGTGCACGACGCGTGTGTGGGTACACCAGTTCGGGCTGCTGTTTTGGGGAGATTTGTTGCAAACGGGTGGCTGCGGAGCCTGTTTTCTCTCCACAGCCTCCCTCTGCAAAGGGCTTTGTGGGGACACCGCGGTGTCACCCGTGGAGGGGGACACCCCGCATTGTCTCCCTGGGTCTTGCTCCAGCACCTGGTGGGCAGCTCCAGCCCCCTCTGCCCCCCCGCTGGCTCTGCCCCCAGCCCACCCGGGCAGGAAAACCGGGGACCAAAGACTGCGGAGGAGTCAAAAAACCAAACTATCCCTGCTGTTTCCTCCAGCCAGGAGCAGAGAGGTCGTTTTCTGAAGTATAAGGATATGTGTGTGTGTGTGTGTGTGTGTGTGTGTGTGAGCTCATCCCAGCACGGCAGCGGGATGCACGTGGTGCTAAAAACTCCCTGACCTGGGTTCCCAGGTGTCGTGGTTTAACCCCAGCCAGAGATTCACTCATTTTCCCCCCACCCAGTGGGATGGGGGAGAGAACTGGGAGGAAAAAAAAAAAAAAAGCTAAACTCGTGCATTGAGATGAGAATGGTTTAATAGGACAGGAAGAAAACAATAATGATAATAATAACAATACTAAAATGACACAAATCATAATAAAAGAATTGGAATATACAAAACAAGTGATGTGCAATGCAGTTGCTCGCCACTCGCCGACCAATGCCCAGTTAGCTCCTGAGCAGCCATCCCCCCAGGCCAGCTCCCCCGAGTTTGTATATTGGGCATGATGTCACATGCTATGGAATATTCCTTTGGCCAGTCCGGGCCAGCTGTCCCAGCTGTGTTCCCCCCCCCGCCTCCCGTGCCCCTCCAGTTTTCTGGCTGCCTGGGCATGAGAAGCTGAAAAATCCTTGACTTAGTATAAACACTACTCAGGAACAACTGAAAACATCGGTGTTATCAACATTATTCTCATACTAAATCCAAAACATAACACTACACCAGCTATTAGAAAGAAAATTAACTCCATCCCAGCCGGATCCAGGCCACCTGGGCCGGAGGGGAAGGACAGGGACGGGGTGTAGCTGGGGTTGCAGAGGCCGAGCTGGCAACTCCGTGCTGCCCATGTGAGCCAGGACCAGTCCATCCCAGTCCATCCCAGTCCAACCCAGTCCATCCCGGCTCTCCCAGAACTCGGCAGGAGGATTCAGGCAGGCTGCAGGGGTGGCTGGACGAGGTGCGTCAGCACTCGGCGGCATTTGCTCCTCTATTCCTTGGAAATACGGTGATTCGGGAGGGGGAGGGCATCTGTGCACTTGCTTATCAAACAGCAGCCAGGTCGGGCAGCATCCTGAGGCCAGGAGGGAGGTTGTCAGAGATGAAGTCATCCTCTGTGAGCTTTTGAGCAGAATTTAAAATGTAATCTTTATCGCCTGAAAATCTCTAGGTTACGGGAAGGTGGCAGCTTTCTATTTCCAGCGGGCTGTGATGAATCACTTGCAAGGGAAAAGCAAGCTGTATCTTCATTAAAGCTTCCTTTTTTTCCCCTGAAATTTCCAAGCAGCTGTGCACAGACCTGACAGTAAACTACTTGTTATCCTCTTTTAAAAAAAGTGCATTCCTCACCAAAATCACACCTACCCAACCTGCTGGGCTTTTTATTTATTCTTTCTCTTCCTTCTGTGTGTGTGGTTTTTATTATAACTCGCAGGCAACTGCTTAACATCAACAACAACAACGAAACTTTGGCAGAAGCCGCCTCAAAGGATCCGTGTGCGAGATGTTCAATGAACTTCCTAGCTACCAATAATTCCAGTTGGCTGCTTTTCCTTGAGCTGCATCCTCCCGGCGTCGGGGTGTGGAAGTGGTCAGTGCCCCATCGCTCGCGGGGGCTTCACCAGCTGCACAAGGCTTCCCTGAAGGGCGGCTCTTTGGGACCGAGGGCGAAGTGGAAGAAGTTTATTAGTTCCTTGCCTTTTTTTAAATGAAGCTACTCCTCGCAAGTCTAAATATTTACTGACGTTTCTGGGGACACACACGGACACACACACAAAAATTAATAAAACCATCCGCAGAGCGTGATTCTGATTCCCAATTATTTTGCCTTTGCGAAGTTAAAAAAAAAAAATCCCAACTTTGTTTGTGCATTCTTATTGCAAACACAATGCCAACAATGGCTAAATAGACAGCATAATAAATAGCACCACAATGCCGACATAAAGGCCTTTCTGGTACTGCATACAAAATATAAACTGTGCCATGCCATTATTATTCCGGAGCCCTTGCTGAAACAGTGCAGTTGAAATTCCACCCCCAATGTGCACCTAATCAGCCATTCAGAGCCCCTTAATGACTTGTCAGTTCTTTGCCCTGCCATTTTCTGTCCAATTAATTCTTTTATTGTGCACCGGATAAAGGAAGACAAAGGCCTTCCATGCAATAATGAATCATTAAAATTCAGCAGCTCCTCTCTTGTGCTCTTGGCTCCTCACCAGCAATTCAGGCTGTTTCGCATTCGTTATGTGTGTGGTGGTTAAAATTCACTCTACCTCAAACAAGACCTTTCAAAATGCTTAACCCTTTCCTGGGTGAAGACCTCCATCACTATATTGGGAATTTAGACGCACGCATACAAAAAAAAAAAAAAAAAAGGAGGAGGAGGAGGGGGACGAGCGACGAGCGAGGGGAGGAGAAAGGCAGGCAGAGGTATTTTGGGTAAATATTTTAATATCACGTCTCTGACAGTCACAATATTGCCCGCACACACAAACAAATACAGGGAGCAGGAGCGGATGCCAGCGCGGCTGTGAGAGCGTTCGGGCAGCGGAGCGGCGGTGGGACGGGTGTGCGGGTGCCATTGCCCCTGCCCGGGCAGCACTTTCCCACCGACGCCGGCAGCTTTGCATCGCTTTCCCTAAACCAACACAACCCCGGGAGCGGGTGGCGGAGGCAGGGAGGGACACCCTCTTATTTTGGATTAGGAGGGGCTTGTTTTTCATTCCTAATTGGTTTAAGATAAACTGAAAGAAGCTGCCTTTTAAACCTGAATAAGTGTGTCCAACTGGCTTTTTTTTTTTTTTTTTTTTTTTTTGCACGGGCTTCACTAAATCAGGTCAAAACCAACACTCCAGTTAAGCCAGTGACACACTGTGCATGGCTGAGCTCCGCGGCCATATGGGAGCGGCTTAATAGGGGTCAGCAGGAACGCCGGCGGCTCTTTCAAGCATGGGGAGGGCAGAGCCCCGCTTTCGGCAGCACCCGCCGTGTTTAGCCAAGTGCCAAACCATTTCTGAGCAAAAAACCCCGGGCTGGTGGCAACAGCCACCCCACCGGTGACTCCTGTCCCACCGCGGGCAGTGCCAATGGTGGGCTGCAGCAGCAGCTGGGGAGTAGGTTTGTTTTCTGAGCCCTGTTAAAACTTTTTTTTCTTTTTTAGTGCAGACTGTGTGGTTTATATGGAAAGATGTTCCCTCCTCGTGCAGCGAGGTTCTGCAAAAAAATAAACTCACTTTCCACCTAAGCCACAAAACCAGCCGCGCTCTCCGGCCACAGCCCCGCTGCTGAAATCTGCACTTCTCCGCAAACACTTTGCGACAGAAACCCCATGGCCCGAGACCCACCATAAGCCACCTGGGCTGACCAAAGGGCTGTCATTCCCAAAAACCCACTCTGGCCATCAGGGAGCAGCCCCTGAATCGCATTGCGTCGCACCACACCGACAAGGATTGCCCCGCAACCTCCGCTGCTCCGGCGCGGGCTGGGGTTGCAGGATGGCAGTAAAACGAAGCAATTTGTAATAAGCACCATTTTCTGTGGTTTGGGCTCTGGGGGATTATTTTTAGCTCCTGCTGACTCATTTGGGAAATGGCTTCCCCTCCCCAAGCCTCGTCCTTTGCCACTTGGTGCCATCCTTAATTCCCGTGTATAACACACATAAAGTGAATTTAAGATGCCACCACCCTGGCTCAGCTGGGCAGTGGCAGAGGAGCCAGGACCGGGGCTGGGCTGGGTCTCCCTGGCTCCCACGGTCCTGTGCAGCTCCCGTCCCTTTGTTAATTAGGGTGCCATGTGACAAACCCTCCCCCAAATCCTTGTAGAGCCTCTGCAGGGTCTCCGAGGAAGGAGCAAGGCAATGGTGAAGTTACGGGGCATTGTGTCTCTCGGGAGCTGGGGTTCCTCCCTGCATCCCTCACGGAGCGCTCAGGAGTGGATGTGAAACTCCCTGCTTCCACTCCCAGGCCCCCCCCAAAAAGGGAGCTTGGAGTCCTTCTTGGTAAATTTGCACTTAGAAATTTGCCTTCAGACTTAAAAGAGCCCTAAATCGCTTGGACCCAACCTCATGCTCTCGAAGACTGAAAATAGGGCAATATTGGTGTTTCCTTAAAGCCTTCCCGGAGGGCTGGGTTCATCCAGGCTCCCCTGGGACCGGGGCCATGCCACGCTGTCTTCACCATGGCACCTCCTCGGCTCACCCAGCCTTGTCCCAGCAGCTCCTGTGGCGGCCGAGCCTTCCCACAGGCTCGTACGCTGCTGCTCCTGCTCCCAAAATCTCTCCGGCTTCGCACGGCAGCGTAGCTCTGCCCTACCCGGGTCACTGGCCGCAGCATCTGCCCGCTCACCTGAAAACAGATTTTGCTGTCCTCCTAGTGTTTAAACACCATATACTCCAAACGACACTCACATCTCTAGTTATTTTTATTTTATATTTAATTTTTTTTGCCTCCAGATTGCAGGCAACGTGTAGCCAGGGGCTGCGAACGTCCAGCCTTGGCCATGGGAGGATAAATGTGGCGGAGGGAGCGGGTGGCCACAAGCCTCTTCTCATCTCATCGAGCACCAGGCTGGAGAAACGGGGTGAGGACAGCCAGCCCAGCGGCTGCTGCGTCCAGGAGCAGCACGTGAGGATGGCCAAATCCCTGCGTTCGGATCCCTGGGGATCCCACGGGGAGCAGTCCTGCATGGGGAGGGCCGAGGAGCTCCCCCAGCGGGGGCTGTCCCGTACCCCCGCGCTCATGGCCCCACATCTCGCAGCAGAGCAGAGCTCGGGACGGGTCCAGTGAGCCCAGCTGGAAAAGCCAGACATCCCGAGGAGGTCAATCCGTAGATGGGGAGCAGGGATATACTCAGGTGGAAGTTTATTAAAACTGAACACCCTTGTAGAAATGCCATTTCAGAATTTCTTTGCCATAAACCTAATACCCAACTGTAAAAAATGTGTAACAAAAGTTGATATCACTCCAGGAAAAATTATAATAAGGAGGATGGGAAGGGACTTTTTCCACCATGCAGAAGGAATGTGGATACGGTCTATAAAATTAATTTCCTCTTTCTTACTAAACAGTACCTTCTGAGCAATTCAGATAAACAGCAAGATTCATTATTCTCTGCACCAGAAATAAAAAAGAGGAACTTTTATCGCTTGTGTATTCCTGCAATTATCTTGAGAACCCTTTTTTGTTGACAGCCAGGGGTCAAAAGCCGGTCTTGGTTTCACCTGATCTCATTGACTTCTGCAGAGACATTCCAGATTCACGCCAACACAAGAGCCATCAGAGCCGAGCTCGGGACACACAATGCTGCCATTCACGTCAGGAAGACGCTCGGCTCATGGAAAATCACTTCTCTTTCTGTAGACGATATCTACACATAAAATGGAAGAAAAGGACAATGCATGAAAATGCATTTATACAAACAGCACTCATTTCAAATCAAAATGCTCTTCTCTGAATATAAACTGTGCCCCCGATCAGTGGTTTTCTCCTAGGGAAGTTAAATGGGAGACTCGCATGTTTAACTGTAAATCTAGGCACGGGGAATGAACTTTGGGTGCTCTTAGAAATTTCCAGCACACCCTAAAGCCCGAGTCACTGGGATTATTCAGGCCAGTGAATTTTACCTGCCTATCACCTTCTTGAACACCTATTTTGTAATGTCTTTGAATTTTACTCAACAGCAAACGTGCAGCGAGCATCCCCCTACTCAGTGGGATGCCAAAAGGAGTTGAACGTCACTATTCAGCATCGGCTATTCAAACGGGAGCTGCAGAGGGGTCTCCAGGGCTCCCGATATCACTCCAACCCCCCGAGCGGCACACAGCGAGAGCATTTTGTCGCTGCAAATGTCAGTAAAAGCCAACTTCGTTTCGCAAAGCTCGTAGAAAGCAAAAACAAGTGGAAAGTAAGCACGGCCAGAAGGGAAGGGATTTAAAATCTGCGTGGTTTGGATGCGCGTTTCCTCGGTGCAGCTGCCAGGCTGGTGCGGGGCCCCCCCAGCTCCCGCAGCCCCCGCAGGAGGAGAACGCGGCTCCGCACAAACATCCCGCGGCTCCCGGCCGTGCCAAGGACGTTCCACTCGCTGGCTGTCACCCCGTGCTAGGAAGCCACGGAGGGTACATCGCACTGGGCGAAGAACAGAAAGGAGAGAGGGAAGAGCTTGGAAACGTTCCGCCAGCCGGCGGCTGGGACCCATCCTGCCGGGTGCGCAGACCCCCACCGTGCTCTCCCGCGAGCCAGCGACGCTGGGGTGTGATTTTTAATTTCAGTATTTGCAGTGGTTTACAATACTGTGGCATACCGATATTTTAACTCCGCTTTAGAGATTAGTCCAGGTGTCAGTGAAGTCACTGCAAGCCTCGCTATTAAACATCAAGAAGAAAGTAAAGATAAGCACTTATATTCCCGTCTCTGCCTTTTTTCCCCCAAAGTGCGTGACTCGACCTTAACATGCAGAACAGGCAATGCCAAAGGCATCTATTTTTCAAGCGTGAGTTAGGATTAAGACTTGAAACTTGCATTGTAACTGGAGGGAGGAGAAAGGAGGAAAGAAAGTCTCCTCTGCAAGTTATTCTGCAGCTTCGGCTTATAGAGTAATAAAGTCATTTTGCCAGCAGTTTTGTAAATGAGCGAAGAGAAAATGGTGTCCAGTTACAGACACTCTGGCAAGATAGCTCTTGGCAGATACTGCAAACAGCAAGTTTGCTTTGGGACTCTGTTGTTCAGACTTTGTTAATGTTCTTGAGCTTCATTAATTGTCATCACATTTATTTTCCCCACGTTAAAACATTTTCCACAGTGCTGCGCTGCAACCGAGGCCTCAGCACGTTTCTCAGGCAGGGGTGGCTGAATTTCCCTAATCCCAACCTCCTCCTCCCAATTAGGGCCCAGCCTGAAAATCTCGCACCGGTTTGCCTGAACTGGTGAAACCAAACTGCAACTTCGTTTATAGGCTGGGGGGGGGGGGGGGAGAAAGTCACAAAATTTA
>JANZLQ010000064.1:17909183-17920223 GCA_026212715.1 Elanus axillaris
GGGGGGTTTGGCTTCCTGTAGGTTCCTGGCTCGCCCTGGTGTCCTTCCTCCTCTCTCTCTCTGTCATCTCCCTTGCTTTCCCCCTTCTCTTCCCTCAGTTATATTAAAAGGCTCCCAGTAGCTTGCAGCTTGCCTAGTCAGGATTATAGTACATCTTCTGATGCTTTTTCTCCCCTGAAAGGTTTTATTTCAGCACAGCGCTTGTTAGCAAGTCGGTACAACAACGGCAGTATGTTAGCACGATGTCCTCTTAGCAAGATACATGCCCCCTGTTTAACTCGGCATGGAAGAGCTGCGTAAGCAAGACAGAATTGTGTTTGGTCCTGAACAAAGCACTTTCACTGTGGGAAGATAAATTCATTGCAAGCTGTGATAGTTTAAGGGAAGTGATAACAAGAACTGAGAAGGAGAGAATCTGTCTCCTAGTCTGTTGCTTGCCTAGAGCTGGTTGAGGGATCTTCTCAGGGCATCCTCCAGCTGCAGGTTGGACTGCCGCTGGTGTGATTTTGAACAACCTGGGTCCTATGGGGGAGCTTTTTAGCAGTGCCACAGCCCAGCCTTTTCTGTTTGCTTTCGCATTATTTCAAACAAAGAGGCAATGGGGAGATAAGCACTTAAAAAGCCTCCAAAGCAACCACCCCAAAGTCTTTAGCTTTGCTGTGAATGGGAATAAAACAAAAAAAAAGTGTTGAGAACAGACTGCTTTGTTGTGTGTTTATTTGTGGCTGTAGGGTTGCACGATGAAAAGGGGGTGTTTGGTTTCACTCTGGCTCTTTGCTCAGTACTACGGTGTTGTTCCTTCTGTGTTGCAAAGCTTTGCAGGGGAATTCATCAATTGAAAACTTATTTGATTCATTTCTCTGATAATAACGAAAATACCATGAATATTCTCCCCCTTCATCTTTTCAGTAGTACAACCTCAGCTTGCCAGCATCCAGCATAGGGCCTTTTTGAATGCCTTGTTGGGTCAAAGGTGCACGTGATATATGGCTCCAGGCAGATTTTTTTTGTGTGTGCAAAATGTAGTTTGGTTTTCATGCAAAGCTCTGTGCTCTTGGTTCATTTCTTCTTGCGGTTTGGGTTTTAAGTAAAAGTTAAGACTTCTTTTAATGGGGGGAGAGAGAAAGCCATATGACCGGAAAGTTTTGGATTTCACATCTTTAAATCTTTACAGAGCATGAAGAATGGGATTCTCTAATTCTCCTACCATGACAGGCTGAGCCTGGACCAGGGGAAAGGAACTGAGGTGACAGGGCAATATGGATAGACCAAATCATTTCAGATGGGTGACTCTTGTGTTGCATACTTGGGTTGTGTTTATTAGGAGCATGTGGGTTTGAACAAGGAACCCCTTCAGTTTGGGGGAAGAGAGAAGGCTGGGAGGGGAAGGAGAAGGTGTGGGGGGGAAGTTAATGGAAAAGTACAGTAAAGCACCTTCTGAGGTGAGAATAAGTAGTGAAGGTCTATTAGCAGTTGATGACAATTTACATGTATTACTTATGTAAAGATCAGCTCGCAGCAGGTAGAGGAGCGTGCTCCCATGTGAGCTGTCAAAGGCTCCGTCTGCCTCCTGAGTAGGAGGGAGCATGGGAGTCGCTGAGGCTGTTTTTTCAATCTGCAGTAGTCTGAAGAAGAATGGCAAAGTGCTTCAGGTGGAAAAGAGGAGACTGGCATGGGCTGAAGATACCTAAATCCAGAAAGTATTGGTAAAAAGTCCAGGCAGTGAGCAGCCACAGGGGTGATGGGCAAGGTGGTTGGGTTTCATGCTGGGTCCAGAGACCTGGAGGCGTGCAGAGCTGTGCTGGCAGTCTGCAGGGGACAGCCCTGGATTAGGAGCTCAGCCACGGCCTCACATCATTTCCATCCGCAATGCCAGAAAGGATAGCTATGGGCAAACATCGGCTTCTGCATCCTGGTCCGCAAAGTGTTTTCTGAACTCTAAAAAAGCGCCTTTCCCAGATAACGCTCTCGTTTTGTAAGTTGATAGGAGACAGTGAGAGTCAGGCTGAGGAATTTGGCCTGCTAAAGGGGCTGGAGGGAGTGGGTGACTCTGGATCAGGCCCTGCCTCAGCTTGCTCCATCCTGGGGGAATCTGCTATGGAATCCTCAGTGCAGTATGTGCCTGAGCTGGAGGCAGCTTAGGAGCTGGTGGAGGCAAGCTGCCTGGTGCATATGAATGCAAGTGTCAGCTGTTCTTGGTGGAAAAACTGAATCCTGAACTGATAGGAGATGCTGATGAATGCATTGCCTGAAGTTTGCAAATCCAGGAGTCGGGTTTGCTGAGGAGGAAAGCAGATTCTCCTGAGCGGGATGCAGAGTCTTGCAGCTCTGTTGGTGACCGAGACGCTGCCTGTTTGCCTGGCTCACAGCGGTGCTCAGCGCCTGCCCGCTCAGACTCTCTTTTGCCATTTCAGCATCCCTTTGGGTAAGACCCTTCTCTTTGCTGCCAAAGATCAGAACATCCCTGGGCTGGCGTGAGCCTTGCAGACAGCCAAGAGCACGGCTTTACAGGGTGTTTGGAGAGGCTGAGGCAGATGCAGTGCCATTGCTCGAGCAGACTCCATCCGTGCCTTGGACCCATGGCGTGGTTAAACCCAGCGTGCTGTGTAGGTGGGTCTCCCCAGCATCAGCTGACTTAATAACCAGTGAATTCTGGTTCATGTAGTAGAACTGCTCTGCCACCCTCTTGCCAGGAAGAAGCTACGGGACAAACAAGAGAAGCGATTAACCTTGCCCCATGTCCCGGCAGAGGAGCGAGCGTGCCAGCCAGCATGCTCCCCAGGTGTACGCACACTTGTTTGACCATGTTTACCTGGAGGGAGTAGGAAGATGGAGAGTGGAAAATCCCCCAAATACAAGGCCAAAGAGAAAGAGGTTTCAGAATAGGGGTTAAGGAAGAGGAAAAAAAGCACAGGCTTTGGGGGCAAAAGGGACTTCTCCCCCCCAACTAAGCCAAGATCAAAGGGAGCAGGTTCTGTATTACAGTCAGTTTAAGGATACAGTTTCTCGAGGGGGGTTCCAGGAGAGGAAGCACTGACAAGCTGATAAGTAACTTCCTTTTTTTTTTTCCCCTGGATGCGTGCATCTCCTGTGTTGCTGAAATCCTTTGCAGTATATGTCTTTAGTTTCAACTATTGCATGTGTCCAGTAACACGGGAACCACTGCCTAAGGATTGAAGCCTCTTGAAGATTTAACTGGCACTTTGGGAGAGTAGGTCTAGATGATTTCCTGGTGGGGTTTGAGAAGTGGGTGCTGCCTAAGGGATGTGCCCTTCAAATTTGCTCCAAAAGATGCTGGAGATGAGTGGAGTGGTGTGAGACAGCGGCTCAGCTTGGGGAGTGTCCAGGAGAGGGAGCTGGATCCAGGACGGAGCAGCACATCCAGGAAAGGCTGCACACGTGTGAGCAATAAACGGCGCTTGCCGGACATGGGCCCCCATGGCTTGGGAGAGCGATGGATTGAAGTGTAGGTTGGAGCGGTCAGGATTTGTGTTGGGTATTAGGTGAGTTCTTCACCAAATTAGAGCTGTTGCTGATGGGATTTAGTCATGAAATGGTAATGTGCGAAATATCAGCAGTGCGGCGTCTTGTGAGAAATTGCTCCAGGAGAAAACCACTTCGGAGTCCAAACTGGGCAATCTTTAGTTGTGCAGTTCATGCCCAACCTATAATGCAGTCTTTGCTGCTTTCAGACTTAAAAAGGCTGTACAGTATTTTCTGCATACAATGTGTACTTTTCTGCAATTGCTATAGTTTGTTTTTCCTAATTTACCCTTTCCTTGTTTATCTTGCATACTGTGCAGGGGTCTAATTTAGACTTTTTTAGAAAAAAAGCTGCTTAGCAGTTACGGGTTGGGGCAGCAATTTCTGTAGCATTTAGAGGTGAATTTGATTAGCACTTTAGGAAAACTGTGTAGCAAATTGCAGTGCTAATCAAGGGAAATCAAGCCATGGAGTTTTAAGGCAGAGTTGGTCTTTGGTTTTTTTTTTTAAAACCAAAAATGAAGATATTAAGTTGTTTGAGGCTCAGAAGCATTATATTTCTGCTGGTTTCACGTGTGAGGCTTTCTCATTACACAGTTGTGCCAAACAGTGTTGGTAGAAAAATATGAATATTCTAAAATATAAACCACTTAATTTGGGGTCCAAAACTGATTCTTTAATGTTGCGATCAGTTTTTCTCTTGTCCTTCCCTGTCCATAATTGAGTAAAATATTCTGTGTGTTTTTTATCTGTTTGTAAAATCCTTCACTGGGTATAAAAGACGGAGCGAAAAAGACGCAACCAATTAAACCCCCAACTTTATTGTGTTAGCGCTGTGATTCAGGAGCTGTTGAAATCAATGGGAACCCTCCCAGTGACCTCAGATATGCATTGGATTGTGAGTTTTAGTGCTTTTTCAAATGAGAACAAAATACACGCCATGTGCAAAGAGATGGAGTAAGTGCTAAGTGGATTAACTGAAATCCACTGGAGACCTTTGTGTGTGTCTGGGGGGAATGGGACATTTATTTTTATTCCCTGGGGCTGCAGACTTTGGGTTGCTAGTCAGACTTCAAAGAAATGGGAATCCAGGCCTGAACTCGGGGTATAGTTTCACATAGACTTTCCACCAGCGTTCCCAGTGAGAGACACCAACCAGATGGACACCAGAATTCTTGTTTGCAGAATGACAGTATTCAGATAAGGAGGGAAACGGATTTGATCATTAACTAAGAAACAAATCAGCCTTTTGCAAGACCTCTGGTATTGCTGCATGTGACGTGGCTGGTGTTTGGATAATGTTTGAAAGATGGGTAAGTTAGCTGCTGGGAGCAAAATGTATGGAGCCTAATCAGGAAATGTTGGCCTTCATCGTTTTTTTTCTGAGAAATGGAGATTACTGCAGTTACGAACTGCAAATTGGTAACTGGAGGAGATTCCTAAAATATGAGATAATCCTTAGAAGCTGACCAACTTTCTCTGTAGAACATCAAATTCTAGGTCTATAATCTGTAACTAAATTGCTAATGTGCTGTTAAAAAAAGCATCTGGCTGTTCTAAGATTGTCCAGTGCAAGAGCATAGACACTATAAATGACAGAGCTGTAGTGACATGTAAAAAGCAATTTAGAGGACAGGAAAATATTAAGACTTTGTATTTCCAACCTACCAGGATGTGAGAGGATTCAGAAGGTCAACCCATAGCATAACTACTGTATTCTGCAATTGCAATGTATAACCATTAACTGTTACGCTGCCAAAAGAATTAAGGTGTCCTTTGGATACCTCTTGAATTGTGTGTACGAGTTTAAGCTGTCCCATTAACAATATTTTGAAATATTAAGTGTTTTCAATGTAAGGAAATAATCCAATACTTGACAGATGCACAGATAGTGTTACATAAAATTGGAGATATGTTGTCCTTTAAAGTCAAAGCATAACCTTGCAGGCACAATCTGCTATCAGTCTGCCCTGGGTTGTTTGTACTGGGAACAGCAGACATTGTAAATCACCATCAACAACAAAACCCATGCTGGAGCTGTTGTCTGTTTACACTGCAAAATGTTTTGTGAAACTGAAATAGGAAGGGTCAGAAAGTACAGCTGTGTCTTTGGTGCTGCAGGGCTGAAGGGAGTTGTGTGTCCTCTTCTGGCTGCTTCAGCTGTGCTCCCCACTATCTGTGTGTGAACTGAGGGTTTCTCGGTGTCTCCTTTCCAAATGCTTTTTGTAGAAAGGAAATTCTGTCTGAAAGTCTTGAAATTAATGCATTACTTTCACTCGTTCTTTGCAGTGCAATTAAACTTGTTTTCCTCATCTGCATTAGGAGATGAATAGGGTATGTGACTAACCTAGGGTCACGCAGAGTCTAAGGGAGCTGGGCTGAGCCTCCTGTTTCTTCATTGGGTCAGGTCGCTCAGTTACAGGGAGCTTTTCCCAGAAGTGCATTGTTGAGTTTGCCTGAAGCAAGTGGCATGTCCCTTACAGCTGTTGAGGAGCAAATTATCTCAAAACAGACTCTGTGGCGTTTCCTGGTGTGAAGGCAGAGACAGTATTTATAGAATTCCTCTGCCTTCTGCATTGTGGTTAATGGAAATGACTGTGTTGTATTTTAATGGAGATGAGGACATGTGAACAAATTCCTTCCCGAGGCATGAATATACTTCTGTAACTCTGGACTCAAGATATGTACTTCAGCCTGGATGATTTCTAATACTGTTTGGTTTTTTTTTCCCCTCCTTGTTTTCCTCTAGTTGTGGCCTTCCTGGTGGCATACCATCAAAACAAGCAGCTAATAGGAGAGAAGGGGCTGCTCCCTTGTAAACTGTACCTGCAGAATGTCAAAAAGTATTTCAAAGGGAAGATAAACCTGGATGCTTTGAGCTATGCACCAACAATCATCTGGTTTCTGGACTGGTCAGACATGGACAGCACCTTGGACTACCTCTCCCTGCTTGGCCTCGTAACTTCAGCCTTTGTGTTGATAGCTGGATGTGCAAACATGGTCCTCATGTCTGTCCTGTGGGTTCTCTACCTCTCGTTGGTCAATGTTGGACAGATCTGGTAGGTTAACAATCTCTCTGCCCTGTTTTTCTCCGTGTAATCTCTTGCTGTTCATTATACACAATGACTTTCTATTACCATTTGAGGTTGGTAATCTGGTAAGGAGGGACGTAGGAATGTGAGATAAGGAAAGCATTTGGCAGAACTGAGTTATGGGCCTGCCCCTGTTCTCTCTTTTACCTGATTCCTGTTATCCTCTGTGAGAGACAAATTGGCGGCACAACGTGCCATGTTACATGTTGTCCCTGCTGTGGACTACTTTCCCTTATGGCTGTTGCAAGGGAATTCCCCTAATAATTACCTTTGGGATGGTTTCTTAATTTTCAGTTCTATCCAGAAGAGATCTGGAACACTCAAGATAAGTACATAACGCCTGTGGGGAAAAAAGTAAAGGAGAGATAGTGACAGTCCACACTTTGCCTTGCTGCAGGGAAAGGCTGTGGTGCAAAAGGAAAGGCTTTAGGTGGTCCTCACACTTGTTAAGGCCCCAGATGCATTGGTTAAAAGAGGATGGGCCCTTAGAACCCCTAATTTCATTAGTTCACCTCTTCAAGTACCTCTCTGCCTGTAGCAAAGGCGATGTGGTAACTCTGGGGAGGTAAAAGGCTATCCCATGGAGAGATGACCAAGCTGTGGACATGATACAGCAGTGTCACTGGGATGTTCTTCCTAAATCTTCTTGCTCTACAACACATGACAGGACACCTTCCCTATAGATGGGCTCAGTGAATTTAATTTGAAGGATTTGCATGTGCTTGGGCAGCCCTGCGTCTTGTCCTGTCCCATTCATTCCTATCCTACTCCAGATGGTATGCAAGTGGGTGAAGGATAACTGCTTCAGTTTTCTGAAAAGCTCTATTCTCTGAGCTCTTAACTCAGCATGAACTTAAGACTGTGAAAGCAAGCCACAAAATTTGAAAAATAACTTGGTGGATAGTTTTCCATTGCCCATTTCCAAGTTATTCCAAAATCGCTTGTCTATTTTTCTAGATGTTTTATGTTACAGGGCAAGAATTCAAGCATCATCCTGCTCTCATTTCCACAGATAGAGGAGACTGTGTCATTGTAGCAGCAAAATCTGGATGTGTTCCTTGACTTCTTTCTCTTTGCATTTCTGTTTGTGGGGGGGGAAAGAACCATATCAACCTCCCCCTCAAGCTGCAAAGGTTTTGTAGCTGAAAGCTGGACCTGCAGTGACTCCCGAGGCTGAAGGTTTGATCTGGCTTGCTCCTGAAGTAGTGGGCTTACTAAGACATTAGCACGCTAGGCTTTCTTTAATGCCCACAAGGCGCTCTGGAGTGCTCAGTGTGCTGGTGCTGTGGCTATAGAGGTGCTATAATAGTTAAAGTTTTGTTATAGTTTTGATTAAAAAAAAATAAAGCTAGCTGGAATGTGTTCTCCATGTCTCGTTGGGCAGTCACGTTCTGTGCTGGTCTTCTGCTCCCAGCTGCTTTTCCTGGTACAGGCAGACTGAAGGCAGAGGTGTGATGTCTTCTCTGCCAGTGCTGGAGGGGTGACGGTCCTGCAGAACTCTCAAGTTTTTTGCCAAAAGAAATCCAGTTGTGCCTGTTGAATGTGTGGCTGTTTTGTCATCTTTCAAGTCTTTAAGGGAGAGGTGAAAGGTGGGCGATAGAAAGGGGAGAATTTTTCCACTGCTGCACTGAACCACAACCAGTGTCCAGCAGACCATGTCCAAATGCTTCTTCCTGAGGGGGTGGTTGGAAGCTCACAGCCAAGCGTTAGGTCTCTGCAGCTCTGAAGACAATGAGCTGGCCGGCAGGAATGCAAGTGGAGCCCAGAGTTTGCCTTTTGTGGATGCTGTGGTTGAAAGGAATTGACTCTTGATATTTGAGATAAGGCTGTGTTTTTTTCCTCCTTTGCTACTTTGGATTTGGAGTTTAAAAGTTACTCTGGAGCAGGCAGGTGACTCCTGGTATACAGCAATAGCACACCAAGGGAATGGGTCAGGTTCTTCTGGGGAAGGGGCGAGAGCGGCAGAAAAGAGGGGGGGATAGGAGGCATTGCCTCAACTTCATCTCTTCTTAATTATGGCATCGAATATATTAAACAGGAAATTAGGTTCTTGTAAAGGGGTGAGGGAAAAGAATCAAAGGAACCTAGCAGTACAGTTCATTCAGCTGTGGTTACATTTTTCATTAGATCTTCTGAAATGGGTCACTGGGTGGTCAAAACCATATTATTATTGTGCATACAGTGTGACATTCAGTTCCTGGAGAAGGGGACGCTGGATGGCTAGGTGCTTACAGTGCAAGTGAACATGGGGAAAGAGCAAAGTGGGGATTAACTAATTTCTCATTGTCCTTTAGGGGATTGTGGTGGCACGAGGGATGAGCCGAGAGTACCTGAAATCTCATGAATTCTGCTGCTGATCTTGGGTGGCAGCACTGGCCTTAAAACTAAGGCTTGAAACTCCCTTTTCACAGTGGTTTGTAGGTGGGGTTAGATGGTCCATTAACTTTGTCTTACTCTCAAATTTGGGCAGATTGGGAGAGTTTGATAGGTTCTGATTGTTCTCCAAAGCATCTGTTGAAGACCACAGTGACTTCTTATAAAGGGAGAAAGAACGGCATTGTCAGGCATTCCCGATTAGAGTTAGGAGATAGCTCAGCAAAGAGGCATCTGAAATGAGGAAGAAATTCCTCCTGTGGCCACATTGTTTTATAGTTATTGTACGGTCTTTCTCAGTGTTCCTCTTCAGCTGGCAGGCGTGGACTCCTGCGATCTGGCACTGCTGGGCTGGACATGGACCCGTGGGCTGACCCGATCCAGCAAAATCCTGTGCATTAGTTGCCTAGGAAGCCAGTTCAAGGAAGATACGGAGTGATAAGGAGGAATAGAGCTCTCTTCTTTAGGCCAGTGAGGAACAATTTATTCCTTTTATCGCCTTTTCTTTTTCTATTTTAATTTTAAATGTTTCTATTTGTTTTGGGCTGGAGTATCCAGATACCGGGTGCTGCTGAAGGAGTGAGTCTTTCAACTGCTGTCCAGCTGGCTTGGGCTCAGAGTCAGAGGAAGCTTTAGAAGAGCAAACTGTCTCCTTTGAAGGGCAGGACATGCTGCCTGCCTGCCCCGGTGCTGCCGACCTCCACCTGTGAGCTGGGGAATACAGTGTGCCTGGGGACAGCTGAGCCTGCTGTGACAGCATGGCAAGGGACCAGCTAAAGGTCTTTGAGGGTGTTCTAACCCTCCAGAAAGCTGCTCCTGGAACAGGCTGATGTGAGCTGTTTGTAATGGATTTTGCGGGATAAGGATTACTTTGGCAACCTAAAATCCTGAGAACTGGGGCCAGGATGTTGTCCTGGCCCTGAATTCTTGACTTTGCCAGTTTACTGTCGGCTCTGCCAAAGCACGCGTGAACTGTCTGAAGTAGGATGCACTTTGGTGATTCTCAAAACTAGGCTAGCTTTCAGAGAACAGCATATTAATTTTGGTACCTGTGAAGTGCGGGGCCAAGATGGCCTTGGCCAAATTTGGAAGTGGAATGCACCAGGAAGCTTTGTAATTCTGGGCACTCTGTTCCCAAAACAGCTGTGGTATTCAGGGTCTGCTCAGACTAAACCTGGACGTGTTCTCTGGATCACAGGGTGTGCGTATACTGGTGTTCCGCTTGCATCACAAGCTCAGTGCATCTGTCTTAAAATACTGGATTTCCCCCCCCCCCCCCTTCTGCCATTTTGAACTTTTCCTTTTGAAGTAGGACGACACTCTCAGGAATCCGATAATCTGCCAGTGTAAAAGAATATATAATGTCTGACCCATAGGCTGGGTGAAGTGCTTAATCATTATGTTAATTTTAGCCTTGATTTTTCTTGTAATTTCTGCAGACTATGCCTAATAATAATAGTAAAAAGTGGTCCCAGTTTGAGTATAATAGAAGCTATTTAATGAAGCTGGAGATGCCTAAGAAGGTTTTGTGGGAATTCCCCATACTTCAGCGTCCATTTTGCAGACTGCAAGTCCTGCTTGTCTAGGTTCAGTCACTGGAAGACCAGTGCAGCTCCACAGGTCCAACACAAATGGCTTTGCCTTTCTCCCCGCTTCCTCCCTCCTGAATATTGGTATAATGGATTGTCGTACATTTAAACAAGAATGGGAAAAGCTGCCCCTTTTTTTAAAAGTAAAAATACTTATTGCAGGTGACCTCATGAAACCTCTATTTGTGGTTTTATTCCCTACGGTTTCTGCTGGGGCATATGTCTGCAGAGATGGACCATGAGCAGTAGAGGTCCTTTGTCAGGACAAGCTCTCTGGGAGAGGCGTTCCGGCAGAAGTTAAATCATTTTTGTACCAGAATAACTAATGCACTTCTAAAGTGAATTCGTAATTCTGGAATAAAATTACTTTTATCCCACAGTAAGGTGTCTCCAGGGAGCTATTACATTTTCTTATATAAACAAACTTTTAAACTACTTTGCCACTGATCTCCTGTTTCTTCTTCTGTTGTTTCCTCACTGAACCCCCCACCCCACCTCCCACC
>JANZLQ010000064.1:17920323-17960414 GCA_026212715.1 Elanus axillaris
ACCCCACCACCCACCCCCGGCATTTTCAAATGTCATCTGAAAACCCTTCCTTCCCCTTGGTTTTTGTGTTGTTTCAGTTTACAAAGCATGTTGCCCACTGTTAGAGAGTACAGTTTGTAAGACACTTGATACAAAAGCTAGAATTGTGGTTTTTTAAATCCTATTGCTTTTTCTTTCATGACTAAGAATCTGGTAGAGTTACAGGAGCTCAAGGGAATAGGTTAAACAAGCCAATAAATAAAACGTTATAGCATGAGGTGGCTACAGCATTCTTTTCAGTGTGTTCTTCCCTTGTGGAAAATGTTGGTGGAGCTACTGCTAACAGGTATTTAGGGTGAAATAAGACTAAGCAGCATACCTTTTTTTTCTGCAAGGAATATGAAACTGAACAGTGCTTCACCACTGTACAACCCCAGAGACTGCAGGTGAGTGCCGTTCGAGCTGTGCTCATGCGCCCTTCCAAGCCTGCACGCCCAGGTGGTTTCCAAGATATTGCAGATGCTGCAACACTTTTCTGGAGCACGGAGGGGAGGACATGCCTCTGTCTTTCTGGCCCCGAATGCCTGGTGTTTTTTCATATTTAGCTGATTGAACATAATATTAATAGCTTTTAACTGTAATATTAAGGACTTATTGGAGGGACGGGTATACTGCAGGTCATGAAAGCATGTCTCTGAGGCATGTAATTTAATTGCAATTAAATTGCCATCCTCAGAAGTTCATTTGCAACAGAGGAAGAAGAAAGACTTGTATGTCACAAAGGTTTTGTGGTTTATATGTCTCATTAAAAACCACTTGACCTATGCAGGACTTTAATCACAGTCTTCTGTGTGCTAGCAGATGAACTGGTGACTGGTTCAGGCTGAACTCCATTAAATGCTAGGGGGCTGATGAGATGTTCAGGGCTGTGTTTTCACTCTCCAGGAGGGCATTAATAGCCTTTAAATGGACCTCTTCCCCACTTTCTTTCCTCTTATATTCTACAGCTTTGGTTTTTTCACCCTAAAGCACTTGGATTTTTGTCTAGTGTCATCCTATCCAGTAAAGGTTAGAAGCAGATCTCTTCAGAGTTTCTTATTCTAGCTTGTAAAACAGCCAGTGTGTGAATTGTGGGCTGGATTTGGCAAAACATCATTCATGTTTTTAAGTGTACTCGTTTGTGACCCTCTTATGACGAGGGCACAGCACTTATGGAGGTACTCATTTTATGACTAGAAGAGTCCTAGTCTGACATGCAAAATACAGATGGAAGAATCACCCTTTGAGCTTCCAGTAGACCTGAGCCAGACCAAGGGTGAATGAACGTACCCACACGGGTGCATTTGAGCTAATGCACCTTTTATTAAGTAGCATGGGTAATTTTATAAGACTTTTTTGACTGCCCCCAAGCAAGCAAACACTGAAAGATCAGGAGCTGTGCAAGTGGGGAGTAGGAACCTGTGTGTCCTGGGTTTCATCAGTATGCTTGGTTCACTTCGGAAGTTCTCCGAGACCTCACTGGACAGGCAGGAATGAATGTGTCGGGCTGTGCTTAACTGTATGACCTTGGCAAGGTCTTTCCATCAGTCTATATCCTGCTTTATCTGCCTGTCTGGAAGTAATTCCCTGCTTGTACTGAGGGGCTGTAAGACTTAATTAATATCAGCTTTACAGATATTAAAGTTTGAAGTGCAAGCAAAAATCAATGTTGCGCCTGAATCCAGTGTACAATTTTGTATATTAAAAAAAGTGGCTGGGATTTTAGATGAGTCACATTAATAAATACCACCTTGATGTGTATGCTAAATTGGAGTCATTTGAAGTTTGCTAGGTGCTTTGCAAATAACCCATTTGCAAAGAACCCTTTTTGCAACCTGGCTTTATTTTTCCAGCTCTCCAAAATATCCCAATGACAACAATAACAAGAAAACTTAGAATATCTTATTCCTTTATCTGGCCCTGGCCTTGGCAGTAAACCTCAGGAATTTCTTTGTTATTGTGGATCGCAGTCTCGCATCCCTTTTACTCCGAGCTCCCCTCCCTTTTTCCCCAGAAAGAAAAGATTATCTCTAGAAACGTAAACCAAAAGTTGAAGGATCTCAGGGGGTCATCCTTCCTGTCGAGGAAGCTGCTTTTTGGCACTTCCTACTCGCACAGAAGAGAGGGAGCATATCGGTTTCAAAGAATGCTGTGAGCAGTTGATATGACATATTAATGAAAACAAAGATTAATACCATGTGACACTGTTGCCTTGCAGTACAACTGGGAACTAATGAGGCTAATGAGAACCATATTTTTGTTTGAGAGATTAAAATTTAATCATGGCTGATGTCAGAAATGAATCATTTAGTGTTTCCCCTCCCAGCATGTGTAAGGTTTCCCCTCCCAGCTCTAGGCTGGCTTTTGGTTTAGCAGCAGTTCTGGAGTGGGGCCAGCCCCTTGCCATCTCCTCGCCTGGCATTCGGCATGGCTGGGAAGAAGGAGGTTGATGCCATGGCTGGCTGGTCTTCCGTAGTCTCCGAGATTCGTAAATGCGTGCTCTGCACCGTGAGGTTATTTGTCTTGGTGGAAGCAGTTGAGTTCAGTGCAGGTGGCAGTGGGTCGTGTGCCATTGATTTAACTGGGCCTTTTTTGAGGGGTAAGTCGGAGCAAAGAACACAGTTGCCGTAGGATGTCCGAGGAAGTTTGAGTTTGCTTCTGCCCACATCTACTCCAAAAACCATGCATTAGTCTGTGAGAGTAGAGTGGACTGAAAAGGCAGGCGGTGATGAACCTGATTAAGAAGCCAGGTCCAGCTATGTTATAAATTTGAGAAGATCTGCATGAGCTGTCAGTAGAAGAAGAGCTGCCAAAAGCTTTAAGGGCTGTCAAGGGATGCTTCGGTGGGGGCTCAGGCTGCACCAGGTCTGGTCGTTGCCTGCTTCTGTGAATATATTTCTGGAGAAGAACTGACCCGTGGCAAGTCTAACTTGCCGTTGAAACATGATATGAAAAACAAGAGAAGAGGCTTTGGTAAAATGGTGTGCCGGGGTTTCTTGAGCAGCTGCAGCATGGAAATTGCAGCATTACTGCTGAAGCTATTGATTTTGTAGCAAGTAGTGCCTCTAATGTCATCTGAATAATGTGAATGCTTGTAGGTTTTAATTGGTTTAAAAAGAGGGAAGCTAAAGAGGAATTTAAATATTCTACATTGATTGGTTGTATGCATTGTTTTGACTTTTTGCTTCACTTAATAATAGCACCTTCGGAGGATTTTTTTTTTTTTTTAAATTTAAATCTGCTGTAAGATAGCCAGTGGTCTATAAAAGTTAATTCACCATATGCAGAAGAGATCGTGTCTTTGTCTGCAAGAGAAGACAGTACTGTGCCAAGGGTCCCCTTAAGGTGTATGCAGGGGCTGTAGCGTTCCGTCCGTACCGCAGTGGGTGTTCGGGTGCTGACTGGTGCAGCTCCCACGAGCATCCATCCCATTGCCAGCCAGATCCTTCTGCCCCAATGTGTGCTCTGTCTGTTAAATGTGCGTTGTGGAATTGCCCTCTGAGTCCTGGTTCATAACTTTTTATCATGTTAATCCCAGTAATAGTTTCTGTCTAAATGTCAGGACTGTTACATGTACGTAGTATTAGGAAAGCATAGAAAAGCAGTGCTGTGAGTCTGCTACTTTGCTTTGCAGAAAGCCTGACAAAATGACTTAATGTTGTAGAGCATAATGCTTCGATAGCACAGCAAATGTCGGCAAAAGGCACGTAGCAATGTTCTTTCACCTCCTTCCTGCTTCCCCTGCCCCTAACTTGATTTCATGAGAAGACCAGGTTAAAACATCAGTGGCAATTGGAATAGGACACGGGGTGAAGCCACGGCACAGGGAGCTGTGTATACTCTATGGACAGTTAATAACACCCCACTGTTTCCTTTGCACAAACTGTCTCTAGATTCCAATCACTTCTGCAAATCACAGCTGATGAGAAAATGAGAGCAAAGAAATTATCAGAAGATTATGTGGTTAGTGGTATGGCTGTGCAGTGTCTGATGTACCACAGGGCTTTGCCAGAGACTGAGACAAATATTTTTTAATTGCTTATTATCTGGCACATCTAATTGCCAGCTGTATCCAGTATGTAGACTTGGGTATTGATTCCACAGCTGAAAGACTTAGGAAAAGAATGAATAATGTTATTTTCTTTTCTTTTCTTTTCTTTTTTTTTTTAAACTGTAACTTGCCAAATAGCTTCATGCACCCAGTCTGGTCCAGCACACGTTCATGTTGTTTAACTCCTCTAACTTCTCCAACAGCTGTGGTTGGAAAGAATGTTAATACAGTGATTGGTACAGCCGAAAAGCAATCACGGGTTAGGGAAGGGTCCAAGCCATGGTGGGATCTGTGTTTACTAACTTCCCTAAGGGTCTTAATCCAGAAATTTATTCTTGAGAGTAGTGTTTGCTACCAGTGGTGCTGGCTCATCACTGGGCTGGGGCTACTGCACAACCAGAGTTATTTGCAGGGCTGAGCCGTGTTACAGGAGAAATGTTCCAGGTCTGTCTGGGTAAACAGGAGCTCTGTCCTGGAGAAGGGGAGGCAAGCAACTGCAAAAACAAGCAAGTTCTCTTGGGTAGTCTGGGGTAGAAAGTAGGTGGAAACTTGCACTAGAATAACTCATGTCTTTATGAACTTAGTGTAGAAGAAATCACCATGCTTTCACTGAAACCCATAGCCTTGCTGCAGACTTCTTCATTTAATGGGGAATCACACTCAGTCTGCAGAATGGTTGGCAGTGGGGGGCCAACCTTCAGAGAGACATTAATCAATGCAATTAAATTGCTTTTTTTTTTCCCCCCATCAAGGAATGGAATTACTGAAATGCCATTTTCCTGGGATTTTATGTATTATTATTAATATATATATATAAATAACATATATTATTATATATATTTATATATATTTTGTATAAATACAAAACCTTTCTGCTGCTGGTCCTGAAAAAGCAGGATTGCAGCACTCGTTTTGTTCTGCCTTCCCCGTGCATGCATACCAAAACACCACAGTGGGACTGACCCCTTGTTCTATGCCTTGAACGTGTTCAGGCTGATGCTGACCCCTTTATTTTCCATCAGTGTCTGTTTCCATTTGCTGTGCACATGCTTTTCAAGTTTGTTCCTGCCTAGGGAGGAAATGCAGCGATTTTGCAGCCCTGGTGCGCCTCGGTTGGGTTGAAGATGGGCAGAGGAGCTGCAGTGCTGCTGTGGTCGCCTTTCTGCTGCCGGCTCCCGTTCTCACCTTTCCTGCCTCGGACTCACTGGCTTAAGGAGCAGCTCGGAGTAGGGTTCCCAAGGCTGCCATTTCATTATCTGGTTTTGGCACTGGAAGGATTTAACCAAAGCGAACTCGACTTGAGTTTGGCAAATTCTGCAGTCGCGTAAGCCAGGGCTTGGAATAAGTTTTAGCTTTGGAAATGAGCATGGACAGAACAGTTGGCGAGTGCTGGAGCTTTGTTGGGTAATTCACATTTGGTCTCTTAACCAAGACTGGTTCCCTGCCTTGCAAAGGGAAAATAAAGTTGTGCTTCGATGGCTTACCGCCTGGGAGCTGCTGCTTACTCGGCCGCGGGGAGAGCCGTGCGGCAGTGCCCGTCGCGTGGCGGCTACGCGGGATGGGGATGGGTGCAAGTGCCCGGCGCAGCTCCAGGAGGGCGGCCATCCCATTCCTCGTTCCTCGTCCACTGGTTGGCTTCAGCTCTGTTCAGGCACCTTTCCCAGCACCATGTGCAAACCAAGGAGCAAGCCTCATCCTCGAGCGCTCTTTTTTTTTTTTTTTTTAATGTTATCCCTGTTCCTTCCATTTAAATGTGGATGTTGTAATTACAGAGCGCAGAATCCCAGTTTTTAGAGATCTGTGACCACAATAAAGTGAATCCAGAAACCAGACGAGTGGTTTCATTTACTACCATTCTAGCTTATTTCCTCCCCCCACGACCGCTGTGCAATACTAAAGGCTTGGCAGCAACTGAAACCAGCTGTCAAAAATGTTTCTTACCCCCACACTTTTTTAAGTTAATGATGTTCTGAAATTAATGGTGCACTAGACTAATTCTGTCATCTCATTTTGATGGACTCTCGGTCTCTTGCAAGTGATGTTTGCCAACTGGCTTCTTTGTTTTGAGGCAGTGTGCTGAGAAAGTGGATCCCCAGGTGCCAGGTACTGTACATATATATACATTGAAAATATTTTTTTTTTTTGTCCTGAAGTGTTTACAGCTTTAATTTGGTTGGTATATTGTGGTTCACCAAACAAGCTTTCAGGCACGTAAACCAGTAACTTTTAGGAGCGTCATGTGCAAGACAGCAGTGGATGAGGTTTTCCGCTTCTTGGAGCTGCGGAGGTGTCAGCCAGCATCTCGTGTCTGGTTGTCACATTGCGCTGGAAGTGGCTACGGCCCCATGCTGGGCACAGAAGAGGCACAAGCCTTGGCGGCGGGGAAGAAAGTGGCCTGTTGTGGTGAAAAGCTGAAGGAGCTGAGTTTGATTAGTTGAGAGAAAGGAAAACTGGGAAAGGAGACAAAGATCTTCAACTGCATGAAAGCAGCAGAGAGGATGGAAATTAGCTGTTCTCTGTGTTCGCTGTCTCCACGTGGATAGGACAAGAAGCTGTTGGTTTACATGGTGGAAAGGAAGATACAGGTGAGACATGAGGAAAAGCCTTCTAAATGCACATATGGAGGAACACTGGGTTCAATATCTGGGGGAGGAGGAGGTGGAGTCTCCATCGCTGCTTAGACAGGCATCTGTCAGAGGTGATTCTCACACAATCAGTCCTGTCTTGGGGCAGGTGGATTTTCCACGTTTTGTGTACTTCCATGGCTTAGCCCTTCTTTTCTCCCCTAACACAATGCCTGGATTTATGGGAGGCAGCTCATGCAGCTTCCCCTGTTACTGAAATTTTGGACGGAAGCTCTTCATTCTGCCAGCTCTGTGTCCATTTGATTGCCTGCTGCGGTCTGAGGCTGCTGGTATCTCCTGGGAGGATGGTTCCCTGCTCCCATCTCTCCCTGGCTGTCTACCAGAGGGAAGACTGGGGCACTTATTGTGTCACATTTCTATCCTTCACAAGGAAAGGATACCTCACGGTGTAGCTTCTGCATGGTTTCCATTGTGGAGACATGCTGTGGAAACCTCATTAGAGCAGATTTTGGAGCTGTATGTATCCTGATGAAGAATAGAAAATGTGTCTGTGCTATCCACCTACCTTTTCCCCCATCCCAAGTTATATAGCCTAGAGAATAAGAGAAATTCATAATGGAGATGAAAGTTGACATCTGGGTTCACTTTCTGTAGAGGATGTTCTCCATGGAGAACAGTGAGAAAAGCTGTTAACACCAGCTGCAGATTAGGGATGCAGCAGGGAATTATCCTGCCTGTGGAAATCAGTTTAGTTGGAAGGATCTTATGATGTTGAGCACTGCCAGGATGTGAATAGTGGGTAGGGCTGGTTTTTTTCTTTTTTTTGGATTATAAATACAGATGTGTTTTCCTAGTAAGCATCAATAGATGTAAAGATAAGAGTTCCTGTCTATGTTCTAATAGTATTTCGTAATAGACTCTAAATAGAGTTTTGTCATGCTTTACAGACTTGTAAGAGGAGTCCCTATCCCAGACAGCTCATGCATTAAATAATCTGTGTAGCTATGGGGTAGGTGAGTGGAGAAGGTATGTAAATTCGTTGGGCAAGCTTGGCCGATCTGCTTTTCCTCCTCCTTGAGCAAATAGAAACCATCATCGCGCATGCTTTGCATACAGAAAAAAAAAGATGTACAGAAAAGGTGGTGTTTTCTGCTGGGTTGATTTGGGAGCTCCCTGTTCATTTGCACAGTGGTGCCCATGCGTGGTTTGGAGCCATGGGAAGCTCTCGCAGAGCCGTGTCCTCAAACCCAGATGAGCTCCGTGCTGCCTCCGCCACGGGCACTGACGGCAGGAAGTATTTTCATCAGGAGGGATGTAGTTTAATGTAGTTTAAACTATGTTTGGCTATCAATTTTTGCTTTCCAGGAATATACTTGAGCTAGAATTAATCAGCATGACAATGTGGTGAAAACAATTTAACCCAAATATTTGATGATGTTTATGATTCCCAGCTGATACAGTCTTTGTAAGTGTGACATGAAGTTTGCCTCTAATGACAAGTCATGGCTAATTACATTGTTTTTCCAACCAGAAAACAGAAATGACATCACATTTTAATTTGATTTAAAAAATCTGAACGGAATATACTTTGAATTTGCAAAATTTCTGGTTTTGACAATGTGCAGATCAAAAGTTACTCTGTTGAAATTTGCCAAAAAACCCCAAACCCGCAAAATCAAATCCATGTCTTTTACTTGTCATTATCTGTCGGTAATGTTTCAAATGCCAAGGCAGGCAGTAGGAAAAAAAAAAAATCAATTTTTTTAATAAACACTTCTGTTTATGCTGTATAAGCAAGGAAAAGGACCTTGAAAAGGAAAAATGGTAATTAGGTTCCAAACTACAACCTGAAGTCTGCAGGAATTGGGTACCTGTCTGTTTGTACCTATAAAAAAAAAAATCCCTGCAAGAAGTCCTGCTGCTTTTATGTATTTGGAGTGGGCCATTTGGTTTGGTTTCCTTGGCATTTGTATCGCAGGCTTCTTCAGAGAAATAAATTCACAAGTGTTTGCCTGTCATCACATGACAAGTTATGGAGCCTAGATTGATGTAATCAGCAACAGACACACGTCAGAAAACTTAATGTGGTTCAGAAGAATACAATATTTTATTAATTCCTCATTTTGTGTGTGTCTCTGTGTGTGTGTTTTAAATGAGCCTCAGGGGGTTCTTAACTTCTGCCAAGAAATAAGAATAATTCTTACAAGTTTATGTTTAACTGCACCACAACTGTGGTGGAGAATAGTGAAGTTAGGTTGCCCTTAATGACAGATATCTTTATAAAAAACCACTTTTATTAAGAAAATTAAAACTTGTTGTGCATTTTAAAGTTAGTGCTCTCTATATGTCAGTAGCCCTGTCTGAAATTGTTGTTAAATATGTAGTAAAATATTTAGATTGAAGGATTGTAGAACTATTCGAACTACATGTGTATGAGTATAAAATTTGCACATCTCTTCAGGACATTTTCACTAAGAGCAAATCTTTCTGAAAATCTTTAAAAGCCTGGGGTATTTTTTTTTGTTTTGGGGTTCTGGTGGGGTTTTTTTTGGTTAGTGTAATGTAATATGCTGCAGATACAAATAATAAAGCCCTGATGTGGGATTGAAGCCGTAATGGGAGTAAACACAAGCTGTCTGTTGAAGAACAGCATCTTAAAACTTGCTAACCTTGCATTTTATTTTTAACCGGAACTAGTAATCTTACAGAAAATCACTATGTTGTAGCTAAGGCTAAAGGTAATTTTAGTGAGAAGACCAATTAAAAAGCAAGTTAAATGATGCATCAGATTGTGGCAAAAATTCACATGAAAACGGTACAGTAAGTGTGTATCACTTTTCCTGAGACACTGAGGATTGGCGAGCGTCTAGTGCACAGCAGTCAACTAGCAGATGGCATGGTGCTAGACTTTTCTGTGTTCAAAACAGAAAAAAAACCTAACGAGTAGTTCACTAGGAAGAAGTAACTTCTTGCTTTTCAGCAGTGTGGGCTTCCCCGGCACAGAAATATGCGTTAAGGTTTGTGGTTTTAACAACTTCAGTTGTTGCCTTCTGCCTGGGAAGTGCTTAGCAAGCTTTGGAAAGCTAAATGAATAGTCTTGCAGTGGAACCTGGTTAAGCTGTACTATCAAGTAGATCAGAGGAGTTTCTCAAGTCAGAGGGAAGGTGAGGAGCAGCCCTTTGTAAAGCCCAGTATCTGCCGTGATTTGGGACTGTGCTGCCTCTTTCTAGGTATGCTGCTTTAGCATATTTATCAGAAGAAGGGTGGCCAATTGCTTGGAGTGCTAAATAACAGCTTAATTTGTCCAGAAACAAGGGAATTTCTTCTTCCTGCATTTACAGGTAGCAACAATTTACCATCTAGCACTGTTGAGTTGCATGCTACATGGTTCAGGCATGTTTCTGTACTCCTTGACTATGTGTTTGGAAACTCAAAATATGTAAAGTTTGAAATAAAGCTTATATGAGACATAGGTTCTTACAATTGATCAACTGAGATTTTAATTTTTTTGCTTTTTCTTCATTTTGTTTTGCAGGTATTCCTTTGGTAAGTGAATAAAAATGAGAAACAATCTGCAGTTATAATTTATTGGTGCATTTGTGGGTATGTAGCTTTTACATTACTCTAGCTTGCTTTCTCTCTCTCTCTGTCAAATGTTTAAATTACAATTGTCTCTGTTCTCTGCCTTTCACTGAATTTCTTTCTGCTTGTATGCCCTTAAGGAAAGGAAAACTGGGGTAAATTCTGTAAATTGAGATTAAAGGAGACTTGTTGGAAGGGTTGTATAAGTACCAACAGCAGCGTTTGGAGGGTGACTTTAAAGGTGAATAGTTAAATAGGCCTGCGGCAACCAAATGAAGCGAGGTCTGAAGGACATCCCCTGGGAGGGAAAGTGTTCCTGCTAAATTGCAATTCCTTTTCCACTGGTGAATTGTATGACCATCAAAAACTTCTTACTCGTATCATCTGCTTTCCCACTGGTGTGGGGGGGCAGATATTACTCCTCTGGAGATCCGGAAGGTTGGTTTGTGCTTTGTGGGGGTTGGGTTTTTTTCAGCGTTAAGTACTCCAACCAACCCACAGCCGGAATCTAAATGGAAAGTTAGAAATCCTGGTAGAAAACATTCCTCTCTGTGGAAACGTTAGGAAAACTGCTACTGTACTTTGATTTTCTGGGAAGGACTGCCATGGCATAATGTCTTAAAACAGCCTATTCGGTCGTGTCTTCTCATCCCTTCAGCCAGATGCTCACGCTGTTGGATGGGTTGGTGGAGCAGGTTGCTGTGTCATTGTGTGGATGAAGAGGGGATTCGTATTCCCAAGTTGTCACTAGCTAGTCACAAATAGAAATTTGGTTATTCTAATATAAGGCACAAGAATAGATAAAGTTCATTTGTGTCTGTGTATTATGGAGGCTTGCAAAAGAAATGGCTGAGCATGCCTCCCCCTTCTCCTTCAGGGAATTGCATCTGTTGCCTTGTTTACCAATTGATTGTTTTAATCAGCTGTAAGTGAACAAACTGTTTAATGTATGTGTGATCACTGAGATGGTGCTTCACCAAGGGGAGCAGCAGAGGAGTATGGAGAATTGTTTCCACTCCTGTGTGGTTTTGTCATTGGATGTGGGTATTTTAATCAGCTGGACTTTACAATACGAATCCAGACTCTTGTTGGGTTTAGTGAGGACACCCATCTTAGTTTTAATTCAAGTTACTCATCTTCTGTATGTGTTTTCCACTCTCACTGGTGGTTGTAGAAAAACAGCTTTTGCAAGTGGTGTTTTATCTTTCTTTGGCCTTTCTTTATGTCCCAACTGGATAGCCACCCTATGAGGATTACTGAAGTCCTTTGTACGCAGTAGGGTCTCTCCCTTCCTTGTTTTTGGCTTAAGGGCTACTTCTGAATAAGATGAATGAGATGTAAATCTTGAGTTACTTTTGTTAGAATACAGGAAAACCACAATATTTTTGTTATAATATAGCTGAAACAACAACATTGTCATCCATTGCTGTAGAAGTACATTAAATATTGCTGAGCTCTGGAAGCCTTATTCTTTGGTAGCATCTACTTCAAAGCAAGATCTTAAAAAAAATTCCTGGAGAGATCTTTGTAAATGCTGACTGTTTCCTATTCCCCTCCAGGAAGTGTGCTTTTTTTGATACATCTTAGGATGGATTTTGGTAGCCTCTATTAAAATTGCAGGCTGTCCCTATGAATTTTAAAGAACTCCAGAGTCTGGAAATAACAACAAGCTGTTAGGCCAAATGGGATCAACTGGTATTGCCACAGGTTTTGCTCTTTGCTCTTACTCCTGTCAGGTAACAGTTATTAAAAACACTCCTCACTTCAGGGAATGAACTGTGAAACAGCCGTGCAAGGGCTTTCACAGTGCAAAGCACCGGCCGTGTTGGACTATTTATCTTCGAAAGGTGAAGAGGTGCTCCGCAATGCAAATCCTGGAGCGGGCTTCAGCTTGGGGGTTAGGGCTGTTCTGAAATTAGCCGAGCTGTAATAACTTCTTGCCTTTATTTATTGTTATTCGGGTATAAATTTGGCTGTAGATGTAGCGTGGCATGTTTCAGTGAGCGCGTGGAGGTCTTCCATCGGCTCCCTCCCCATGGATAGGCACAGCGCAGGCATGCGAGGCTCCCGGCCAGGAGATGGGAGCACCCGGCTTGATGGTCCCTTCTGCTCTTGGCAGTGCAGTGCTCCGGTTGTTGAGCGTGGACTGTACTCTGGTGGGAATGCTTGTTGGTTGGAGTATGCTGGATTGCTGTGGTTCCTCCTAGCTGAGCTGAGGCTGCCGGGAGTCTTGGGGATAGATGGGTGGATGGATGGATGTGCTGCCTGTCCTCGGTGGAGCAGCCAGGCTGCTCCTGGAGAGCTGAGCTTTTGTGGCAACTTTGTCCTCAGCCTAAATCTCCTCCTTGAGCTTTGGTGTACCAAGGGCTTTCCTCCATGGCCCTCTCTGTTCGAGTCCCTCTCTAGGTGCCTTGGTGACCTGTGCGTGCCACCATGAGCCAGCTGGCATTGCTCAGCACCTTTGGTCCTGGCTCAGCTCCAGAAATGGCAGGTCTCCCTCTCTGTGAAGGATGCAGCTGCAATGCTGGGACTAGAAGGAACCAGCAAGGTCAACTTGTTATTTTATCCTTGTTTAAGGATGTTTTTTCTCCTGGCTTCGAATGAGACCAAAGCTGCTTCAACAGATTTGTGGTGTTGACAGCTTTGCTGTTACAGACCCTTTCTGAGCAAGGGTGCACTCTCCTAGAGCAGTAGTTCCTGATGGTGCTTCTATCTGAGATAAACCCAAGGATGGTTTTTTTTTCCAGTGGAAGCCTGATTTTAATATAGTGATTTATTATTTCTGTTCTAACAGAGGCTTTGAAAAAGATTATGCTCTTTTACAGGTTTTCTTGTCCTCTTTTTTTCTGCCTTATTGTGTTAAGTAGCCCCAGATATTCAGAAGACAGTTTGATGGCCCTAAGCCTGTCCTGAGATATTGGTCAAACAAGATAGCAGTGGTGAGCTAAGAAGAGCTGCAGAAAAGCTGCAAAGATCGTGTGAGTTGTAATGGACAGCCACATCTCTCTGTAGAGTAAAAATCCAGGTGTGATGTGGGAAAATGATGTAACTCTCCGGGGAGATTCTGACTCCACATCATCACCTCCGTGGCTGTTGGATACCTCTCGGAGCAGCAATCTGGGTTCCCAGCAAGGAGTACGCAGATAAGACAGAAATGTGTCTGTTTACCTTTTGGCAATCAATGGGATCATTAAACAGAAAGGATTGAGAAGCAGCTGATCTTATTTGACTCTTGATGCACGAAAGTGTCCTATTTGGAGCCAAAGCAAATGTTTCCTTAGGGATTGTTCCAGAGTGCCTTGCTTCTGCACTCTTTGCAGGCCAACTGTATGGCTAGAATTAGAAGCATATTTTAAAAGTAAGAGCTTTTTTTTTCCTCTTACAGTAAACTTTCTTGTTAATTTTGGTATGGAGAAAAGACAATCACTGAAGGTTGAATTAAACTCCTAGTTTTTTCCCATTATCTGTAAACATGGAATAAGCAAATAATTTAGTTCATACCCATGCCTGTCCCCAAATTTTATATTGCATCTATTATCTCACTATTTAAGATGAAGTGTGTTTTGATTAGAAATAGAATAAAAAGTTGAGAGCCGAGTGTACGTAATTCTCCATTACTTTTTAAATCCTCACTCTTTACTTCAATGCAAATTGTTCCAAGGAGGATTTTCTTTTAAAAGGTCTTCAGGGATCTTGAATTTTAGATGTGCATTGACATAAAATTAAATGTTAGAGTGCACAGCTGGGGTTCTGGCTTTTGCTGTACAAGATTGAGATGTTTCTCCTTTGTGAGTGCATGTTTCCAAGGAAGGGGTGACGTTTTCATATTAGTTGCACTATACTAGTGAGCAGTGCTGTGGTCACAGAAGAAAGTGAGATTAAGTTGAAATGACTGAGGTCAAACTTCACTGGTGCAGGTCCAAAGCTTAGCTTAAAAGCATACTGAGATGGGGATCAGTCTGGATTGAACTGTGCCCAGAGCTAACCCGTTGATTCCTGCAGACCCATCTGCAGCGTCTGCGTGGTGGGTGTGAGGTTGCCTAAGTGCAAGAGAATTCACTGGCAGAGGATTGCTTTTTCGCGTGGCAGCACGTAAGTATCATGCTAGCACCCGGTGGCACTTGTTACTCCCGTAGCTTGCTGTACAGACGGCGTGTGGGAGAGACAGTGGCAGCAGGACGTGGAGGATGGGTTGGTCTGTGTTATTCCCGGAGAACTTTGTTCTGTTCGCAGCAGGAGACCGCGCAAGCCCCTGGGAATCGCTGTGGGGTTGAACACCCAGATGGCCATAGGCTGCTATTTATTCATCGTCCCCCTGTGCCGAGATGGGAGGGACGGGGCTGCTTACCGACTGTTCCTGTTCCTGGCTAATATTGTGATCTGCTGTACCTATTTCTCGTGTAAGAGTGGGAAACTTTTCTCTCTGTCTTATTAAATCTATTTTTCAAGCTGTCACTTAACCAGGTCTAGTGACAGAGTCGGATGTTTATGTGGCCCTGGACACTTGAACTCTGGTGTTTTCAATCACAACAGCACCTTTTGCCAGCCGTTGTGAATTAAATACTCCTCCTGACCTTTTACCCTCGCCGCTCTTAAATTCATGCTTTAAAAACAGCTTAATGAGGGGTTTACTGGCCCAATTGGAAGTTTTTATTAAAACCTATTAGTGTGCTAGAGTAGCCTGCCTGAAGGAAACGATTAGCCCAAAGCAACTAAACTCGGAGCTGGCCCCTAGCCACACCAGGTTTTCTCTAAACTGTTTCCAGACCCACGTTAACCCTAACACTGCAGCTTGCATGGTATTCATATCCTCTGCTTTAATTTATAGCTTGTCTGATTCTCTCCCCAGCCTTTCTCCATGTTCACGAAAGCATTTTGTTTTAATGTAATTAGACCTGCATTAAAGGGCTACATGCCTTCATTCAGGCCTGACTCGTTTGAGAACCTCAATTAAGTGGAAGTGTTCCCCCCAAGTCCTCTGCTGAGGCTGCCCGGGGAAGGAGCTGCCCTACGGACGAGGTGTGGAGCCTGCTTGGACAAAGCCGCAATGCTCTTGGGGTCCTGTTTAAGCTTCCTGTGAGGAGCATTCCAGCATCAAGTTGGTGATGCGGTTGCAATGGTGGAACACCCTGAGGTTTGAAATGAAGCCACGTTATCAGGAGGACACAGCCTCAGGTCAACGTGCAGGAGCTGGAGGGTGGAAATCCCAGCTGGCTTCTGCTGCTAACTTGCTGTTGGATCTCAGCTTGTTTGCTCTACGTCCGTGTTTTACATTCAGAGCTGGGCCAGTGGTTCCTGCCCATCTTCAAAATAACTTTACAATGCTAGTGAAGCCTTGTAGCCGTTACCTTTGTGTTCTTGTGCTCATGTCTCCATGCAGCTAAGACAAGCAGGCCAGAGCTTCTACTTGTTAAGAGAATTGCTGTAGCAAGTCCTGTGCCCCAAAAGTGCTGAGCAACTATCAACTTTGTACGTATTCCCTCCCTGTTCATACGTCCGACTGCTTGTCCAGGCTTCCTGGGATGTCTCCTGAAACCACAAGGTGTTTTGAGAAGGGACTTCCAGTTCTTTTTTTTATTTTAATATGTGTATATATATAATTTTTTTTTTTGCTACAGTAGTTTGCTTGTTTGTAGTTGTCTGTAACTACTGAACTGAAGGCATGAAATAATACAAAACTTGTAAGCTGTATTTAATGTTTTGCTGGTGGTGGTCTTTGTTGGCTGGCTGCTGAAATGACTGTCCCTGTGTTAATGGTACATCCCCAAAGTAACGATACATCACCCAGAGAGTCACTGCTGTATGTACTGAATGCACTTGTCAGGCTTTATGTTTTCTGTTGCTAACCTATAATCAGGGAAGGCAAGCTGAGGAGTGAGACTTGGTCTCTCACTTACAAGACCTTGTTTTAGCCTGGAAAGAAGCCAGATTCCCCCATAATAAGATTACGAACAGTAAGTATCAAAATTAACATTAAAAAAAATGGGGAGTTGCCAGTGTACCAACTAGGCTGCTGTATAAGCGACAAAGGTTTATGTTCTAGGATGCATTTTGAGCATCATAAAGCATAAAACAAGCACAACCCAAAAAGTAACTGGTCCCTCTCCACACCATGCGTTTCCTGAGTGTCACCTCCTGTCTTTGTTTTTACTGGCATATGGATGCACCAACCTTGGGAGGTGCCTTTTAAAAAGAATGTTTAAGGAAAAATCTGCCATTAAAGTTATTACTGTAAAGTAGTGCCTTTGATTGCAGCAATTATGCAAATGATTTAAGGGATAAAATACTTCTTAACAAGGACTGATGTAAATGGTGGTGCTGCAGTGAGTGCATAACTTCTTCAAACAAGATCTTTCCATGCAAGTAATTTTCTTTCAGCCCTTTGCCATGTTGCCTGGATGTCAATCTGTGTAACCGATGACCGGCCTGCGGATGTGATTTTTATTTTCTTTTAATACAGGAATGTAAGTGGGTGGAATGGGAACGCTGGTCTTGCAGGAACTGGGAAACCCTCTCCCTAAGCAAATTGTTTCTCCACAGCTCTTGTGACTGACTTTTGTCCTAGCCTTAATAAAAAGGAAACAAACAAAAATGCTTCTTGCAGGCAGAGATTTTCCTCAGAAAAAGGCAACTTGGACTGGGTGACTAGCAGTAGTGGAGCTCTCCTTGATTAAGGCTCTTGCCTTGATGCATTACTGAAGTTAAGTTAAATGAAATTTCCTCCAATATTAGTTTGAAAGCAGAGAAGTTGGATCCTTGTCTCCCATAGTTTGGAAGAACAGTGACCACCATTAGAAGGCAAGCGTCTGTTGTTTGTGTGGCTGAGGCACCTACCTCCTGTTTCAGTCTGCGCTGCTTAAACTAAGCTTTTAGCTCATGGTGGAGCAGAAGTGCAGTGCTGTACGGTGCGTGGCAGCAGTTACATGGCAGTTTACTGTTTCAGTTAAAATTATTCCCAAAAAGTGTCTAGGCATGGTCAGTGCCTTGAGTTTGGACTAGGTCAAGGCTGTTCTCCCCATATTATGTTGTAATTGGCCCTCCTGCAGCTGGCATAGAAAGGCATAAAAGCCAAAAGACTTTATAAAGTCATTACCGTGAGCAGTCATGGAGATACAGCAGTAGGGCAGGGTGCCCACCCGTGACCTTAGTGCCGCTTGTGCTTTGTGAGGTTGCCGAATTGCTGCGTCCCTTTGAAACCTCGGCATTAAAGGTATAGTAGAAATACAAAATGAGCATGTGTGTTTTCATCAGCGATGTGTCTAGTCTGCCTGAAAACCTGCGTTGTGGGCAGAAAGCTGCAGGAATTAAAGATACAACAGCAAAAAAAAAAAGAGGTCTTGAAGGCCTGGTGGCATAGATGTCATCTACGGGACTTGGAATGCCGTGGATTACAGGGTATTTTGTTCGGTGTGTGCTTCAAAACCAGGCACAGCCTGCACGAGGATGCAGAAGGCTCTGTGTTTGCCAGCAGCGGCGACAGGCAGCCCCGTTGTTCGCTCGGTGCTGGGCTCGCACGCCAGCGCTGCGCCTCCGGCGAGGGTGCGGATGCTGTCGCCCAGATCGAGCTGCAATGCCCGGTTTGGCTGGAGCAGGTGTAGTAATTTGCAATTATAATCATAGCTTCTGTTTTTGCAAATCTTTGTGCAAATAGCAAGGGTATTGTATTCAAAGCTTCATAACCTCCACATTTTCTCCTGAAGTGCATTCTCCCTTTTTGGGTGCTTTTCCTCCTTTATAAAGGAAAGGATTTAATGTGTTTGCTGCAATGGTATTAATGTCTGCTTAGATTTTTATCATTTTGACAAGATTCTAATGAGAGAAAATTTTTATCTGTGGGTATTTATTTTAAATCTGGGCATCTCTGTACTGAGAGAAAGACAATGCAGTTTGATTAATTGCTATAAGCATGTAAGAGTGCGCCTATGCACAGATATACCTGAACGGTTTGGTACTGGCACTGAGTTAGCTTGTGTGTGTTATAAAGCCAGCACTTGTTCTCCTTATCTTGCGTTAGCGTCTCTGTTATCTGCTATCTTGAGCTTACGTTGGATTTGTGTTAAGTGTTTCCGTTAAACTTGAGACTATGTGCAGTGTTCCCAGTTGCGGCTTCCTGTGCAAAAGCAAAACTAAGACTAGGGTTAATAAAAGTGCCAGCTTACTTCTTAAAAATAATAATAATAATAATAAAAAATATCTTTATAGTAGCCTTTTCATAGAGAGGTATATTTGAACAAAGGCACTGCCTCTCTGATCACGCTCAAATTTTTGAGGACTTGACTTATGTCCAAACATCCCAGCTTGGACTGATTGCTACTTGTTTGTGCAAAAAAAGAAGACATTTCTTTTGCCAAAGAAAAAAGCTTGTTGCAAACTCACTATAGGCAAGGGAGATGCTGTCCACCACCAAAAGGCTGCCACCGCTTCGGGCTGAGGTTTAGCGCTGTCTGATAACGCATGGGGACGGTGCACAGCGTGAGACAGGGTAACCTGAACACAATGCCCACTTGTTTGGGGGGTTTAAGGAGGTCAAATGTAATTACCCAGTTGGAGTGTGGCCGGGAGAGGGTGATTAATTTTCCCACTCCTTCAGAAAGGCCTGTGGGAATTTTAATGACCCCAGCAATAAGATCGTCAGGTTTGTGCATCATCCAGAAAAGCAGAGCTCCACCTGCCCGGCCCTGCTGTGACGTGGGTGTGTTCGGATTCGGGAGCAGTTTGGCAGCGAGGAGGGATGCGGAGGTGCGGCACGGGCGAGAGTGCCATCTGCAGAGTTGTCATCCGTGTCCTGCACACAGACGGGCTTCCGAAAGGTGACCAGGCAGGTATGACCGCTCTGCCCTTGCTCAGGTTGTGGGTTACCAAGAGGTTGCAGCAGTTGTACTGAGTGTTGGGAGTTGTTGCTTCTCCCTCTTTTGGTTGTTCCTATTGAATTACACAAAAGCATGAATTTTCCCTCTGCAAAACTGGAGCAAAGTCAGCAAAGCTAAGCTTGTACAATAGCCACAAAAAATTTTCTTGTAAATACTGTACTATGCGATTATTTTCTCCTTTTGTTCTATTTTTAAAAACAAAACTCAGACAACCGTTTGAAATGGGATTTTTGTTAAGTGTTTAGACAATTGCAGAGGACGTCAGCTTTATTTTATGTCCTCGCCTCATTTATGGGTTACTGCTGGTTTTTCTGCTTCTGCAGTGTCTTCTTTCTGGCCGTAGAGCTCACCTATGTGTCACCGTGTTTGAGGGATCTTGAGCGTTCTGTTGCAAGCTGCCAAGCAGGAATAATGGTACTCTTGTTGTCCTGGTGCTATTTGCCAGTTGTCCTAAATGCCAAGAGTCAGCACAGCACAGGCATAGTCCACCTACTTGGTTTTACCTTTTAGAAAGCAGTCAGTTCTAGTGAATACGTCTTGCAAGCCAGAAGGCCAACGTAAAAGCATAATACACCTCAAAAGTGGGAGATGGATAGTAAAGTTTTTCTGATTTTTAGTGTGAAAGAGAAGTTGGGGAGAATCCAGTGAAAACAATGGATTAGGTCCATGAGAGTGCTGGCTTCAACAGGCTGACACTTCTCAGCAAGGCACTGTTTAAATTCATTGTGATATTGCCAGGCTTTTGATAGAAGGAGGCTGAGAGATGGGCAGAGTTGTCTTCAAGGCATGCTTCGATCAAAAGTTCAAGTCTGGCATGGGAGAACAAGTTTTATTTTTATTTTTCTATTTTTCTGAAGTTAAATAAACCTTGATGTGCAGAGTAACCCCTGAATAATAATAATAAACTGAAGGACATCCAGGGAACTGCTGGCATTTTTATTTTCCATTAACCACACTGTCATTTCTAACATGCATCTGATTTATCTATATCTGGTTAACCATTCAAATGCCCTTTTTCTGACCTGATATATATCACATAAAAGTTTTATGGCAGTAATTTATAGAGGATGATTACAGCTCTGAATGTGATGTTTCAGAGCACCATTCTTCTTGGGGATGGTGGGTATTGTTGGGTGTTCCTGAGGTATATGGTAGAATTACAAATTAAAGGGTCTTGGGACGTAGCATCTCTGGGCAGCAAAAGGAAGTTGTGCGTGGAGCCCTCAGGAATGTCGGTGAGAGTATGGGCTCTTTTTAAGGAATCCAAGTCTATGGGGATATTCTTCATCCTTCCTTTATTCTGGATTTGATCTGGAGTGTGGAAGTTTGAGTAGAAGTCCGCAGGTTTCTGGATGTTTTCCATCAGGAATGCTTGATGAGCAGAAATGCACGGGAGTTTGGGTCAGGTTAAATGGTCTAGATCATTTGTCTTTTTTAATCAGTCATAGGATTTAAAAAGGTCTTTGTCTGGAGAATCATCAGCAGACCTGCACTGTACCCTGAATGTCTGTGCAAAATCCCAGCTGCTGAAACGTAGATGTGGAGGGAGCAGTGACAGCATTGCAATGGAAATGGTGTTTTGGAAGGAGGGAGAACACTTTAGTATTCCTGCCCATTTGTATCTGGTACAAACTTTTTTTGGCCATGCATTAAAACCCAGTATTAATCCACTGTCTTGACCAATAAAATAAAGGCCCAGTTTCAGGACACATATTCTAGTGTGCTCTCATCTGTTCTTATAGTCTGCTTTTTCTTGCTGGGAGGAGGAGGAGTGGTGTGGGGTTTTTGAGTGGGCGGGTTTTTCCCCCTTCTTTTAAGTTGTTGTTTTTAAAGGTATTTATTTGACTGTTCGATGCTACTGAGGGCTAAAGAGGTTAATGTATTTAGGCTGGCAGAGTCCCTTTTTGAAGCCTGTGTGTTTCTTCACAAGTCTGTATTTTGAAGTTTATTGCGTTCTCTGTGTTCACTCCATGTATAAAGACTGGTGGAAGTACTGGGGTTGGGTAATGGAGCGAGAGCCAGAGGTCAAGTTTGATCTTCCTCTAAGTGCTGGACTCCTTGATCTCCCCGGAGCGGGGAACAAGCTGTCACTCTTCACTGTCTTGGCAGAAATTGATGCAAAAGTGAGTGACCACATGAATGGAGCCGCTTATGGATTTCTTCTTAAAGTTCCTTTGTCCAAGAATGTCGTTTCCTTGTAATAGAGATAATTCATGGGAATGCACTGGTTTTAACAGATTTCTGGATCAGGAAAATGAAGTCAAAGTTTTTGAAGTTGTTGAAACTCTTTGTCTTGCCATCTTTAAATTAGAAAAAAGTGTGTCATTAGTTCAGAGAGCCTTAGTATATGGAAATTTAGAAAGCAATTGCTCTTATTATAGCAAAAAGTGTGCTAGCAGGAGTTTGTGCATGCAAAAAAATGGAACTGTGCAGCACCTCAAAGCCGAATTAAGATGAAGTCTGTAGGCTTAGTAGCAACCAGAAATACTGCATTTCTTGCCTCGCCTCAGATTTAATTGTAAGCAAATGGACTGATTTGTGTAAAGAAAATGATTAATGACTTAGCATCATTTAAAATCTGTATCTTTGTAAACTTAATGGGATTTCACTGCGTTCTTAAGCGCATCTGAACTTCAGATTTCGGGTAGAATCATTGCAAGAGCAAACGTGCAAAATTTGAAACAAAAGAGAGGGCGTGCAGAGAAAAGCGCACACTGTGCTGTTGTGTTGAGCAATGTCTCGGATACTGACCGCACCAGGGACCTTGGGCCTTGGAGCTGCAGTTTTTTTACTATCCCCAAAGCATCTTGTTTGACTGTAAGGAATTTACTGCGGCAACTGGGACCTGAAATATCATGTGTGTTTTTGTGATTTGTGGCATTTTTGGACAGAAGTCAAAGCTGATGCATCTGCTTTCTACTGAGGCCTGGGCGCTTCAGCACACTGCTGAGCGGGATGCCCTTATTTTCTTAAATACTATACTAGCACTTGAGTATTACAGTTTTATGTTATCATTTTTGATTTAAGGAGAATGCTACCTAGCCAAATACTTCTGACCACCTCCTCATTGCATCCACCATGTTCCCTTAAACTCTTAAAAAATTTGATTCATTTATTTATTTTTAGTTTAGTGAAATAATTTTTCTCATGGGTTTCTTTTCCGTTTCTAAACCGGGTGAAACCGCAGTGTTAAGCCATCCTCTTCCCAGTCATATATAGGAAGTGAGCGTGAGCCAAGGTACATATTTTATGTTAGTCAAAAGAGATAAGTGTCAGGATTTCAAAGTCGCTTCCACCCTGCAATTGCCAGTGCTGAAATCTCTGCTGTACCTTGGCTCTCGTGCCTTGATTCAGAACAGTTGGTGCTTTTATTGCAACTTTCTTGTATTTTCATATTCTTTTGTATGGGGAGGGGGGTGTGTGTGTGCCTACGTGCATACCAAAATTATCTGTCCAAGTCATAATCCCTCTAGGAAGACCCCTGAATGGCAGGAAAACTGCAGGCAGCAAAGTGCCAGCCTGTGAGCCGCAGGTGTGCCGGCCGGGAGGGGAAGAGGAAGGTGTGTGATGCTTTATCGTCTTGGAAGGAGCAAAAGCGGCTCCTCTCCTTGCTCAGCAGAAGGCTCAACACCTGCAGGAGGTGCTGCATTCCCAAGGGTATGTACCTGTTGCGGGGAGGGAGCAGGCTGTGTTATCGGTGGGTGGGAGATGAGCCTGGTGCGTATTAACCTCATCTTCCCTGACCTGTTCCCCTTGACATCAGATGGGGATAGGACTTTCCCTAAGGTGCTTCCAGACCTTTATGTAAAGCCGCTATATAAGAGCGAGAGGTTGCTACTCGGTTAAGGCACAGTGCCTAAAATAACAGTGTTTTAGTAGCGGGATTTTGACTTCTATCCTATGCTTTCAGGCAATTAGGTGATTAAACCACCATTAAAACCGGACTAAACAGCTCAGGGTTTAGTGGAGCAGATAGCTGAGGTGCGGAGGTTTATGAGGTTTCTTCTCAATTTGCCATTTATTATGAACATTCGTCAGGGAGGAGATACGGGGCAATTTTCTGTTTTGTTTCACGCTTGCCTGAGCCATGTTGGGTCGTGTCCGATTCAGCAACTAACCTCGAGCTCGGCTGGAAGACCTGCAGGATGGAGCCTTTTGCTTCTGTGAGTAGGAAGGACAAGGAATCCCGAGTGGCAGGCTGTGGTTTTAGCTGTGCAGCCTGAGCCTCTCGACAAGGATTGCTCAACCTCCCTGGAGCTGGCTCGGGGCTGGCCGGCTCGTTGCGTGGGCAGGCTGGGCTCCGACCTGCCTGCCGAGGCCCATGCAGGGACGGCTTCCAGGGATGAGTGGGAAATGGCAAAGGGCAGGAATAGGTCCTGCAACTCCAGCCTGGTCGGCTGTCACCACCCAGCCGCCTGCCTTCTGTATGTACGGGCTTTTTGCCTCTGCAAAGGAGGTGTTGGGGCAGGCGCAGGACGACTGCACTTGCTCGCAGTGGAGATCTGCCTGGGAGCTCAGCGGTGGTACTGAGGGGAAAAGTCATCCTGCAGTTCTCCAAAAATAGGGTGGGAGGGGTGAAAGGAGAGAGCAAAGGTGATCTCCCCCCAAAAAAAGAGCGAGGGGGGAATAAACAAGCTATGCAATAAGTAAGCAATGAGCAATCTGGGTGCAGGGTAGGGAGGAGACGTTAGGAAGGCTCCTCTGGGGAAAGGAGCAATGGGAAAGGTGAAGGATGAGGGGTAGAAACCGATGGGGAAATCGTTCTTGTCCCTTGTTTGGGATTGCTGAGGTAATGTTGTTATTTTCGAATAGAGAGCTGGAGTGCATGGCAGAGCTCAGTTCCCCCGTGTGATGTCTCTGCTCGGCCTCGCAGCTGCAGGAGGAAGGCTGTCAGCGATGGGAGTGACGGGCTGCTCTAGCTGCAGGACAGCCGTTTGTTATCGCCAATTGTCACGAGGGCAAATGCTGCTGGATTTTTTTTTCTTTTTTTTTTTTTTTTATTGCAGTTTGGTAAACACGAGGGCCAAATTCCAGGTGTAAATCTGGAATAACGTCAGTGCAGTTGGATCTGCCCCGCTGTGCTGGATATCTCGCTTGGAAGGAAGCACGGCACAGAGCCTGCGCACCAGGCTGCTCCGCTCCGCTTGCAGACACTGAAAAATTACCAGAGGGATGGGGAAGGGCAGCAAGGGGGAAGGAGATGCCAGGGAGGTGTCCAAGGGGGTAACGCAGAGCTCTAGCCCTTTGCATCTATTCTGGTCTTTGTTAAGCTTTGAAATGCCACTCTTTGTCCTCTGTATTTAACCGATAAATGTATTATGTTCTCATTTACGTGATTTACTTCTTAATATGACCTCTCTGAGTTACTCAGCTTTTAAAACAGACATGCCTGATAGCTAATGGCCAGGGACAGGAGGAGGAGAACGCTTCAAAGTCAAGATTAAGTGCTTCAGATTCAACATGTCAAATTTGAGCTTCAGAAAATCCAGCTGTAGGAATTCATGTTTACATGGAAATGTGTGTGCCTTCATCCCAAGGCTTCAGCAGGAGGTTAACCTGGTGCCCTGGGCCCATCTGGGAAATGCCCAGGCGATGCTGGTGCTGAGCAGCCCTAAATGCCGGCCACTGAACCGGGGCCAGGAGCGGCCACGGGGCCCCGCCATCGCCCGGCTCTGCCCGGGGCAGGCGCTGGCACAGAGCAGCTTCGCTCCACGCTGATTTCCACACTCGTGCAGATCTGCGGGCACGGCGCAGAGATCTTTGTCCTAAAAGGCTCCAGGATTTACAGCTGTGTTGGTTGTCGAGCCCTTGGGAAGGGAGTTGGAAGGCTTTCAGTGCTAAGAGCTGTCTTGCCTGTGTCCTTGCTGCGGAGTGGGTGAGGTTCAATCTGAAGCGTCATTTGGGCTTCAAAACTTACCCCCAGATACAGGAGTGAACCAGACCTCCGAGCAAAGATAAATCCATGTCCTTGGGGTTTCTCGTGGGCTGCTGGGTCTTGTGATCAAGTGCTGCAGCTCCTTCTGTGTCGTGATACAGCACGGCTTGTTGTATAAAATCCTTGCTCACGTTTTGCAGTGTTGTGTCAGCTCTACAGTGTAGCTTAGACAGTGATTTTATTTATTTTAAAAGAAAGGCGCTTGATGCATATATTTCAATCCATAGGAATATGGAGAGCTCCGAGATCTGTGCAGTGAAAATGGTATATAGATAGTTAAGCAGGGGAATTTGGCCAAGACTTTCTGGCACACAGCTTAGACAGTTAGAATAATTTATTATAATATTTTCCCATCTGTTTGTTATTATTAAATATGAAGTACTGATGTTGCACAATCTTACCTTTTGGATTTATGTCCAGAAGAAATCGGTGTACGTTTTTATTGAATACCTTTTAACTCTAACTTATGGTTACGAACAGCATTTTGAACTTCTCCTTTGTGAGTTTAAAGTAAAATTAAATTAAAAAACTCCTGACACATGCCACTCTTTAAGGGTCAGCACTTTCCCCTTGGAAAATTATCCTGTACATGACTTATCTTTCTTGAGTGTTTTATTTCACTTCTAAATCCTGGGTTGCTGCAGCTTCTTTTCCTGCTTGGGTTGTACGTGAAAGTTAAGTAGTCGGTTTTGTAGTTGCGTCCCTGGCCACGCACACACGGGAGGCAAAATAGTCCATGTTTATACAAGCACCAGGTATGAAACTGCTGTGAACTAGAAGGTTCACATGATGGCCAGAAAAGAACTCCTGCTGCTGGACTGCTGATACCTCCTGCCTTGAACTGGGGCAGCTGGGCTGGGGGGAGCTGTAGGTGTCCATACGGTTTTGTCACATGTGCTGCTTTGCAGGGCCACCCTCTGTAATGGAAACACCTGTGGACCAACAAGTATCTCCAGAAATTCCAGATAATTGCTAAAAACTCCCCTCTTTGCAGATACATTGGTTTGGAAGAGGATCTGGGCTCTTCTTTTGAAACAAAGCACTTTTTCACTCCTTTTCATCCAGAGGCTTGCTATGCTCAGTTCTCTTTATTTCCACGTTTCTAGATCTTTTAAAAAATGTTTTATCTTTGATATCTGTACTTATTCTTCCATGTAGTCATTTAGAGTGGGACACTGTGTCTTGCTAAAAAGCTGTTGATCTCTTTTAAGTGGCTTTTGAGACCAGCTGAGCAGTACTACATTTATTAGAGAAGAGTAATTTTTTTGTTTAAAAGTTTACTGCACACGGTAATATTTAAAAATTGGCTGTTTTATAGAGTAATTATTTTAACAAATAACGCAGGTATTTTAGAATTGCTTTTCGTTCCCTTACCATGTTTCAAATTATTTTAAAATAAAACATTTTTTCTCCCTTCCATCCAGGGCTTTATTGGTGCGAGCATACTGTGGCCTCAGGTGTATGATAAATCACTGGAGTAAGCGGTGCTGGTGTTCGGGCTACCTTCACACATGTTTCCAGTTACTGGATTTCAGCCCCCAGCTTTACTGACAAGTTTCCCATTAATGATTGAAGGTTCGCATCAAAGACTGGATGGTTATTTCTATCGATAAAAAGAATGCATTCTTTGAGTGACTATTTTAGAGGTGTTTCCATTCACTTGCAATTTCAGCATTAAAGCTGTTGCAGGATATTTTCCCCTGCTTTGGGGTATTGATAACCATTTGTATGGAAACTCCCCAAGCAGTACTTGCTATTTTGCATTTCCAGGTTGGCTTTATGTTACTGAATGCTTAGCGAACTACATGCTCCCTTGCTGGATCACTCTTTGTTCTGGGGCACATGCGTTTTCAGCCTGAATTAATAACGCTGTAGAGCGAGGACAGAAAAGCCAGTGATTAATTCATATGGTTCATTTTATGCACTGAAGTCATTTGGATTCCTTACAGCGGGGAGAGCCGAGCGGGTGTACGAGTCTTGTGGTATTGGGACATATGTGAATAGCTGTTTAATATCAGTTGTCACTATCCTGTGTGATTTTTTTTTTAATGTGGTTGATTTCAGCGGTTTATATAAAAATATAAAAAGCTGCTTCTTCAAATTAGAAGCAAAAATTCTAATTATATGCTACAGAATATCCTTGCAAGTGAATTTTATGTCACACGCATGGGAAACCCACCACCCAGGTTGCCGGCAGCCTAACCGTGGCTGGCTGCTTTGTGGCGTGGGGCGGTGAGGGGCAAAGGAAAATCTTGCTGTACGCTGTGTTATGTTATCATTAAACCGCTGAATCCTTCCAACTGGCAGCTTCTCAGCAGAACTCGGGGAATGGTAATATTTGTGGGAAAACATGCTGCTTTTCTTCTCCCTTCCTTTCTTTACCAGGAAGGCTTCACGGCGTTGGCAGCTGGGCTGGAGAAGGGCGTCCTTTGGAGTTGCTGTAGGTTGATTTTTGCTGGGATGCCCAACCCCGTGTCTTTCTCCAGAAAGCTGCTGATGCAGGATCTGTCAGAGGGGCAGGGGAGTTGTTTAGTTGGGGTGACCTGAATCAGGACTGTGACTGGAGGTTGCGTGAGCATCAGGACGGCTTTGCTGATAAACTGGCTCTGCAGACCCCTTGCTGGGCACTGCTGGGTTTTCACACCAAAGTAGTGGGCTGGGCAAACCCAGCTGTCCCACGAGCGGTGGCCAGGCCGTAGTCATCCGGGCTTCTCTTCCCAACAAAGTTTGGGAGAGCAGCCTTCATGCTGTGCTACACCCTTAGGAATCTGTACTGAGTATCTGTGGTCACAAACAGAGCAAAAGTCTTGCTCTAAACATCTCCAAGAATTAATTTGCAATTGGTTTCGATTTTGTAGCAGAAGTGGTAAGTAGTAAATGTTTGTTAAGAGCTCTAGGAAGTAGGGAAAGGGCTAACGATTTTAAAAATGCATTGCTGGGGAAAAAAAAAAAAAGCATTGCCAGCTGAAGTGTTGGACAATTTAAAATTAAAGATTGCGTCCTGTGAGTGTGGTGGGGGGGTTTCTTGTTTGTTTGTTTTTGTTGGTATTTTGTTTTGGGTTTTTTTAATGATCTGGCTAGAGGAGAGGAAAGACAGGACTGGATTTAGGGTTGTCTTTGTTGCTGTGTTTTGTTACTGACTATGGGGTGTAGACATGAATAAAAATAGAATTGCGAGGCTTAAAATATTAGCTGTTGCTTCATAAAGTTGCTGTGTCAGGAGCTTCAGGATTCCTCCATCACTCTCTCTGGCCCTATAGATGCTGCAACAGTTGTCCAGACCCTGCAGCTGGAGGGGGTGCAGTAGCCTGGGACAGAAATAATTAGTGTACTTAATTCCCTGTCAAGGGTAATCAGTTTTATGGATGGGGCAGAAAATAAGAAATGAAGAGCCCCACAGTTCGAAACCTGCCGGGAGTGCCGGTGCCACCACCGGTGCCTCGGGAGCAGGTCGGGAGCAGGTCTGCGTCGCTTTGGTGCCTGGCGTGGTGGTACCTGAATTACAGCGCAAAGGCACCTAAGCCCAAAGGATGCGGGAGAGAGGTGGTAAACTGAGGCAATGGCACAGCCTGAAGCAGATCGTGGAAGACTGGAGACTTCCCACAGAGTGTGCGGCATGTGTTTAGTCTTGCATAGTCATTTCTGCAGAGTGCAATTATGTAGTTACTTTGCCTTGGGTAAATATAGATTTCAGCTAGCACGAGTTTGAAGTGGATGTTGTAATTTTGGGAACATATATCTGTTTTAATTTCCTTTCCAAGATTTTCTTGATCGCTCCCTTGATACTTCTCCCATCAAATTATTCTCTTGACAGTTGAGCGTGACAGCTCAGGTGTCTCAAGAACATTTGCTTCTGTCCCAGATGAATTTGGGCTTGGAAACTGCGTCAGAGGGGACAGGTGAGGACAGGTTGGCAGAGCAGCGGATTCTGTGGCAATACCTGCAGAGCGCAAGCAGAAGGGGAAAATGAAGCATTTGTCCAGACCCGTCTTCAGGCACCGAACTTGCGGGTTTTAGGGCTCGGGTGTGCCGGCCACCCTCCTCTGCTTGCGGGGCACAGCCTGGGCTGCTCCGGTGCTTGGGGGGGCGAGCGATGCTCAGCCCTCCCACGCCAGGACCTGTCACCCAAACTCCCTGAGAGCTCGGTTGGGGGAAGGATTTGTCCCAGGATTCGGGGACCGGTGCCACCGTGGGAGCAGCTCGGTGCTGGGTCTGTGTGCCAGGGGCTGAGCCGTCCTGCGTGGAGTGGTGTCCCCGGGCCGCCAGGTGACAGAGCTGAGGATGGGCTGAGTTGCCAGGGAAAACTCCTTGTTAGGGTGAATTCCCAAAGGCTGTTGAACAGCAGCTCTTCAACCTTCGCAATGAGATGCTGTCTCCGAGCCCTTTGGCTTGCCTTTCCTGAGTATCTCAGTAAAGAAACCCTCCTGTTTACCCAGGCAGGTGGTTATTACTTTTTTAATTGTTGTACTCTGCTTTACTATCACCGTTTACAAATTGTTCCTTACCTGAATAATGCTGTTCAGCTGGATTTAACAAAATAACAGGAAAAGAGGAAAGCAAGGCATGTAATATTGTGCATGCAGTGATTCAGGAGGAGTTAAGGAGCAATGTTGCAATACTGTTTAATCTCCTGTGGTCACTATAAATCCTAATAGACGCTGACCATGTGTTGCTCGTGTTTATACCTGAGCAGCAAGTCATGTTCAGACTCAGGGCCCCACCTTTGCCGAAGGTCTAAATAATGGGTTTGGGTGGTTTTTTAAGAGCATAACGATAATATCTAATTGCCATTTTTGCCAGGTTTGACGTTGAATTCTGCCCCCTTGGAAGCTGAGCGTGGCTCTTCAGGGAGTTTCAGGAAAATGTTTTTGCAGGAATATTTTTACTTTTACATTTTGTGAGCACATAATGGTATTGCCTATTCATTAGTAGGCAACAACTCTGAAAAATAGCCAGAAAACAAAGAAAAATATACATTGTTTTCCAAGTGTTGGGGAAGATTAGGCAAAGTAAAAGTAATTTATCCCAGCTGGCATTCCCAACCGTAAAACAAATGTGTAGTGTTTTCCAAAAAATAGGGTGGCTCATAACTTCCAGGAATCAAGAACCTTGTTTTCCTTCAGGCAATATTAACAGTGATCATTCTAATAGACGATGTGCAGTTAATGCCAGTTAACCGTGGCTGTGTCATTAACAACATATTTGATCTGGTAGTTCTTAATTTTTATTTAATGAAGTCCTAGGGTATCTGCAGAACTTCTGCTGCTGGCTATTGATATCAGAGCTAAAGTGCAGGTCCCCCTAATGAGAAAGTGTATGTGAAAACACATATAAAGTGGTCTGTTTTCCTCTAGTTGCAATGTTTTCAAGGAAGAAAAAGGTTACTGAGGAATTCATGCTCATGCAGAAAAAAACCTCAGCATTGGAAGTTTCCTTGTTACTTCTGTAGTGGTAAATTTGGGGTTTGTTTTGGAAGTTTTTCTCCTCCTCTTCCCTCATATTTTTCCTTTGTGGCTGCATCTTTGCGTTGGAGCCCGTCCTGCCGCGCACGGTCCCCATCCCAGTGTCCCTTCTGCGGAAGCAGTGGCCAGGGGAGCCGAGGGCCGATGGCCGGGGGCCGCTGCAGCCCCCACTGGGCAGAACCTCCCCGCAGACTCCCATCGCCCTCGCTGGGCTTTTGGCAAGACCTTTTCAAGGTGCATGGAGGTAAGACCCATTTTCAGGCACAGGAAATAAAGGACCTAGAAATGGTAATTTATCGTGCCCTTCAGGCAAATGGGAGTTAAATATTTGGAATATATTAATGCTAAATGCTCTGTGTTGCTAGGGCTAATTTCCGCTGAAGGGAAGCACGTTCGTATTTATTTTAAACCAATAAAGCCAACGTGGGTCATGGCTATGGATGCTTTGCTCGGGCGGGCGGGTGACACCTGTAGGGCTTTGAGCAATGGGAGCCAGCCGGGAGCAGGATGCCCCGTTGCCGCTCTTACCGGCACTAATACCTACTGCGGCAAAACTGGGGGAATTTCGGGGTTGGGCAGTGGGTCTTAGGGTCACATCCGCCTGCCAGTGTTCAGGGAGGTGGCAGGGACCTCGTGCCCACCGGGTGCTGCGCATCGGGGGATGTGCGGCTCCCAGGAGCATCCGTAACCCTGCCGGCAGCCCGGGGGGGCACCGGAGCCCGTCGCTGGTGTCCCAGCCTTTCCCCACAGCTCTCCCCAACCCCAAACCACACAGTTCGGCCGTGTCTCCTCTCCAGACTCACACCCCGGCTGCTCTTACTGGGGCTTCCTTATTTTTACGAAGCGGATTTCAGAGTTTCTTTTAAAACCATCATAAACAGTTAAAACAACTAAACCACAGCTGTCAAAATAAATAACCCTGCTTTGTGTTGCTTTATCTTTTTGTTTTGTTACCACTCTGAAACTTGCTTATTCCTAAAAATGGAATCCACAGTCATTCTCCCAGCTGCTAGTTCAGCTTAATAAGGGTGTCTGTCTCCAGCTCTCTTGCCAGTGTCTGAGATTTTCAAGTTTAACAAGTAATATCTATACATGTGGCGAGGAAACACAGTGAATGGCATGTTAATAAGAACAACACTTAATGAATGCCACATCTGGTTGTTCCTCAACATAAACCTGAGTTATATTTACCTTTATTTTTAATCAGCTAAAGTCTAAATTTAGATGCATATTATAATTGGGTATTTACTCCTGTTATTTTGTAGGTCATAAGCCGAGCTTCTGTATACTTGTGTTTGACACGGGTGGAAGCTGCTCTGGATGACTGCCGTGCGTCCGCATTTCATAGAGGGAGTAAAATATTAGGAGAGGCTGAGAAAAGAGCTTAAAGAAGTGACCTGAGATCTTAAGACTCTTGCAGTTATTTCTCTGTCCTCCCACTGTACCCTGGTGAAGACTGACAAGTAATTTCATCATGGTGGGGATCTGTGGTAGAGGGAAGAGACAAGGCAAAATTAGGGCAATGTTTGGGGCTGCCTTATGGCCAAAAAGAATAGATAAAATGTTATGGGTTTGACATGCTACTTAATAATTGTAACTGTTTCTGGTGAATGAGGTGAAGAGGTCATCATCTGAAATCTTGACATCAGGCCTGCAGCGTTTTAATTAGCTCTTCTCTGTTCAAACTGGAGATGGCAGGCTTTGGTTCGAGGCTGCGTCCTCCTTCCCACTCTGTCCCTGAAACCCATTAATGGATTGGCTTTAAAGGTGTCCAAAGGACACTTTTGGCTTTTTTTCAAAATGAGTAATGATGGGAAGAACACCAGCTTCTACAATGGGTGGGTTTTGTTTCTGCTGCTTTGGTAATTTCTCCTTGGCCTGTAGCAGCAGATTCGCCAGGGTAGGACGGTTGTGTTGAAGGTTTAATGTTTCCTGCAGGCTGATCATCTGAACAGTTGATACAGATCCATTTGCTGTTGCTGAAAATAATTATGTTGAAGTATTTCTGATTTCTTTTATTGTTCATAATGTTCAATGCATTATAAGTTAGTTTAGTTGTTCAGGCACTGAATGAAATGATTGCTGATCTAGTTCATCTCTTTCTTTGTATCAACAGGGAGATTTCAGGGCTCAGAAGAGTTGGTGCATAGTTCAGGTCTCTGACCATCAGCATTTCTGCTTGTTTGTGTGTTTGTTCATCTCTTTGTACTGTGGAGGGAGAGAAAGACTTCCTAACGCGGTTGACTTTTTGGCATTTGTCCCGTAATTGCCAAAAAACTGCTGCTTCCTCCTACGTATCCATCAGATCTTTTTAAAATCAGATGGGTTTTGAAAGCAGCTTTTTGATTTCCTGAGGTCCGCGTTTGGTCTTCCTTCCTCCTGCTCCCTCTTTCTTCCTTTGTTCTTGGAGGTTAAAGCTGTGGGTGTTGAGGTCCCGTTAGTCATTTTGGCCACTTCTGAGCTCATCATGTTGAAAAAAGCCTGGATTAAACCATTCCTGAATTACAGCAAATTTACATCACTGAAGCTTCGTTAAAGTTAGTTGAGTTACTTCAGAGTGATGTGGCTGAATGGAGAGTCTTGTTTACTTCTGCTGGGATGGAGGGGATGTCCTAAAGGACACGACAATATCAATTTTCTTACTTAATTGGAATCCCGAAAAACAGCCTTCACTCCGGAGAGAGCAAATCCCTTTTTAGAATCAGAAAACTCATATTATAGGTACTGTAGTGGTTTTCTCATGCTGTCTTGTACAAACAGTATCCTGCTTTTTTGTTTGTTTGGGGTTTAAGGTTTTGAGTGCAAAAGGTGGTGTGGGAATGTAACTGAAAGCTGCACGTATGGGTTAAAGTAATTTTTGGAGTTCGGCACTGCCAAAGGAAATGGGCCCTCTGGTCCTCTCCCTCCTGAAGGCTGTTGGCTTGAGCCCTGCTGCTCTTTCCTTGCGGGAGCGTGGTCGGCAACGCCAGGCTGTGCAAACGCTGGCTCTCCCCAGGCTCCGCTCCATACCTGGTTCACAGGGCTGATGATGCCTCCTGGGCGTTTGGAGTCCGCGTTCCGTAGGCATCTGGTGATGGGTTGGGTGTAACTGCGTGTGGATGAGCACTTGTCACGCCGATTGGTGGGACCGTGACCATGGCTGGCGTCTCCGGCTCCTGCACTGGTAGAACAGCTCATCAGAAACCAATGTGCCATGTCCGCTGGCTAATATGCAAAGTTTTGCTCTCCTCTGGCACTCCTTTTTAGTCCCAGGACCAGTATTTCCTCTCCTGCACCAGGATGGCCTTTCACGTTCAACCTAAAAGTTGGCCATAACCTGCTGCTCATGGTCTTCTCGCATACCACCTTTGAGATTACACCTTCGTTATTGCTTCTGTGGTCCTGTGGCTGTTGGATGGGTATATCTGCCTTGAGGTTAATGAGCTATGCAGCTGGTTTCTCCCTACTCAGTATACAAGCTGTACTTTAAAGGCACTATGTTCAGGAAAAATTCAGGAGGCAGAGAAAATTTTAAACGAGAGGTCCACTTCAAACTGATGGGGAAGCCCAATGAAGGAGTCGTCCCTCATGAGTATTTATCATCTGCAAATGCTGATGCTAAAACGTGTGCTTGCATGAGGCTAAAATGTGACCTCTCTAGGGCAATGGGAATCTCACGTGATACAGCAGGAAAAATTTGTCTAATATGCTTTTTATTTCAAGACTTGCTTTCTATCTGCTAGCAAAATAGCTTGCCAGGTGCCTTCATGGTATTGGTTTTAATTTGTTCTTGCTTCAGATGTACAACTGGGGAATGATAGTTTTGAAATGGTGAAGAAAGCAGGCTGGTTGAGCTGTTAGGCTCAACGTTGCCATGCTAACCATGTTAACAGCTGCTAATGGTTTCTTAAGCTGCCAAAGCAGCCTGAAGATAGATTTAACACCCAACAGACACCTGTTTTTAGCAATTTAGCTCTGCAGGCACATGGCACAGTACTGCAGGGGTCCTGTCCATAAAGAACAGATAAAATGTGTCCAACAGGTTGCCTGAGAAGGTGGAAATTGCTGGCTTTCTTGGTGGAGAGTAAGGAGGAAGAGCACAATAAGAAGGAACGTAACCTGGAAGAGATGAGCACCAAAGGGTTTTTTTGGTATTTCAAACTCAGCTCTGTCTTCCAAAGCCCTTGGTGTCTTTTTCTCGGTCAGAGGACCCTCATGCCCTCGGTTGCAGTCTCCTCCCAAGGTTCAGAGTGCTTTGCAGGTGGGAATAAGGTGCCACTTCTCCCAGATGCTGAAGAGGCTCCTGTTCCATCTCTGAACGAGTCCACCAGTAGCAAGGCCAAGCTGCGATGACCTTCCCCAGAGTTTCAGCCCCAAGGCAGTGTCAGGGTCCCCACCGGCTGATCCCAGCATGACCTTATATTTCCTAAATTAACATTCGTGCTCGTTTCCACTGGTTTTCTCCCTGCCTCTTCTCTCGGTGCAGTTTATCTCCGGCGACCAGAGGGACTGCAGCGGCCACCAAGGCCGAGCAGAGGGCCATCCCCAGAGTAGTGGGGGTGCTGGCGGGGGGGGTCCTTGCTGGGAGAGGCAAGCTGGGCAAGGGACCGTGCGTTGCATGCAACAGCGATGGTCTTCTGGTGTATCTCGGTCACGTTGGGGTAGACTTGAAATTCTGACCCAATCAGTCCCTTACCAGCTCTTGATCAATGCTGGGAGGGAAACATTTATTTCCCTGTGAAAGAGGGCTGGGAGCTGAGGTTCATCTCCCTAAGGCTTTCAGAGCCACCACTGCAGCTTCCTCAAGCTTTGCTTGGCCATTCATTGCAATAAAGGGGCTTTGAGAGTTTTCAGTTGCTGAATCGCCGTTAGCTTCATGGAGGGAAGGTGCTGCAAACGCTGGTGCAGGATTTCTGCCTAGACCTCCCTGCAGAGAGCAGCGCTGTGTTTGCAGAGCTCTGTACAGACCAGCTCTGGGCTGAGCAAATGGGGTGTTTTTACGTGAAGTGGATTTTGGGCTGTTCCAGTCACATAGTAGGAATGTGTATAATAACTACCAGTTCCTGAACAAACCTTGACTGTTCTGGTTTGGTAGGTGAGGGTCAGTCTTTGCCCTTCTTGTCCATTGGGTATGTTCTGGTTTTGCTTATTTTCTTTTAAGCCAAAACCTCCTGACTCTGTGCACTTGGCTGTGCCATCATGTATTCCTTTCATCTGATCAGCATGGATTTCCAGAGAGAAAACTCACCAGAAAACTGTAACTGGCTTTTAGTTATATCATGGACTTCAAAGCAATCGGCACAGAGAGGATAATTGGAAAGAAAATCCCTTCCAGGTTATAATTATTTGTTCCAGGAACTGGAGTTCCTTAGTGATGATACATATTTTCCCTTTTGTTTTCCTAGTGCCATGGGAACCTGGCAGTAGATGGTCTCTGCTGGTATGTGCAGCGTATACCTGAACCTCCTCACAGGGGAACGGAGGAATCATGATACTGGATTCAGACCAGTGATCCATCAAGACTTGCTTCCAGTAGTACCAGAGCCAGCTGCTTCAAAGGAAAACAGAGCTCTGCAGTAGGCAGGTTATCGGTTTCGCAGGGAAAGCTTCCCTCAGATAGCTCCCATCAGCCAGGGATTGTTCTCTGCCTTCAGGCTTTTTTGTTTCCAGCCTTTAAAGCTGCTTTCTTTTCTTCCGCTGAGAACTGATTGAGTGGCAACACGCTGCTGTGCCCTAATGCAACAGGTAGCACCAATGCTAAATGGATTGTATTGCCTGGTCATGGTGGCATCACTTGTCCTTGGCCTCTCCTTTCCCTTCTGTGTCTGTCCCCGGCTCTGTTCGACATCTCATTTCACAGTCAGCCTGTTGTGTCGCTTCCCATTTAATTTACGAAGTCCTCTGTGTCGCACGTCGTTTGTGGACTGTTGCAGGATGCCCAGCTTTTTCTCACCCCCCATCTTTGTGGCCAGCCTAAATCCTGCTGATTTTTGTCTAAATTTATTGATGGCCATCATTGACCCTGCTCCTAATAATCTATTGGGGGAAATGGGGTGAATTCCCCACGGTGGGAGGCGAGTCCAGAGGAGCTGTTAAACCTGCTGTTGGGTTGTGCTGGGGCCCAGCACCAAGCCCGGCCGTGCCCGCAGGAGGACGGTGGGGAGCACTGGGAGAGCACCCTTGCCTCCTGCCTGTGAGCCGGTCCTGGTGCTCGTTGCCCTCAGCTCACCGAGAGTTGTGGCACAGGTCTTGGAGGCTGTTGGCCGTGTGAAGATTTTGAGGGATGGCTGGAGATGTGGAGAAGTCCGGGGAGTAAGCAGAAGCTGCTGTGGTTACACATTTCCAGAGACAACAGACCCCTCGCTGACAAGCAGCAGTGCTTGCGTGTTCTCCTCGCCTTGATGGCCATGCTTGAGAGGTGCTAGCACCCGCGAGTTCATAGGAACATAGATGAAATTATTTTCGTTACTTTAAGACAGAGTAATTAAATACAGTATATACGGATCCCTCAAAATGACAGCCGCCCACAGAGCTAAAAACAGGAAATCCATTAACTTCATTATTTAAAAAATAAAATAAAAATCCTCCCAACTGATTCCTCTGTCACTTAAAGTTCTGCATGGAAGGAGGGCTAATTTAACGCTGCATTAACTCACTGTTATCACCCTCCTGTTACCTAAGTAGTTTCTAATGACTACCCTGGAGAGCACTTGGAAGCTTTTAAAAGTTTTTATGCTAAATTTTTTTTTTTTCTGTGTGGTTTATACTTTAAGAACAAAAGTTATTGATAACATTTTTCCAAATCTTCTAACAACATCAAGTACTATTCTGTTGGCTGCAGAAGTGTGAAGTATCACCAATCTCTTATCTCTTTGGCAGATGAGAAATCTGAAACATTTAATATAGGTGGTGGTTGGGGAAAATGGATATGGCAGAGTTTAACTGCGGGAAGCTAGTTCAGGTCTTGGGCATGTTGGTGATCGTGGCAGCAGCGTGTCCCGGGGGCAGGAGTGGAGGACTGGGGTTATCTGCTCTTGCCCGGGACAAGGTGCCAAAGGGGACTCTGTCCTCCAGCCCTCTGAGTTTTGGCTTTCATAGCTCCGAAAAGACTCGAGACCCCGTGGGGCAGGCGGCTTGCAAGACATCTCTCTGTGTTCTGGGATCTGTAAGTGAAAAGCACCGCTGAATTGAGAAGCAATAAATCATTGTCTTTCCTCATTTTCTTTTCCTCAGAGCTGTGGTGGACTGATTTCTTCCTTTTTTAAGCATCTCTCCTTCTTTCTCTGTCCTAGTTCAGATGTGCTTCTGAGGTCAGCGTCTGTCGTGCTTGGGTCTTTTGGGGGTGACTTCAGAATGAAGCATTCTTGGTGCTCTGCAGTATTTTCAAGTCTTAAAGTTGAAACTTTCTGCTTTATAGCTGTTGAAAAGAGAGCTTTGCTGTGCTCCTATGGTGTGTGCCATGCTAATGCCTGGACTTAAATTTCCCCCTGATTGAAGACCTAAATTATTTCAAAGTTAAGTCTTGCATGCGTGCTCTGCCTCTGACGGAGGAGATTCAGAACTGGTCTCTGATGTTATTAACAGGGTTTTCATGTTTACAGACTGACTATGTGACTGCAGAGAGACCTTGGTCTTTCCATGAAGAATCAGTAGGACTCCTGTCCATAGGGAACCCTGGGAAACTTTTAAAACTTGACACAAACTTGTGCTCTTTGTGCCTCCACTTCTTACTGATCTTTGGAAAGCCAGAGAGCGAGGGGAGTGAATCTGTCCCCCTGATAGGTTTGTTGTCCTTCTGGAAAAGGAAAAATGACTGGAAAAAAAGGCAAAAAGGGTCAATGCCGCAGGGGAAGGACAGCTGCTGGCAATGCCTTGTGGAGCGCCCAGTGCTTCTGGGGCACAGAGCACGAGCGATCACGGTGTGAACTTCTGCACAGCGAGATAAAGCCATTCACTGAACACCCTTTGCTTTCCAAGGGTTTCCTTCTTCTGTAGTCTTAAGCCATTTGTGTCTAGCTGTTGCTTTCCTCAAGCCCGAAGTGGCACAGCAGCGGACAGATCCTGCTCACTTGGGTTTTTAGTGTCATCTTCAGCACCGTGATGCTCTTCCCCTGCCCCAGGGCTGGCCGGTGAGCCCGCTTCCCTGGCCCTTGTCCTCAACGGAGAGGAAAAACCAGCATGTTTCAACAGGTGGTAGCTGAGACATAGGAAACTCTTGCGAGAAAGCCAAACCCAGTTGAAACTGGTGATAATTTTGCCATGGGTTTTAGCGGGGCCAGTATTTCACGCTGGAGATAAAAAAGGTATTTGTAGTTAGCTGGCAGGCGCAGTATTTTAACTTACTAGAGGACATGTTAGCAAGACACTTCAAAACAATGCAGCTCTTTTTAGGGTAGTTAAGAGCTTTGCTTTCCTTTGAGGAAGTTGTTGCTATGAATGATGAAAGTTGGAAAGATTTACAGAGTATTTTGGTTTTTTTTAAAAAAAAAAGTAAGGAAAAAGCAGAAACATTTATTTTTCAGGGATGGGGGGTTGAGGGTTTTTTTTGTTTGGTTTTGGGGGATTTTTTTTTTTTGAAAATTTATCTTTCATAGCTGGAAAAAAGGGCTAGGTTTGACCTGACTGTTCCTTTTTAAGGCAGTATGTCCTTATTAAAAAAAGTACTGATATATCAGTACAGTTCTGAGCATTTCCTAATTTGATCTGCGTTTCTGCAAGCGGGAGGAGTACGGATGGCAGTGTGAAGGAGGAGACCCTGACGGTGAAGGTGATAGAGATGAGCGGTAGGTGCAGAACCGAAGAGCAGCCCAGTGCCCACAGAGCACACTGGCAGGTAAACACCTAATTACACCTAATTACTCAGCGTATTGCTCGCTGCCAGACACGGATCCATTTGCATCGGTTGAACCGCACGTGGTAGTTGCGATGAGTATTTGCAGACTGAAGTCCTTGGTCCGAACACCCTGTAGTCATCAGCGTAACCCATACTATTTTCAACAGGTGTTTTAACGCTATAGCTGAAATTATATCATACTAAATTTCAGGGAGGTAGGGAGGAGAGGCTCAGGAGCAGTTAATCTAATTCCAGTGTAAGTCCGTCCGTATTGGGTATCTCCCTTGCTTTGGCTGCCGGGGAGTCTGACACACAATATTCATAGGGAGACAGCTGCACTGTCCGCTCCCCACTCCTCTGCGCTGGCTGCAGAGAGCGAGCTATAAAATGCGTGTACGTTGTAGAAGCATTTGTCTGTGCCATGCAAACGTGCTCTCTATAAATTTTATGGTGGATATGTATATGCAGAGAGAGATGGTTTGCTGTTTCAACTTATCCCGTATTTTAGGAAGAGGAATTAATAAAAATAAGTTCTCTGAGCTGTTTCTACCGTAGCTAGCTATGGGGTTTGATTTTGACTAGGTGATTTTTTTCTCAGAAAGTTAGATTAATTGAAAATAAGAAACTTCATTATCTTTGGACCTGACTATTTTGTATTTAGTTCTGAAGGCTTTCTGCCCTTCTCTGTCTCATTGCTTTCTCCGCGACAGTCCATGTAAACAGAAGACTGGTTTGGGATGCGGAAAGGCTGGAAGTGCAGCGTGCAGGGCTGGGCG
>JANZLQ010000064.1:17968807-17981332 GCA_026212715.1 Elanus axillaris
ACTTTGACTGCGGGGCTTGGGGGGGGGGGGCATGGTTGTAGGTGGGAGGTTTTGGGTTTTTGGGGTGGGTTTTTCTGTTTGTTTGGGTTTTTTTTCAGGAACCTCATTATGAATGTATTATTTGGGCCACTTATCACCTATGACATTTTCACCAAATGTCAGTATAGCCCCTTTGTCCTCAATGGATGGAGGCTGACTCCTGTGGTCTTGATGCTTCTCAGCTTCTGAAATGCTTCTTCTCAGTCGTGATGCTGATTATAGAAAGAATTAACAGTCCATGACGCCACATGTAGGGAAACACAGCTAACTTTATTAACAAGTTATGATTATCAAGTTTGCATCCTGCTTTCCTTTTAAAATGGGAGTCTGACTGAGCTTTGCCCTGTTCCTGCTTATTTATAATATATATTCTGAATTATGGGACAGATTGGATATAAAACGGAAACGTGCTCACCAAACGTCTTTGTTACTGTTATCTCTGCTGCTTCTTGGTTTCATCTGGAGAGTAATAACTCTCTTGTTATTTTAGGGAGAGCCCTCTGCAGAAGAGATGCCGCCCCTTGAGTGCCTTGTCTGTCTGGGTTGCTGATATATAAGTAACAGCCATGGGAGAGGAAAACATGGAAAGGTCATTAAATGGGGATCTATACAAGCAAGTGGAAATCGGTGATTGATGGCATCTTTAATGTTTTGGAGCCTAAACACATGTACATTTCCTTCTCAGCCAGGGTAATGATGCTTGCAGGCACTGGGAAGCGAGTTTAATGCGTGAAACCAAAGTATCCTCCTGGAGTGCAGATGCACCTGCTCACAGGCCATCTTTGATTTCTTCCCTCGTCTGGGCAGGAGCTGAAGCATGTGCACAAATGTGGACTGAAGGAAGTTTATCCTAGGGATGGGAATGGCAATGATGATACCTTGCACAGAAAGAAAAGTTCGACTGTCCCACGTGGATCTCTGGGGACCCTTCTAGCTGGTTGGGGTAAGGCTTTCCTTAGAAAATGCCATCCTCCAAGAAAACGGCATTCCCTTGGGTCAGCTTGGTTTTTCTTACCTTGTGCTGGATGTTAGGTGAGCAGTGCCAGGGGTGGGTTTGAAACACACCCGAGATGGGCAAGCTTGTCTCTCTTTTGCAGTGTGATGGCTCCTAGTGAAGACTTCAGGTTCTAATCCCGTATCTCTTCTGCTTTCTGCAGCCAGTTCCTGTATCTTGAACAGTACACGGGGATCGATTTCACTTGTCAGCCCCTCTTTTTTCCATTCAGCGTATCCTATTTGGGAACTTTTTCCATGTGGAGCTCTAACAACCAGAGACTTTGCACTGAAGCACTAGGAATTCCTACCAAAAGAAATGCTGATGTGCTGATGCCCGTTGCAGCCCCTCTTGTATCAGCCTGTGAAGGAACAGAGATCAAGCCCAGTAAGCTGCTGGCTACAAAATAAACCTGACTGTAAAGAAGGGAGGCTTGACCTAAAGGATGTTATTTCCTAACCAGAATTGGCATGATCGTTGCTATCAGTCTCCCCAGAGCACATTAACCATCATCTCAAAAGCTTCCCATATCGTATGACCCCCCGTGCTTGTTTACAACCTCCTAGTTAGGGAGCATTGGAGCAGTGATATGTCTTTATCCTTTCCACCACGTAAACTGTAGAAGTCCACAGAGCTGGTGGAAGACGTCTGAGCAGCACATGAAGGTCACGGATGCGCTGCTCCTGCTCCCCTGCTTTGCTGCTGCCTTTTCTTTTGTGTCTCCCTCTTAATCTCTGTCCTGCTTAGGAGGTGAATATTGCTCCTGACACATCCCCAGCATGGTCCTCTTTCCTCCTCTCTCAGTCTTAACCAGGTGTTTGCTGCTGAACCAGGAGAGCACCGTTGTCCGGCTCCAGCCTGGTGTAAGGGAGCCTGGCTGTTTCCGGACTAATCCTCCCCCCAAAATCACGTCCAGATCTTGCTTTATTGTGCATGCCTTCCCTGGGGGCTGGCTGGGCTTGCTTAGGGGGGATACAGCATATGAGAAGTAAAATAATCCCGTCTGCGTACTTGCAGGAGGTGAGGAGCACAGGCAGGCTCTGCTTCTGGGGTTTGATTGGCAGCAAGTGCTGGGCTGATCTCAAATATTGCTGACTTTCTAAAAGGCATAATTACGTGATTCAATCTATATGTTTAATGTTCCTAATAATCCATTAGTGCAGGATGTAAAGACGGATGCTTCTTAGGAACATGCAGAGGCAACAGAATAGCAGTCCCTTTGTGTGAGTGAGCAGCTTGTTAGGAAATAAGTGATGCAAACAGACATTTACGGGGCTGATTTGCCTCAGAAGTGCTCGGTGAGTTGATGTCTTTGTCGGTTTGCTTGCGACTCTCTGTCACTCTGATTTCTTGAAGCTTGGAAGATGCAAAGCATTGTTTTGTGTTTCCACAAGAATCAAGAGGTGGGTAAGCCAAGGTGCATGCTCAGCCCGTCAGGCGTTAACCACGGACATCAACCAAGCAGCCGTGAATTGCCGAAAGGAGCAGCCCGCGCTGTCAGTAAGGTACTTTGCTCGGCAGCGTTGCTGGGTGGTAATTAGGTGTTTTGACATCTGCAACTACCTGGGGAGATATCGAAGGCATGATGCTGCACTCTCAAAGCCTCGGCCCTCTCTCAAGTATATATATATATATATATATATATTTTTCAGCAGACAGAGTTTGTTTTCCAGCTGCTCCGTTCCCTGTAGAGCTGTTGTTGGACTTTGGTGTGTTTGATGGGTTTGAGGACGGTGGGGCTGTCTGCGTGCTGCTGGCCCGGCTCCCCGGTCTGGGTCAGCCTCTTCTCTGAGCCCCTTGCTGCAGGCTGGGGGTCCTGAGGGGCTCTCGGCTCCTGGCAGCCATTTAGTCAAACTGCAGATTTTTATATTTGCCTGATCCCCAGTAATGGGACTCATTGAAGGAGTAGCTGTGCTTCCCTGGTTCGGTGGAGCAGCATCTCCCCTGCATCTTGTGGTTTTTCAAAGCCAAGTCACATTTGTGCTGTCTGGGCTTCGTGCTCTGGCTGGGCTGTTGGGGGGAGTTTCAGGTTTAACGATCAGGGCTATGATTGCATGCTGCACTAGGTGAGGCCGTGGGCTTTACCTCTGAGATGGGCAAGTTTCTGCTTTGCTTTTGGTTTTTTTTTTGTGATAGGCAGCAACATTGCTCGTGAGCTCTCCTTTATCAGAAAAATGCAATTCATGGCTAATACCCCATACAGCAAATGTTAGTCCCATTCTTTCTTTGCAAAAGACTTGAAAGTAGATGACAACTTTGTCGAGTTCATATGTTATATGTAATTACCTGCTGCAGGTGAAAACCCTGTGCTGGGGGAGTCCAAATACCTGCCCCGGTTGTGTTTGGGGGCAGGCTGGGGAGTAGCTGTGAGCTGATGAATTGCTAACACCTTGTTGCTGAAACTTCATAGTAGCTCTTTGGATCCTGAAAGTCGTTAGTGATTACATGCGTAAACCATAAAATATAGTTTCTGTTTCTTCATTAGTTGAGTGTCTAAGAAACATTGTGTGCATACTTGCTCAGAAATGTGAGAATTTGATTTTCGTCAACACCTGTGTGCGTAACTATAGTAACACTGATAAAACTTAGTAACTGAAAAAACACATGGAAAGGGATAGGAGTGGGAAAGGGATAGGAACGTGATTTAACTAGATTTTGGGAAGAACCCTAGACAAGGTTCGTCCTTGAGCCCCCTGCAGCCAGCCTGGGTGGGTAAGCAGTAGCAGTGCTGGGTGAAGGGGCATCTCCTGATTTCTCCGGAGTGGGATTTTCCGGCATTGCATGAGCTTCAACAGCCCTGTGGTGTGATGCCACACTGTGCTGTGGAGGAGCTCAGGCAGCATCTTGGCATGCATCGAGCTGAACTTTGACTTGCAAAGGCTTATGCTTTTGACTGTAGACGTGACTTTTATGATTTCCTCACTGATTATTCCCAAGGGTTGTCTCTGCTTGTTACACACAGCTCCTCCAGTCTCACACCAAAGGGGTTTTTTTGAGAAGAGGCAGTTAAATGTGGGGCTGTTCCCTCCTATTGACACACCTTTCTGTCGATAAAGCAGAGCTAAACGGGTGTGTAATGAGTTCAGGTCTAACTCTTAGCATAGTGTTACCTCTTCCAACTGGAGCTGGTGAAGTATGGTGGCAATGATGGGTCAGGTCAAAAAGCAAAGCAAGCAGCGAGTCGCCTATAAAAACTGCCCTGCTGCTGGGGAGAGAAAATATGAATTAGGGGCTGGGATGGGGAAACAGGTCCCAGACTGAGCCAGAGGAGAAACCGGGATGAGCAGAGGCAGAGCAGGAACGAGGATGTGGGAGCCCCGTCTGGCAAAGGATGCCGTGCCGGTCCCAGCGAGGTGCCGGGGCCCCTTCCCACTCGGGCAGGTTTGTCAAGCCTGGTGCTGCCAAAATCATGCACAGCCATGTTCAGGCCTGCCGAGCTCTGTGCCAGGATCGGTCCTCGCGTCATTACATCTTTGGCTTAACTGGGGAGAGCATTAAATAGAAGGCAGCTCTGAGTGGAGGAGACATGAGTGGTATTTAGGGGGGTGCGTGATAGCATTTGCATGTGTTATTTACTCCATGTTATTTCAGGTTTGGAGATATTCAAAGTATGCGTGTAGGTTTTTAATGAGTGTGTATCAGCCATGCACAGCCTGGATTGATGCTGCAGATGAAGTTAGTGGGGAAAGTCGTGCGAGGGAACCCTGCCTGGAAGCGTGAGCTGCTGCTGTTTTACTGCAGCTCTGTGCGGCTGCAACTGTGCAGCTGGCATTTGGAAGGCTGGTGCTAAAAGCAGCATGGAAATGTCATTATCTGTTTACGGCTGGTGTTCCTTCTGTAAAACATGAGGCACATGAAATGCCTTTAGGTCAGGTTGGACTTGAGGCCAACGAGAAGCAAGAGCTGAGACTGAGTTTTCTTGCACGAGAGCAAATGCGAGTGTTTGCTGCTTGCACACGGCCGCTGTGATGCTGTCGGGTGTTGGTGGTCCCTCTGGAAGTGCTCAGCAGCGATGGTGTGCTTCAATTTATGTGGCTTTTCATCATCTCCATTTAAAGGCGTCTCCTGTGCCTCTTCCCTCCTACCTTTCTCTTTGTAGGACACAAACGTGGAGCCTGGCAGTTCGCTGTATTACATACACACAGCTGAAGGCTGGTGGTTGCTGTACTGATAATACGCATCCCACCCCAACACATGCTCTGAGCAAGGCAGGTGTCAGTGGGAATAGAGATCATCAGGAACGTTAAATGCCTCGAGATTCCCACTCTCTTGTTCTTGCAAGCCTGCTGCATCCCTGTTTCACGGCAGCAGCGCTACAGTCCAGCAGCAGCCATCCCAGGCCAGCATGGCTGCGCACCACTATCAACAGCCGCGGGCTGGTGCTGGGATTTGCCGGATTTGCCTGCTTTGCTCCAGGTCTCTCGGGTGCTCTTGCTCAGGGAGCAGAGCCGGCATCGTTGGCGCAAGATGTTTTCAGACCTGGCCAACAAGGGAGGGACTGAAGGAAATGGAGAACTGACATGCACTTTCAAAAACCAGGGAACAAGAGGAGTCGGGGACCCTCTGGGATGGACAGGACCTGTCAGTGCCCCTCTGCTTGCAGGCAGTACCGTGCACCGTGGAGGTCAGCTCCTCTGCACCGACCTCTCCTGCACCTCTTCTGGGTCCTTTTCCTATTGCCATAACCAGGGGGAGATGCTGGTGCTCTGCAAGCAGCAGTGTTTTGCAGACAGGTATATAGGGGTGAGCCTGTATGCATCGGGATGGGTTTGCAGAGCCCCGTTAGGGACCGGCAGCGCTGCTGAGCTGTGTACGTTGGTCCAGGGACTGTGTAGGTTGTGTTTGCCAGCTTGATGCGATGTTCTGTACGAGTAAATCTCACCACTGGAGATGCAGTGAGGAGGTGGGGGGGATTCAAGCACTGGGGGTGTAACAGCACTTTTGGGAAACTGGAAGTAAATAGGGAATTAAGGTGGAGCTGTGTCTCGCGAAGGATCACAGACATATGGAATAAGTTACCAGGGAAGGTGGCTGGAGCAGAGAGTGTAAGTGAGTCTGAGACATCTTGATTAGTTTCTGGAGGAAAGGATTGAAGAGTGTAGTGAAAAAGCAGGGAAACAGGATTTAAAGCACATTACCACTTTAATTTAAAAGTGCCCAAAGCAAGGAAATTCAGATTTAAAGCTGCCAATCTATCACTGGCTGATGCAGGTGTTGGGGTTGGGAGGACTCCACGGGGTCTGTGTGCAGATGGGTCCGTGCCCTGCAGGGGCGTGAGCTTGGGCAGCTTAAGCCCAAGCCTCAGGTTTGCCCCAAGAATTAGAGCCTTAAAATATGTGTTACGTAATAATACAATAACAATATTTATAATACCTATTTTTACATAATAATGTTATCATCATCTGCTGTGTGCGCAGTGTCCTTGACGTCGTCTTTGTGCGATGCCCTTAAAAGTGTTGCAGGGGCTGCTGCCTGCTCGCCGGGCTGGTGGCACGCCAGGAGCGGGGCCGGGGCCATGTGGAGATGGGGTTTTCTTCTCCCCCTTATCTCCATGTGTTGGAGAGCCCTTCCCAGGAGTCGCTCCCCTGCTCCTCCTCACGCAGGGTACGTCATGCGGAAGGTCCTGAGGGGCACGGGGGAATTCAGGGAAACGCAAGTGCATCTTTTCAAGTGGTGATTTGTGACTTGGCGGTCCCTCCCCTTGGTTTACTTTCTGTAAACAAAATTTCTCTTTATTTATTTTTTTTTTCCCACTTTCCGGATTTCCCTTTCTGAATGTAACTACAGACTGAACTCCTGCAAGTCTGAGCTCTGCATCTCTGAGTTTTTCAAGAACATCCTCAGAAGAAGCCGCTGCAGAACAGAGGAGTCCCGGAGCATTTTTTGGCAGGGCTTAGAAAATAATTTAAATCCTCTGGCGTTTCAAGTCTACGCAAATGATGTGTTTCCCCTTTTACAGGAGAAAAAAGATCATTTAAAGTGGTAGTCTTGGGAAAGAAATAGTGCAAAAAGGTTTCTAATAATTAGCAATAAATTCTTCTGCTAAATTCTCATCATTGTTTCTTAGTAAATATTGTCCATCTTTCACACAGAGATGTGTTTTCCGAGAGAAAGGATCAATTATTTCCAGATTATTTGTATATCGTTAGATATTTAATCTCTTTTAAAATTATTTTTTATACTCTTGCTATTAGAAAAAAGGGTTTCTTTTAAGCAACTGCAACAAATTATTTTAGAAGCTACTGGTTCATGTTAAACTCTTCATTTTTCTTGTTTTGTTTTTGCTTGGATTCTGTTAAAAGTGTCATAACGTGGGTGGCATTTTAAAGGTTACTGGGAAGGGTGGGGATGTGATTAGCTAATAAGGGAGATGAACTTTCTGGCAAAAATGATGAAGACTTTGAAGCAAACAGAATCTGGATGCCTGTAGTAAAATAGCTTTAGATGTACTGAAATAAAAGTTGGAATTTAGGCGATCTCTGTAAAAATATAAAAGAGAAGAAGAATCAAACGGATGTAGTTGTCATTTCAGTGACAAGCGTGCCCTGATCCTGGGCATTATGGCTCTGAAATTGAGAATAATTATTCTAATTTGTTTTATTACATTAGCGTGGGTAGGAGGGAAGAAAGGGAGCTTTCTTTTATGGCTTTCTCATTATTCATAGGCGAGCACGGCGGGGCCAGGCTCCCGACTCCTGCGCCGGGGCTTCATGGGAATTTTTGGAAAATGATGTCTGCAATGTTCTGACCTTTGCCGTCCCAGCTGCAGCCCTCCTCCTCTCTGCAGGGATCCCACACTTGACTCCTTAGCAACCTCCTTTGTGCCTCTGATCTCTCTCCATTTGTCTAGTAATAGCCCTTGGCAGGAAGACTTGTTGTTCCTTCGGTGGCTGTAAAAGGCTGGGAGCCGCTAATGCCAAGGACTTTTCAAAATCCCTTTCACCCACTCCTTGCAGCGCTGTCTTCAAAGTCAATCGGATGCTGGTGCAGTCTTGGTGGCTTCTCAAAGGGTCTTTCTGGTAGCTGGGCAAAAACCAGCAACAAAGAAAACCACCCCAAAATCCACACCAGTGACTTTTGCAGAGACGCCTTTCCCATTCCGTCAAGTTGAGGTTCTTTGCGGTTGCGTTCTGCGGTGACTCCGGTTTAGCTTTTGCTCGGGACCAACCGGTGCCCGTTGGGGCAGAACGTAGACATTCCCCTCTTCTGCGGATGGGACCTCTCCGGGGCTGAGGGTCCCGGGGCCGTCTCGGAGCCCATCCCTGCCTTTGCGGGAGGGTACCAGGCAGGAGGGTTTGTTCACCTGAAGGTGGGTTGTTCCAGAGAACCTGGAGCCTGGTCGTACGATCTGCCAGTGCTGGACCAGAACCAATGTTCTCCGGGTGGTGGGGAAGTGCCATCATCTTGGCGTAGGCTTGGACCCGAACGGGGCTTTGAACTGATGCGCAAGGTACGGAATAAAGCTATTTAAACAGCAGCGTCACCTGACGAGCGTAAGCTTGTCATTCTCTGGCTAAGGAAGAGGTATTCTAGCCCATTATTTCTCTCTCTCATCATGGAAGGAGCAGGAGAGATTTGAATTACCGGCTGTTCATTTAATGAGAGGTTTGTATGAACATCAGGTACAGCTCTTTTTAAAGCCTTTAGTTTGCTGCTGTCAGAGCTGTAGAAAGAAAGTTTCCAAAAAGCCTTACACCTGTGTCACGTCTTCCCTGTGTGGCATTTCTTAAAAGAAGGAATAAAACAGCCCCAGTGCAGCGCGCACGATCCGGATCGTCCTTCCTGCGGCGCAGAGCTTGGACTGTCCGGCAGAGCCTGCAGGTGGGAGATGGGAGGGTGGGCAAGACGGGAGGGTCCGGATAGGTCCAGCCCAAATCCAGCCTCTGCCACCAGCCCAGTTTGTGGCAAGCCCAGCTCCAGGGCACTCTGCAGTTGAAGATTTGGGCTCATAAATTATGCAAATATTTAAAAGTATGCAAACAATTTCAATAGCCATAACATGAACCTTGAGGCATAAAAGGACTGTAGAAAATGTACTGAATTTTCAAAAAGCTAGAGCCCTTGCTGGTCTTGGGAAATAAATATTGTGTCTGCTCTGAGGTATATAAGAACAAAAGTGTCATAAAACAATGTCATGGAGTTCAGAGGCAGTTTTACACTTCCAGCAGAAGGATTGTGTCACTGCTGTGTATTGCTGCTGTACTGTCACACCCATCGAGCATCCTTCCTCTGGTGAATACAGCCTTTGGGCATCATATTTATTATTGAGGTTGAAATATAATCCGGCATTTTTTCAAGATTTATCCTTTCAAATGCAGAAGAAAGCTGGAGCAGGCAGGCAGCAAGCAGGCTGGGTGACCTGGTGCATAACAGCAGGAGAACTTGAAGTGCTTTGGTATTTCTGTTGTGGGCTAAAGGCATCGGGTCAGGTCCCTCGGAGCTGAGTGGTTCAGGTGCCGGGGTCCGGTGGGATTGAGGAGCGGCATAGCTCGCTGTCCCGTACAGCCCTGTCCTACAGTCCTTAAACAATTTTTTTTAAATTTATTTTAGCTTTGTAAAGCTCCTTCCTCTTCCGTGAACTTGGGGTCTAAATTACAGCCGGTTTGTCTTCAGAACACAGTGGTGTATGTTTGGCCTTCAAAGATGTTGAAACCACTTTTGCTGTGGGTAGCAGAGGCTGGCGGGTGGCCGAGTGCATGAAGTGCAAGGCACGGTTTGGGGTTTTCTCTGAGAGTGTTTCATATCTATATTATGAGAAAAATTTAAATCTAGAATTTAGGATTGCCCTTCATTGAGATTTTTTTCTTTTTCGCCCATCTTTTGTGTTGTGAAGACACAGAAAGAAGGTCTTTAAATTGACTCTAAATTTATAACGCTGGTGCCCCATACCCCACCCTTCTCTCCAGAGCCGGTATCAATAGGGGTTTTGCAGACATAGCTTGAGTCACCAGGCTTTTTCTCGGCTTCCCGTGCTATTGGCCTGTCTGTACCATTTTTTTCAGAATTAATTTTGGGCTGAAAAAGTCTCAAAGAGTGCTTTGTTCCTCCTTGACACTCACTCCAGGGAAAAAAAAAAAGAAAAAGAAAAAGAAAAAAACCGTGGAAAATCTGACATCTGCATTGTAGAGAAAAATCAATAGATAGGGAGGAATATAATTATCCCCCACTCCTGAAAGAATTTTTAAGATATTTTTTTGTAACAGTGACTCATATCGGCTTAGAGCTTGAATGACATTTTAATTATTTAGGCTTTTTTTTCATTTTGAATCACCAAAGTACAGCAGCCTGAAAGGGGTACAGTTGGGCAGAGCAGTCTGCGTAAGATGAAAAGGCAGGATTTGGTGTGTCAGAGTTCAGCCGCTTCCCTCCCTCCGAGCGGTGTCGGAGTGGGAGCCGCGTGGCTCAGGAGCTTGCGGAGCAAGATGCTGCACCGTGCCGCAGCGACGGGTGGTGGATCAGCCCTGGGTCCCTGAATCACATTTGCTGGCATCGGGTAAATAAGGAAACAGTTTATCTTCGTTGGAGACATTTTGCTCCTTAGGCGAAGTGTAAAGTCCTCGGGGAGCTGTCTGTGATCGTGCATCTTGAACTGGTGCTTGTGCCTGATCCAGAAGATCTGGGGCAGGTCCTGGGGCTCCAGGGGGGTTTCTCTTTACGGAGCCTCCGACGGTGGTAGCAGGGACCAGGCAGGCTTCACAACTCAGTGTTTCTCTTCATCCTAATGGTAGGAGCTAGGGATGATACAGTAAAAAGGAGCAGTGTCCAGATGTGCTCCTCTCACTGAAAAAATATAGTAGAAAAGCGAGGACGCGTTGTCTTCACGTGTCCGTCCTCTCTGTGATTTGTGAAGGTGATCCCCAGCGTGCCACAGAGCAAATTCCGATTTCAGCACCCTGAAACCGAACAGTGAGGTGATTTGGGAGGATGCAGCCGGCGGTTGTGTGGCTCGCGTCCCTCTTTGGTTCTGCCTTCCAGTCCTGTGGTCTGTTCCCTGTGCCACCGTGTGCCATGGCCTTAGGTCTGGGATTTCTCCCACAATCTAATCAAACTCATGAAATGTAGGAATCCAAAGCTGTTCGTAAACTTCCTCTCTACGGCTTAATTTCCCCTGAAATCCCTTTTGTTGGATACTCTTTCGATGATGGGGAACGAGAGGGGGCACGTGAGGTTACTCAAGCAAGCAAGACTGGAATTGATTCAGTGGGAGTGAAGGGGTGATTTTGATTTCCACCCCCAAAGTCCCCTGGCTGCCAGTTGGCAAACCTTGCAAATGTATTCAACAATCTACTGGGTTTGAAAGATAATTTATTAGTCATAAATAGCTAGTTTTCAGCAGGCTTACTGAGTTTTATAAACCGGACTGGTTCGGTGCCTTGCTGGCTGGGTCACGTCCTGCAGCAGGCAGGCAGGAGGATGAATTTTTGCAGCGTGGGTTTTGCTAAGAATCTGCTAGGAAATATGTTTTTTTTCTCTGGTTGCTTGTGGATCTGCTCCAGTGACTGCATGGTCATCTTTCCTTTAACACTGTAGTAAGCTATCAAAGCTACCGATGATGCTGGAGGCAAAACAGGGACTTGTTCCACGTAGCTGATATCTATAGCTGACAAATGAAATAAAAGTACAGTGACAGAAGTCATCCGTGACACCTCCGGTGTATCCAGGGCGCACATCGGCGGAGTTTGGGAAATGCTATTTATATGTGACCGTGAACGCATGGACGCAGAGAGGGCTGGTGGATGGAAAGTGCATGGGGGCTGAGCCAGGACGGCAGAGTGCTCTGGTGATTAAAACCAGGCATTTTATTGAACACCATTAAAATTAATAAAAAAAAAAAAGGTCCTAAATGTAATTTTCCTTCCCCTGTGAAAAAGGCTGGTGAATTTAATGCACCTTAATTGTGAGAGCCTGGGAGCCTCGAGGTTGGTGTTTTCGAAGTACAAGCAGGTGCTGCATCTCCATCCTCCCCTGCGCTCCTCAGCCATGCCCTAAAGGGAGCAAACTTAGTAGGGGAGAAGGTATTGAGCACATATTTCATTCTGGATGCTAATTCAATCCAGGGTGAACATTTTATAGTTCTCATGCGGACAGCAGCGCGAGGAGATTTCAGAGTGTGCGGAATGGCCTGGAGCCGCAGTCAGCTGTAAATTAATATGACAAAGATCTCAACTTTCCCCTTCCCCAGGCCAGGCTTTCTTATTACTGGAAGGGGCTTGTGTGCACGGTCTGGCTGCCACGAGCTTGGCCAAATGATCAAACCCCGGTGTCTTTGTAGCCACCATCCCATCAGTATGAATTTAATAATTCTGGTTAGAGCTGGATTCAAAGCAAGGCCACGGAGGTGAAAGGGCAATTGCTAGTTCACTTAGCCACCTGTTTCCTTCCCTTTAGCTTATATTTAATTTGTATTGCTGAATACCTTTCCCTTCTGATATGCAGGGCTTTGAGAGTCCTTTCACCCACCCCTAATGTGCAAATAGAGCTGGCATTTCGGG
>JANZLQ010000064.1:17981432-18112903 GCA_026212715.1 Elanus axillaris
GGGGGGGAGGGCTTTTTTTTTCCTGGATCTGTAAGCATATGAGCATGCATTTGCCTATATCATTGGGAAAAGAAAATAAACTTTGAAAGCCATTTTCCTGTCCTCCCCAACACACACACACATATACACACACTCTTTCTAGTTTTATCTAATGATTAGAGCGGATCATAAAAAGGGAAAAATTCAGAAATGTTTTCAAAAATCCCTATCTCCTGTCCATTAGTTCTCCAAGCCTTATATCAAAATAAATGCAGAATTCATGTTTTTAGCTAATGCTCTGCTAGCTCAGAACTAGGAAGAAACTTCCTCAATTTGCCAACTTAAAAAAAAAAGGGAAAAAAAACCCTTTTCAAGTAATTTTGGAGTTTAGAAACGAAGGAACAAATTATTGCACTGAGCTTCCTATAGCACATCTTTTCCATGTTTCCCAAATTACTACTTTGCCACGTGACAATATTAGGAGCATTATGCCAAGCTGGAATAATATAAAAACATGTATAAATGAGAACAATGACTTCTTATAATAGCAGTGACTTGAATTGACAGAGGAAGCCACGTGCCGAAGGAGTGAGTGCTCCTGGCTGGTGCGAGGTATTTAAAAGACATGGAGACGTGGCACTTCGGGATATGGTTTAGGGGGTCTTGGGCAGTGTTAGGTTTATGGTCGGACTCGATGATCTGAAAGGTCTTTTCCAACCTAAATGATTCTGTGCGGTACCTGCAGGGCTCACAGCTTCGCTCGGCGTTGGTGCAGCATCCCGCCCCATGGGGTCCTGTCTGGTGACACTAATTCCTTGATGCTCTCATCCTGCGAATAGTAAATACCCATATGCAGCGTGGTGTCAGGTGCTGTTTCAAATTACCTGGGATCTGGAGGTTTTCTTCTTTATTTTAGGCTTGTGAAATGTGGTCGGCATGTTGTAAGGTGACCAGGAGTAATGACGTTGCCAGCTGGCACATAGCCCCCGCTTTGCAAGCAGCCTAACTTTGCAAGTTTAATAAAAAGTCAGGGAGATGGTTGTGTTGGACAAGGAGCTGAAAGCGGGATGAGAAAGGCTTTCCTCTTCTTTGTCATGCTGTCTTTTGTACTCGCATCTTTGGGATGCTTCAAAAAGGGCCATAAAAGCCGGGATGGTTTAGTACGTTGAGGTGCGGTGCGGTCTTCAAAGTGAATTACAGTGGGTAAACACTTACCTGTCATTTTTTATCACCCAGCAACTGGAGCTCAGTAAAGAGCTCAGCTCCTCAGCAAACAGGGGTTGGCAAGATCCTGCCCTGTGTACGGCAGCGGATTCTCAGGAGTTAACAGTGGCTGCCCTTGGAAATGTTTTCCTGCTTATTGCCTACCTGTAAGCATGGCCAACTTCTGCCAGCATTAGTTAGCACTGAGCTAACAGGTCAATTTTGACGTATCAAAAAACACGTGGTACCTAGAGATGCTTGAACACCACAGGGAGAAATTAGAGGGAATCAGGCTTGGCATGGAGAACACCAAACACTGGAAAATATGAAAAGGGCTCTGCAAGTGTTGCTTTTTTTCATTTGCTTCCTGAGCCTTGAACTTATTCTTTGCAAAAACTGGAGACTTGTACGTGTGAGAGAAAGAGCGATTAAGATGGAGGCTGGTACAGCAGGTTTCTGGTAGCAGCTGCCCGTATCTGCTGCCTAGAGGCTACTTAATGTTCTAAATGCCTCTATATGTTCTTGGACTTGGAAGGTATCGGGCAGATCCTACTCTCAAAAAAGTCCCCAAAAGTAAAGGAAAAGTCCTTGGTTAAAACATTTCCATCCTGGTCTTTCTGACAGTCAGGTATTGCCTCTAGCGCAGCCTTAACGCAGCAAAATACCAAGTTTGTTCTTAAATCTGCCCCAGCTAAAGCTGATATGTGGAGCTCGGTTTCAATCCTGTACTTAGAACCGAGTGCCTTGCTGCATTAGAGCCTAAAGACAGAGGACGGGCTCTTTCCTTTCTCTCTTTTCCTTTTGCTCAAGCAATGCTACCAGGAGGTGGCTGGAGGTAGGGGATCCGGCTGCAATGCCCTGCAGGAAGGAAGCAGTTAGAAATGTGATTTTGGGGATGTGAGCCCTGCTCTCCAAAGTGCTGCTAAATGATTTCTTTCCTTGCCTTGTTTTCAATTTAATTTGTCCATATCGTTTACCTCTTGAACTCTGCTTAATATTTGCCCCCAAAATACTCCTTGCAAGATGTTTGTTGCTTATATCCCACCAAGAGGAGGGTCTTCCAGGTCTGCTGGAGTCTCCCGGGGTTGTCCCTTGCACATGCCGTCTGGCTCCTTCTCCTTCTGGTCCCTCTCCCATCCTCTCCTCATCCAAAGAGATGCACCAGCCTCTGCTTGTCTGCGAGCAGGGGATGGGGATTTTTCCCCATGCTTTGATCTGTGGTATGGCAGCATAATCTGCTGCAGCTGTGGAGTCCAGGCCAGTTCAATATATGCACAGAGATCTCGAAAATGGATTGGGAATTGTTAGCAGACTGAGAGAAATCCAGTGAATGTGAAACTCCAGCAGATGTAGGGATCCCCATTTGCTCCCCTCTTCCTTTCATCCTCCTGTGTTCACTTGGACCCAGATATCGTTTCTTGGACTAAGTTTGCATCTTCAAGAGAACAGGAGCTGTCTTCCAAAAATGTCAGCAGAAGCCAAATAATTAGGGGAGAGTGTGTAAAAACAGAGTCCATCTGAGCACGGAGCAGTAAGGTATGTCAGAGCTTGTCCGGGGCATGTGTCCGTACCCAGGGATCCACAGCTCTTCCCAGCAGGTGCCACCTTGGCTTGTCCTTTTGCGGTCCTCCTCAGCAGAGACAAAGCTACAGAGCACATGGATTTTCCTGCACCACATGCTCTTGTTTCTTGGTCCAACTTCATTTGAGAACTGGAAGACTCACATGCCAGCGTGGGAGTGGAAGTGGACTTGAAGACAGCAGCAGGGTAAAGAAGACATGAAACACCCCCTAATTATGAGAGTGGGAGTTTTCTGTGCTGAAAAACAGATTTCATATTAAGAGCTTTAAGTGACTTTCCTGTTTGAAAGCTTTATAGTAAACAAAATGTGATTAACTCACTTAGTGACTCATTGCAGGAAGAATTTTGATTTTCGGTATGCTGTTTTTCTATCATATACTTGTTTTAATTATCCCTGCTGAATAATAGAGCTTGATAACAGCTTGGGCAAGGTAGGAGGGAAGGTCATCAAGATAGCTGTCCTTTTTTAATATTCCAGCATTCTTGCACAGAGCTTTTCTTAGTGTCCGTCCTGTCACTGACAGGGCTGCCGGCTGCGGCACATCCTGTGAGATGCTATCAATGTATCCTGTAATTTTAGAAAAGGTTTGAGGGGCAGAGGGAGCTGCGGATGATTCGGGAGGGGGAGATGAAGCCATGGCTGTTGACAGCAAGTCTGTCTTGTCCCTGCCTCCTGTTCTCGCCCTCGCAGAGTGATGGAGAAGAGAGTGACGGGATCTGCTGAATAACTCACTACAGAGCGAAACAGCAGAGCCGCCGGTGGTACCCACCGCCCCGCTTTCCCATCCCACAAGTCTTGTATGGTATCACTTTGCATCCGTCGTGCTTTTATCTGTGCTTTTTGGACCAGCTCTGCTTGGGGCTTTTTGGTGGTGGTGGTGCTGGTGGGGGGTGTCCCTCCCATCATGACGATGCTGAGATGCAGACCTCCCCGGCCAGGGCATTTCTAGGTCTGAGCTCCTGGCGTGGACCCATCTCAGCCGTGCACGGAGCCACCCCCAGCCCTTCCCATTGCAACCTGCACAAGATGACAGCGTGCACGAGGTTTGAAGGTGCCTCTCCTATGGAGGCTGCTGGGAGCACCAGTGCTCAGGCTTCAGTCTGGCTCTCGGGGAGTTTTACAGGTCTGAAGGCCAGCAGGGATGTGCCAGGGTACCAGCATCCTGCAGCATGCTCGCCTTCGGGGATGGAGCGTGCACCGCACTGCTTTTGGTACCCTTCCCCATTCCTGTCCTGTGCAGAGCTGCGGGAGACGCCACAGAAACCTTTGTCTTGTTGCTATCTTCCTTATCAATCACTTCTGTAAAATAATGATTACCCTTTACTATATCTCCTTGTTCTTCCTTGGTGGTTATGATGCTGTCGACTTGCTCTGTTCCATCTCTAGCATTTGCTTCTGTGCCGTGTTGCTTTTCCTGCAGCTGATACTCAGTGCTGAGAGCTGGAGGGACCTGTGCTGTCTATCTGGCATTTTCTTCCTTGACCACAGGATGGTATTGTGTAGAAATGGCCCTGCCGGGGGGAGATTTCATCCTGCTCCGTGAGATGTGCCATCAGGAGTTTGGGCCTTTACTGCCTTAACTCTACCAGGTTCTTCAGGTTTATTCTTGGCTAAAAATTACAGGATGTAAATTGTCTGGATTCTTGGATTTTGAAAATGTGTAATAGTTTCTGTTTACTGTCCTCTTCAGTCAGCATTGGCATGAGAAATACTTCAATTTTTTATGACTAGGAAAAAAAAGGGAAAATAATTTGGAACAGCAGATGGGCGAAATCTGCTTGAACTCAGCACTGTGCCTGATAACAGGTATAATTTAAGGCTGTAAACAGCCCTATTGAAGGCTACTGGGATCACCCCTATTCACAAAGACATACATGTCTAAACATCATCTGGTATAAGGCTGAGACCAAGAAAGGTGCCTATTTCCTATTAAGTTACCTGCCAAATAAGCTTGTAACTATTTTTGTGGCTCTTTGCTTAAGAAAGTCTGTGTTGGGTTAAGCCCAAGGTCCAACTAACTTACATTGTCTCTGACAGCAGCCATTAACAGGTGCTTGGGGAGGAAAATAAAACATCAAGTGATCTTCTCGGGCAGCTCTTGTCTGTCAAGTGGTTTAGGGACTTTCCGGGGAGGAGGTTGTATTCAGAAATTACCCCGAACCAACCTGCCTCATCCCTTTTGTACTTTTGGCTCCCATAAAGTAAATGATTTGCTGTGTCTTTTGTTCATTTCTAAACCAGCTACTTGATCTCTCCATCAGATTGCCTTTACGTCCTGTATCAATGATTGTTCCCAGTTGACCCTTTCTGTATCCATCAGGAGTTACTGGACTCTGCTCTGTCCTCTCTTTTTCCACGCTTAACAGCCCTGGGCTTGGGCATCACGCAGCCCGGATACAGCCTCCGGAGCTGGCATTTGCTTATGAGATCTGGACAGTTTCCGGGGGGTCTTTAACTGGAATTTGGAATTTTTCTTGAGCCCCAAACCTGCTAAACTTTGTTTAATGCTGCAAGTGAAGATTTTTTTTTTAGCAATTTGGATGAAACCAATAGGCCAGGATGTGCTGTAGTGCTGAAATCTCCTCCTCTGCGCTCTCAGATTTTAGCACTGAAAGGTCACTGGTGTCTTCTTGAAAACCTTCCCTACTGCAAATGTAAAGAAGCTTCAGGATGCTCCCGGTGTAGCCATCAATGGGTCCTTGCAGAAACTCCCTGTATTTTTCTGCTAAGGCAGGAACATTATAATTAGGGGCAATGTCAGAGGTAGGCAAATACCCCCTAATTGTATGCAGATGATAGACCTGGTTCAACCTTTTGACTAGTGAAGCTTTCCTCAATTTGGGATATTGTGATCCTAATCAGAGACCTTTCCACCATACATCAAAGCCATGGGGCTGAACCCGCATACCTTCAGGCTGGCACCGCTTGATTGCAAGGCTTCCTGCTAGCAGGCTCATCTCTGGCCAGGTGTCTTTCCTGCTGTGGACGACTGATTCCTTTCTACTCTTCGTCATTGAGGCAAAGAAATTTAATCCCAATATTACTGCCAGCCCTGGAATGGACCCAGTGATTTGGAAATTTCACCCTCTTGTTGCCCTGAAATATCAATGCACAGCAACCTCCGATAACTGCTTATTTCATTGCCAACCTCTAACCTAAGGTGGAGCAGACCTGTCATTAGCACATTCATCTGTGTTTAGATCTGTCAGCTTCCTTCCCCTTCTCCTCTTTTGTTTCTCTAATTACTTTGATTGCATCTCTGCATCCAGCTCAGGGCTTCGGTTCCCCATCCTTGTCTGTGTCCCTATTTCCTTTTCCACGGGCAGCTTTGTGAGAGGGAGATAATTGGGTCTGGATTTTAAAATTGTGAACGCAGCTGTGTTTAGGTCTGCAGGTAACTGTTCAGTCTGTCACAAAGAGATGTCCCAGTGGCAGAGCCAGGTTTTTCCTATTGCTTCTCGATGCTGGGAGCCGTGGGCTGCTCATAGCTGCTCTGCTAAGGCTCAGGTGTGGGTAAGGCATCTTCCAGCACCCTTTAAGTGACGGGGCATACTCCACAAGGATTTTGTGTCAAACTTTCAGTAAACAGGCAGTGGAAGGAGTCCTGTTGGAGCTCTCGTTGCATTATGTTCCCTCCGGGACAACGACTAGGCCTGGGGTGCAGATGTGCCGTGGGTCTCCGGGGGGTTGTTCCAGCCTCTGCACTTCCCTGCCCTTACGGGCTCTCCCAGTAGTTTAACCAGACTATTTGGCATCTTGAGATAATACCTTGACATACAAGATAAAGTAAAACAAAGTATTTGTGATGATATTTTTTTGTCTTTTTTTTTCTCCCCAGGGGCTGATTAAAATTCGAGGGGATCGCTGCTGGAGAGAGTTAACTTGCATGGATTATCACTACGAGGTGAGCAACCTGCACATTAAAACTGATTTCTCTGGACTGTGTTACTTTGGTAGAAGGTTTTTCTCTAACCTTTTCTCTTCTGCCAGGCAGTTCTCCATGTTTTCTTTCTTTATCATAGCCTTCTGTCTCTGGCAACACAGTCAATGTCCGTGTGCCAGCTTGGTGATGCTATTTTTCCCAACCACAGTCCTAAAAGACGAATTTCTCTCCTTCCCTTCCCATCATGGACTGATTCAGGAGCAAACCTGCGCCTCACTGAGAATTCCCTTTGTAAAAATGCTACAGGAGAGGAACAGAAGGGAGTTTTCCATAGCATCGTGCTGAATGCTTTCTGCTTACGCTTCCAAAATGTGGACGTACGTAGACAGAAATAGAGCATCTCAGTGCTCTCCAAGATGCAGAGCGCTAATCGTTGGCAATTCAGAATTACATGGTTTTATCTTTTTGACATCTGTTTCAGTGATGACATTGCGTTCTGATTATAAACTGTGGTATGTATTCTGGCTCTGAGTGTTGTCTCCTCTTTGATTACGGAGAGAGGAGCTCAAGCTTCCGCTCTCTTTTTACCTATATTTTTGCATTTGCATTTTGTAGAAACAGTGTTAAAAAAAGAAATTGCTGCGTACAGCAGCGCTCCACTGGGCGAGTAGCCCTGGTTTAATGAAAGAAACGATTCTGAAGCAATATTCCCTTCTTTAGATTACCATCGCAGCCACTGCAAATTGCACACTATGTTATAATGCCTCTGCTCTGTAATCCAGGTCCATCTAATGAGCGGGTGAGCGCGCCGCGTCTGTTAGCACAAAGCTGTGAAGTCTGAGCCTGGCGTGGTTTCTGGTGCTGCGTTTGTCCCGTGTTGGTAGGACCTGGGTACCTCTTCGTGCCTCAGCCACGCGGTTATTTTCAGCCAGCAGGCCTGAGCTGTCAGCCCCTGGAGATGTACCTGTGGGGTGACGTTCTCAGCGGACCTTCATCACGTCTGGAAACCATTTCCCCCTTCCAATTAAACCTGGCAGAGCCTGACTTCTCTGACCTGCAGAACGTGTTCCAAGGTGTTGCCTATGAATTACTTTTTACGGGGTAGGCACGCTGAGCAGTGGAAACAGGGACGCTCGTACAGGACCTCTGTCTTTCCACAACTCGTGTGAAGAGAATTGCGTGCGAGTGCCAGGGACCACATTACCAGTCCTGTTACAGGATTGAGATTCCTCTCCCTAAAACAGGAAAAAAATCTATCAGTTTGCCAGGTGCTGACGCCTTTATTTTTCACTCCTGTGACTGAGTTAACTGGTTGCGTGTTTTGAAGTGGAATTTTGCAGGTCCAGAAAGCTGTATCTGCCTGTTCAGCTTCACTGCTCCTTTTTTTGTTATTACTGTTTACTTTTAATTGGGTTTCACGCACTGAATGCAAAGGTGACCTTTTACGAAGGCTGCTGCTCGGTTAGCTCTTGTTGGACCATTGGAGTCCTGCTTCATTCTGAGTAAAACTTTGGATGCAGAGACCCTTCAGTGCTGCCGTTCTTAATCCTGAACACAAAGGTGGCTGCGGTAAATTGTCCTTTGGTTTTACCTTGCAGCGCGAGGGCTCTGCTCCATGTGCTGCCAGGCACCTGGCAGCAGTCTGAGAAAGGCCAGCTCAAAGCCAGCCCCCCAGAATCCCCCAGCCGGCTCCATTGGTGACCCCAGCCCACAACAGTCAGCCTGCATAATCCCAAATATTTCAAATCAAAACCAGAATCAGTTCTGTAGCCCAGAAGGCTAATTAAGACCATTCCTGTCATATCCATAATGCAGGATCCCCAGCCTGTGCAAGTAATTGGGAACAGGGGCAGGGGGCAGATCACATTATCAATATCAATTATTTTAATCCACACAAAAGAAGCTGCAATAAAAGGAAAATGAAAGAGGCCAAACTTTGTCTACCAGTGTTAACAGACAAAGGACTGCAGTTCACCTGCTCGTTTCAACCAGCCAGAGGCAGGAAGAAAAGGGTGAAGCTGAAGATACCTCTGCGAGGGAGGGAGGGAGCGAGCTGGGAATCTGCTCATAATTAGGATGATAAAGCTGGGTATTGGACCAGCTCGTAAGTGGACCTGGGCCAAATGTAGTCTGCTGTGATGTATGTTGGCCACCCCAGCTCTCCTGTTCCAGTCCTGAACTGCAGTCCAAAATCTACATGAGCTTCTCTGCCAAGAGAATTAATGAAAACACATGGCCTCCATCTCTCACATGGTGAGCGCGCCCTGGACTATTTATTTGTAGTAGAACCAGCAGCTATGCTCGTGGAAAATAACATTTCCACTTTTGTCAGGAATCGTGTATAAAATAGTAAAATGTTGTTATGGCTTGGGTAATTAAACGGAGCATATTTTTGCTCCTTCTTTCCTTTCTAATGTGCGGGGCCTTAATCCCAGCCTTTATGGAGATCTGCTCCTCAACTGAAGACCCTCTGTTTAGAGGGCTTACGATCTGTGACGCTGTATAATTTGGAGAGGGAAATGGCAGAACGCATGGTTTACATAGGAAAGGTATTTTCCTACCAGCCTAACTCTCCTCTGATCCCTGAGGAGTAGATGGGCTCCAGTAAGTATGGAGGAGAAAGGTAGACACTGATGGAGATGAGAAGACTTTCCTACACCACCGTACACAGCCTGGCACATGGAAACTACCTGGAGGCTGGGATGAAGGGTGAGGGTAGAAACACTTGGCGGATTAATCGTGGCTCTGGGTGCCAGGAGTCCCAAACTCTAATCCCAGCTTGGCAAGACACTGTGAACAGGAAATTTAACCTCCTTCTGCATTAGTTTCTTTGCTAATGGGGCTGGAGGCTCCAAGGTAGATGTGTACGTTTGCACCCTGGTGTGCCTGCAGGTCGGGGCTCCTGATGCCCGCCGTCCCCTGGATGTTCACCGGCAGCAGTGTCCGCATTAGCATGTGAAAATGAACACGCCTGGGTGGTAACTGGCAGGTGAAGTCCTGGGGTCTGACATGCCACGGGCTTTATTCATCATTTGTTGGGTTTGCCGTCGCTTTGCTGCCGGCTGTGGTTAGATGGCTTTTATTCCTACAAGAAGTCCCAGTAAAAAGGAAGGCTTTTGCTCAGCGGAACCTGTTCCTGATGTAGTTAATGCAGAGGGAAGCTGCTTCTGGGTTTTAGGTCTGTTTGTCATCATGATTATTAAGCATTTATCTACTGTGTACACAATGGTTTACAAATATGCGTGCAGCGGTTTGCAGACTGAAGCTAGATTTCCGCTTCCACTGGAGCACATGGCTCGGATCCCACGGCGTTCGGAGGCATCCCGCCCGTTGGGCGAGACGGAGCAGCCTCGGTCCCCTGCTTGTGCGAGCGGGGAGATGTGGCCGAGCCTCTGTCCCTGCCGGTCCCTGCCCGCTCCAGAGGGCATCCCTCAGTTCCTGCGGAATGCAGCGGCTCCCTCCCATAGCCAGGCTCCCACGTGCACCGGGGCAGAAGTCTGCTACGGGAGGTGTTGTGCCACTCGGCCGTTTCTGGAGCTCGCACAGCTTGCAGGACGTTGCCTGGGAATGGGCTGGAGCAGCTTTCTAGCCACTGTTAGTAGGTACCAGGTCTGTGAGCCAGGCGGGGGATTGGGGAGCACCAACTTGCTCCCCAGGGGCCTCTTGCCACTCCCTCCTGTGCCAAGCTTTATCTGGCCCAAGCTTTGCTAATTCTGGGTGTGCTGCTTAGCTGGCACAAGCACAATGTCTTAACATGCTCCAAACGGAGAAAATCCTCTTGTGCAAGACCCATATTTTAAAATCTCCACACCAAACCTGCAGCTCTCCGACCCTCACACTTACACTGCAGAGCACCTTGCGACCATATGTCTTGGCACAGGCCAGGTTTGAGTGGCACAGGCAGGAGATGAGCATTTCTGACCCGCACCCGGTCCAAATGGAGCCTGTGTTTTTGGCTGCTGGTGGAGGTCTTGGCAGAGCAGTTAAGCAGATAATCTTAGGGGTTTAGAAATGGGAAAGTCCTACATGGTCACATCTATTGCGTCTCCCTGTATTCCACTACAGCAGTACTCCCTGTGGGATGCAATCCAGTGATGCATTTTTTCTAATGGCTGCCAAAGTATTGTTGCTTTTTAATTACAGACAGATATCTTGTAAAATTCAGCCACCAACTGGTAGGAACAGCTGCCGAAGCAGCTGCCGGGGCAGGCGAGCGTGTGGAGGGGAGCCCCGCTGGGCATCCCCCTCCTCTGCCAGCTTTGCCCTGAAACTGCTCGGGATCTGTTAAACACATCCAGGAGATCCCTCCTGGCCTGTCCTTGGCTGGGCCCGTGCTGGGGGAAGCTCAGCAGAGGTGTGAGCCACTGCACGCACCAGGCAAGGAACCTGGGGCCCTTCTGCTCACTGCTGGAACAACTCCTGTTTGATAGTTTTACTTTCAAGTTCATTTTTTTTTAAGTGATGCTTTAAGGGGTGTGCCTTGTATCTAAGAGTTTCTCAATGATTTGCATCCTTTGCTGCAGAAAGCAGGCGAGGAAGGCAGACTTACTACTGAGACAAAGATGGAGCAGAGGGATAAAGGGAAAGGAAGACAAAAACCCGCTCCCAAAGCAGCAAAATCTTTGCCATCGTTGGAAGTAAGACCCAGGTTTTTGCTTCCTTGCTGTGGAGTTCTCTGTAGGTGCTCAGGATGGGTCAGTTGCCACGAAGCAGCAAAGTTTGAAGGACTTTTCTGAACCGGCTTCTGCTTAATAACTGAGTCACATTTGAGTTCTGAATTTGTCAGTGCTGCCGAGTAAAGCTTTGTTCTTTACATAAGACTCTGCACGGCCACAAAGGTCACTTCTTCTGATTTGTACAAATTGTTGCTAATTATTCTATAACTGTTTTTCTTAAATAGAGGCTGTCAATCAGTGCTCCAGCTTCTGGCATACAGCAGCTCTCCAGTTCCTGGAGAAGCTCTCCAGAGCACAATGTCTTTTGTACCTAATTACCGGCTTGCTGACTGATAGCTGTGCTGATAAGGATGAGAAGGAAGCTCTAACTGCTCTTTAACTGCCTCTTGATTTCTTTTCTCCCTTCTCTTCACTGTATTAGACCTCGTTAGACTTTTCATCTAGCTTTTTCCAACCTATTATGAAACAAAAAGTAAATAATATCTAGCAATTCATTTTGTTAAATCAGAAAATGATCTGCTTTCATGATCTCTGATGTCTCAGGATGGGCTTTATTCCAGCAGTTTGCATTGCTGGAAGCAAAAATCGTCCTAACAGCAAAGCAAGTGCTGGGATCTCACACCCAAAATGTATGTTTTAAAGTTATAAATTCATATGAGGGAAATGGTGCTGCATTAAACTGAAAACAAGGATATTTAAAAGAAGTAACCGTGCAAAGCATTTTGGAGATCTTCTTTTTAATAACATTATAAAATACTTATGTAGCATCCTAAGTTTACAATCATTCGCCCTCAACAGAATTTTCTCCATTCTGAAGACAATAAAGGTGAATCCCGTCAGGACTGATGGTCACAATAATGAATTATTAAGGCCAACAAAATGTATTCCCAAGCTGTGGCTGGGCTGTGGAACTCCCAGGTCTGGCTTGGCTGTGGGAGCTCATGTTTGACAGGAGGGCTTTCCAAAACTGATGTCTTCTGGGAGAAGCACAGATCTTCCCCTTACAACTGCCACCAAAGGGAAGCCAAAGAACCCGCCTCGGTGTTTCTGGCACCGTGTGGGACCTTTCCCCCTTGCTGATATTGAAAGGGTCTTGGTTTGTTTCACTGAACGCAGAATAATTTGTGTCTCTGCTCATTCCTTTGTGCAGGGTGTGAACTTGCAGGGTTTTGCTGATGGATTTTGCTGGTTCCCTTTGGGACAGGAGGTGATGGGTCGCAGCCGTTGAGTGAGCGAGATCAAGGCTGCTTCCGAGTCCCGGCGCATGTGTTATCTGATGAGGTTTGCTGCAGAATTGGTTGAGGCTTGGAGGAGGGACAAGATGCAGCCTTGACGTGGGGAAACTTTACAGATTTTTCCAAAAGCATTTGAAAAGGGTGTGGAAATCCAGCAGTCCATGCTTGCAAGTGGGGTGAACTTAATGCTGCTGGACATGTGGCTGTGACCCCAAGTCAACTGCCTGCCCTCAGCGTCTGGGGGGGGGTTAAGAAGTGACCATGGGATTTGGTAGACGTGCTGTGGGTTTCTGGGGTTGCTCCCGGCCTGTCGTTGCTTGAAACAGTAAAATTTGTACTCTGGAATATACGTTTTTGTGAAAATACGAGTGAAGTGGGTTGTGGTCCATCTCTGCCCGGAGTGGACAACTTGCCATGTAGAAGGCAAAGCTCCTGTTGATGAGTCCTCTGTAAGGAGAGCAAGGAGGAAACAAGGTTCTGCCCATGGTGGATTATAAATGCAGTTTGTTTTCATCTCCTGTTGTTAGAGCAAACTGTTCTTTGAGTTAAGGCGGCTGATAGCAAAAGGAAGAGCACGCTTGCGTTCAGCTGCTTTTTTTTTTTTCCATTTGGTCACGAGTTTTGAAAATGACCTTTTTGGAGGCATAAGTGAAAAACCAGTTGTCCTCATTCACACATATGAAGGGCTGCTTAGTGTGGATTTGAAGCTGAGGATTAGGTGCTTTCTTCTGGGTTTTGGTGATTTGCATGATGTCAGTGCTAGCACTGGAAGAAGGGCCAATTCCTGACCTTGCCTGTGATCAATTAAGTAACAAGATCCATCATAAGGTAAGCGCATGAAGCAATAATATTGGCAGATAAATGTCAACACGACATCAAAAGCTTATTATGCTGTATCTGGATTTTGTATCAGGCTGCTGCGTGAAGGTCTCTATCTGAGACAGGTTTTCAGATGAATCCCAGGTGCTCTATATTGGATGCAAGATATCTTTGAATGCAATTTGCTAGAAATGTTTGTTATCCCCAACTTTGGGCTGGGCTCTGTTGTTCTAATAATAGTTAAATGTGCACATCACTTAAAAAAGAGAGGGAGCAAATACTTTTAAAGGCGGAATTTGTGCTCAGCTTGGGAAGACAGGTATTGCTAGGTCTGCCCAGGTTGGGTTTACTGGCAGAAGCACAAGCAGAGATTCAGCGACTATATAACTTCCAGCTGAGCACTTCTCGGAAGGAGGCCCGGTTTTCCAGAGTTTGGGTGCTGGCAGCGGGTTCTGCTGCAGATGATCAGCCCTTCTGAAAATGAGGTCTGAGCTCTCGAAAGCTGCGAAGCAGTGAATTTTCAGAAGTGTAACTGTCCTTGTGGAATTGCAGTTTTAGAAGACGTAATGATAAATACTGACATTTATGCACAGTCATGCTGCTTTTTAAAAAGTGAAAAGGAATACAGGTCTTCTGCAGTCAAAGGATGCTCCAGAAGAACTGGGTTGATTAATAACTTTGGACCTTAAGCAGAACAAAAGCAGATTTCTCCTGCTTGCAGAGACATGGTAGGTGATATTTTATTCCAAGCAGAGTAGGCAGGGAAGCTGCTTTCCAGAGTCATGCACTCGTGAGAGCGTAGGTTTAGTGTCAGCCAGTGTTTGGTCGAGGAGTCTGGCTTGTATTACCCTGAACAGCAAACATGACAGACGAATGAATGGTAAGTGGATTTCCAACCACCTCAAAGTCAGCATCAGTTCAGCTATCGTCTTCATCGGGACGAGGATCCTGGCAGTGAATTTAGGAGAAGGAGGAGGAGTGTCTGGTCAGAGACTATTGAAATAAAAGGTAGAGCTGCAAATCAGCATCATAAAGCAGAGCCAGCGTCTTTGGCCCAGGCTCAGGAAACCACATACTGCTGAAGTAAATTGGATGTACGCAGGTGCTGAGAGAGAATCTTTCAGAATAGCTTTAAAAGGAAACTAATGGCAGGACTGGAGGGATGGGATAAGCAAACAGAAAGGGATCCCTCCCAGACGCCAGCTACCATGGGTGGCAGAGCGCCGGGTTTGCCGCGGGGTTTTATTTATCTCTGCGGTGTAGTCCAAGAACTGCTTTTCTCTGCGTGTTTCTTCACCAAAAGTAACTGTATTAAAACAATCAAAAATAAAGCGAGCAACCTCTGTGGTTCTTACTTTGGTATGAACCAAGCAGGTTAGTGGCACCTGCCACTTGGGTCACCCACTGCTTCCCACCAGTTGCCCCAGCTTTCCTCTGATTTCCAGCAATATTAAAACAAAATAGGATAAACTAGCAAAAGTTTAGTGGAAATGCCCCCCAGGGAAGTTTCTGTTGTGAGCCTTTTGAGGTTTTTGAGGCGTAGGAAGACATTATCCCTCCCCACTGCTGGGATCAGCAGCAGAACTGTCAGTCACACGCTATAAATGCATTGGGAATATGCCAATACCGTTTTCAGCAGTAATACAATTCCTCTTCCTGGATTCTTTTCTGTTTTTCTTAAGGATTTGTTTTAAGCCTGGTGAAAGCTTCCTGTACAACTATTGGATTTCATCTCTTCGTTACACTCTCCCACTGTTTCAAACTCATTTACAGACCACCCAGGACCCTCATCACTTGCCTTAAATATTCTCCTCTTTTCTCTTCCTCCCTCCTCCACCCATTTGGTCTTTTTCAATCCTAATCAGATTAATCCTTAGAACCCACTTCACAGCCACTTAATCAGCTCTCCACGCTCTGACCCTGTACGTGGCTTTTATCCTGCTGGCCAGCTTCTCCAGCGGACAGGAACGATGGAGCCCATCGCTTCCCTCTGCCTACCAGGGGCTGTGGGGAATAATCTGCTGCTCATGAAATGTTCAGGACCCAGGAGGTTTGTCAGCTTTGAAGATAACAGAGGCAATGTTCTGATAATTATTTAAATTGTGGATTTATGAGCTAGTTAATGGTGTGTTTTAAGAAATCTGCAAAGAGAAGAGAGATGACAAATTTCAGTGCTATCTGGAAGACAGAAACGAAAGGGGAAAATGTTAGAAGAAAATTGAAGAGCTTCTTAAATTCCATGGCGTCTCAGTCCTCCCGGTTCCACAACCACATCCACCGGGCAGGACTTGCTGCCTGGCCCGAGACCCTCTGCCGTGGTGGGGCAGCCTCGACACCCACCTCGGGGCTTGCTCAGACCTTGCCCAGAGCCCTCGCACAGGCGTACCCACCCCTGCGCACCCCAAATGGTCAAAACTAGTCTCCATGGCAATAAATATACTGATTTTTTTATCATCCTTTGTGGCATGCATGGACATTAAATACTGTCTTTTCTGGTCCTCTACATAGCAACACGCTAGCTGCAGTCTAGGGAGAGTTGGTCTTGTCATTCATTCCCACCTTCCCCTGTGTTTGTAGGGGATTAACCATCATTCCAGTTCCCTTGCTTCTGAGATCTTTGGGATGATGCAAAGTGTTGGTGTCTGCCAAAATGTAATGCTCTTCTTTTTCTGTAATGTTTGCTCTCAGTGGTCCAGAAGTCTAAGAGAAACTGAAACTTGAACACTGCAATTTCATGTAGTATCAGCTGAAAAATGGTGCATGCAGAGCTCCAACGTACAATGAAATTATCCAAAAACCAGACTACATCCTTGCCATCTGCTTTTCCAGGGAAAGCAAAATAACTACATGCTTTTAATTGCAGATAGAGTTTAAACAAATAGGGTGTTGGTTTACAAGCTGGTGCTTTCTTCTTTGGAGATCAGATTACATTTTCATCAGATTATGAAAACGTGCTACTGTTTCATCTCTTTCTTTGACTATTAAATATGTTAAATTGTTTAATGAATTTTTTGCATAATAGGGAAGTCTGTCCTAATTTAATAAGTAAAATATTGAATTTGTTGCCTACAAAATAGCAGGCGCACAAGAAAGTTCTGAAGAAGCTGCATTCCCAGTGGTGAGTGTGTTTGTGCATCTCTCCTCCTCTAGTCTCTTACTAGGATTTTCTTACAGGAATAACCATAAGAAGCTATTCCAGTTCTCAGGTTAGCACTATGTTAATTATTGCACATACCAGAAGTTTTAAGTAAGCTCAGCGTGAAGTTTTATTTCCACAGAAGTGTTGGTCTATCCAGGAGAAAGACCAACCATTGGCAGAATTTCATAAGTAGTTGAGCCCTTCTGTTTACTGGTGAAAGTTTGAATTATTTGCATAGCTTCTATTTACATTTAATTTATGCCGTTTCCATGCAATTCTCTGTGTTTTCAAACTTTCCATATTGAACATAAATACTTGATTTGACTTGCAGCGCACAGAGAATGTCACTTCAGTAGTCAGGAGGCTGATGGCCCGATACAATTCCCATACACATTTCCCTCCCTACCAACAGACCAGTAAGAATTCCACATATTTCTCCAATGCATTTTTTTTCTGTCTTGCAACTGTTACAGTGCTCACAGCAAGCCCTTGTAACTCCATAAAAAGAAGAATATGGCATTAGGATGGTGCACGAATGAGTTAATAGTAAGTCTCTGCTGTGGTGTTTTGCTCCAAAGTCGTGTGCGCCAAACTGACCTTTAATCTTGGAATATAAATCACTTTCCAGTCCTATTATTTGTAAAATCCTACAGGCTTGCAAATGCACAAAAGAAGCCTTTGTCTCTTATTAATTTAATTTATAGGTTAAAGTTTCAAATCAGTGGCAAGCAAAAGCTGATTTACTATTCACTTCAGGAATTGCTGTTCTGGAAAGCATGGCATTTGCTAGACTGCCTAGAAATTGTGATATGTAATTAGGAGCTTCTGTAATTATATATAATGTAATATAATTTGCTTATCTTTTTTGGTATGTATCATACATAAAAGCTGGAAGGGTAGCTCAGTGTGGATTAGCTCTTTCAACCCTAAAAACTCAACAGATCAGTAAAGCCACTGGGTTTTGTCATATTCTGTTAACATTGTGGCAGGATCAATGTTTTCAAGCGTGTGAGGTTGCTGCCCATTTCTTTTACCTCTAGAATCATCCCATCATCTCTTGTACAAAGCCATCTGTGCTGCAACAAAAAATAGCTGCTTCTGTGACAAAATTTAGATAAAAGCAGTATGGAGCTTTTTCCCGCAAGTTCAAAACAAGATAACCATTCCTTTTTTTTTCTTTTTTTTTTTTTTCATTTGATTTAAGCTATGAAATTCCCATGTGGAGTCAGATGTGGGACACTGGTTTCTCTTCCCAGAGCTGGGAGTATTCCCATCTGCAGTTCAGACCATTCCTTCCACTTCTTGACTTTCTAGTTAAGCAATTTTCTAACCAAGTTTTTTTGTCTGTCTCAAAATAACTTGAGACAAAGAAATAAAACTTTTTCATAAACCTACTGTCATACCACATTCCAGGGTAAAAGCTTTGACCACTCAAGGTGCTCACTAGAAGCTTTTACCTCTTCACCAATTTACATAGAAAAGTAGGGATAGTGAATTTTTGCCCTTGCAAGCATTATGGAAATATTTGTATTAAAATTGGCATTTATCTTACTCATATTCATGAATTCACTTATCTCTATTTTCCAAGGATCATATTCTTCCTCTTTCCTTTCAGCCTGCCCGTCTCGATGGCTAAAAGGGGTTTTATTGCTTTAGCGTTAATCAAGACATTTGACAGAATTGAACTGGATCCTGTCCAATTAGATGGAGACAATATTGAATTTCGAACTGTCATGTTGGATCCATTTGAATGTAACACAAGCTTGTCGGCCTCTGCAATCAATACATTGGTTTCATAAACCCAGCCCGAGGTGGATGAATGCCCACCTTTCCCCTGCAGCGTGGATGGTGACTGAAGTCAGGGAAGCCATGCCGGGGCTGCACGCTGGGGCTTCCCGTCGGCTGCTGTGGGCACTGAACAAAAGCTCTGGGGACAAGCAGGGAGAAGGTTTTTTTCTCTTCTTAGAGCCATGTTCAATGAACTAGGTTTCCTGAAGGAACCTGCTAGCATCTGGAGGTTTGCTGATGATTCCCCTCCTCGCCCGGGCTCGGAACTCTAGGCTGTTGGCTGCCTTGGTGAGTTGGGACCAGCACCCCTTTTTCACCTGCGTTTCCCCTTAGGAGTGTAGATATAAGGAAGAAAATTTTTACTATTTCTATCATTTTTTATGATGAAGGTGGTGAAACACTGGAGCAGGTTGCCCACAAAGGTGGTAGATGCCCCATCCCTGGAGACATTCCAGGTCAGGTTGGACGGGGCTCTGAGCAACCTGGTCTAGCTGAAGATGTCTGGGCTCATGGCAGGGGGTTGGACTAGAAGACCTTTAAAGGTCCCTTCCAACCCAAACCACTCTACATTTCTATGATTCTGTTACTGCTTTTTTAAATTCTGGGTGTCAGGCCATCCCCACTCACGTGCAGGAGAGCATGGGGAGACATTAACCAGCAACTGCTGAATCGAGCAAATTCTTTTCTGCAAATAATACTATTAAAGAGCATTTATTGAAATATAAAATGAGAGTTGGCTTTAATACCCACTTGTCTAACTGCATCGCTTGCTGCAAAGAACGTGTAGGTTTGTTGGTAGCTCAAGGGCCTTGCAACAGTCTTCATCTTGTTTGATAAAATTTCCTGTCATCTGTCTAAGGAGTAGAAATAGTATCCCACACAGGAGGTGGCCCACGCTCTGTGTGAGATGAGTTACGATTGGTAAGTCCTTAAGGCAATAGTTGCAATTAACAGTTTGCAGGCAGCCCACAATGGAAATCTGCTTGAATGGGTTATCCTTGGCTCCGAGGCAAATAAGTGAAATATTTTAATTCAAGGAATTAATTGCGATTTTAGCAGCCTTTCAATACCAAGTTTGGCAGATGATGTGAAACCCTGTCCTGCTCTACTCTCAGGCAAAGGACTAGGAACGCTGGTGCAGATGTTGAAACCAGTCATGAGCAAGAACAGGCTGGGAATGTTTCTTGACTCTTTATGTCATTCATTAGTGATTTTTTAGTATTACTGCCACACTTTTAAGTTGCTGCAAATCATCATAAAGACTATTTCCAGCAACTACAAAAAGAGAGCCCCATGAGCATGGTCAGATCCCGAAATCTCCAACCAGTAGTTGCCAGCTCAGAGTGCCGTCTCCCTTTGCCCTTGCTGCCTGGCTGTGTTGGTAAACAGAGCTGATAGATGTTTCACAGCCTGTTCCTCCTTTTGAACATTGAACCTGAACTATCTGAGTGCACAAGGGATTGACAGGAGAGAGCAGAGCCAAAGAAAACTGCAGTAACCTCTTTTCTCTGCCAAAAGAAGTGAAAGGATAATGTAGCATGTAGTTATCAAAGGGTAGTTTTCTCAGAGCCGGTCAAACCTGACTTTCCTAATTGAACTTTGGTTTTATTATATAGAGAGCAACTTGCTTTTGTAACTAGCTGAGATTAAAGTTCACATGAGGGTGCCTCTCCAAATTCCTGCACCCCTGGTCAGGGGTACTGACCTTGGTTTTGCGTGCTGCCATTAGGGAAGCTGCTGCTTCTAGCAGTTCTTGTCCCAGCCTTGCTTCTACCAGAGGATGCTTGGGAAGGTCCTACAGAGATTGTCAAAGAGAGACTGAGGGTGCCAGGGAAGGATCAACACCTGAACCCCCTCCAAGGGGAGGCAGCCGACCCCTCTCCGTGTCAGGGTGCCCCAGTTTGCTCCTAAAGGGCTCCTAAAGGGATGCTCTTCTGCTAAACGTGTTTTCCTTCTGCTGGCGGTCCCCACGCGTGGCCTTGCAGGGCAGGAGACAGTTGCGAGGGCTTGAGGAGCTCACCGTTTCTTGGCCAAACCCTGCTGGGATGCTGCTTGTAAGAGGTGCTGAGCATTTCCAGCAGGTTGATCCCTTTGTTTCCCAGAAACTTGCACACCCAAAGGTTTAAAAGGGCAATTCTTTAATTCTTTAAGCCACTGTAGTCTGAATTTCACCATGGTCTGTGAATTTGTCATCATTGAGAATTTCCTTTGGAAGTTTTGTAAGAAATGTAACCAGAAGTATGTCTTTAAAAAGCAGGTTTTCTCCATTAATGCATTTCACTTCTGCAAAATGTTTGATCGTTAGTATTCCTCTGTGTATGTTTGTGTGCAATTTTCATCAGGTTGCTCCGGCCGTACATTTTCCTAACCACGAGCAGGATCTAACAGTGCTTTTTATAACTCCCTTTTGCAGTTATCCGTGCCAAATATGCAGCAGCAACACACATGACCCAACTGTGCTACCAGCAGACAAGCGTTAGCTGATTACCTTGGGGGGATGTAAAGGCCAGCGGTAGTTAACAAACATGGCCGGTTAGCTGCTTAAATATTGGAGATTTGTTTTCTATTGTTTTATTACTCCTGTAAGTCTCGGCAGTATGATTAACATCAAGCCCATCACTTTCCTCATTACTGTAATGAGTTTATCAAGCTGATGGGCAAGGGTGGCGGGGGGTTCCTGGGGATGATGGAGTGCAACGCTGCGCAGACCTGAAAGCCACGTGTGTTGCGTTATGTAATTAAATGCAAAGCTTTCTCAACTAGAAAGTACTTCTGAGATTTGTAGTTGATATGTTTTCTTGTTTGTGGGCCGGTGGTAGGTAAAAGGAAAAGCTGCGGTCAGAAGGACTGTAAAAGATCAGTATGGGGAGGTTTTTTGTTGCTTTTTTTACGTCTGAAATAGAAGATCTTCTGAAGGTGGCAATTTAGCAACTTGAGTGCTTTTGAGGATTTTATCCATGGCTTTGTCCTATTTAGTGTCTTCGTATCTGTACCCCGAATGAATTACTGGGTCTTACTCTTCTTCCTAGCTAGAATAACTGAAGAGTAACCCAGCACGGAGGGTCAGGAGGCAGGAGGGGGACCCTGCAAGGCTTGAAGGGTACGAGGGAGAAGCCGAAGCACAGGAGCAGGTATTTCCCAGCAGGCTTTACTCCTTGCTCGGCACCGTCTCCTGTTTTGTCTGACAAGGATGAGTCCAGGTTTCATTTTAAGTGATTTGCCTCCAGCAAATCTCAGAGGAGCTCATGCCAGGCTTGAGACCTTTCAGCCTATCTCCCTCTGAGAGTACTTTCTTTGGGCAATAATACGGGCTTTTAGCAGGGTTGCCTCTACATCAAGCGTGGTATGGGTTTAATTTGCTAGTTAAGAAGTTAGTGACTTGTCCTAGATTTCTAATGTTTCCTCTTCTACGAAATCTTATATGTCACCTATACGGGAGACGTTTTGGCTGGGGGTTTTTAGGAGAGCACTCAGGAATTTCTTACTGTTTCTCTGGCACTTTAGTTCAATTTACACTGTACACTAAAGAAATAGTTCCCTTTAGGTTAGGATAGGTTACACGCTCTCCTCCATGGAAGAACAAAGGACTGTCTGTTCCAGCGAGCATGGTTGTAAGTTGGGAGGTGATGCTGCAGACGGTGAGGATGCGAGACAGGATTTTGGGGGTGTATATGACATTTAGGGGGTTGATGAGCAATGAGAGCATAGCAATAAAAGAGGACGCAAACAACCCCTTAAATGCTGGAAATGTAGCAGTAAATTAAATTATTAAAGCTCAGGGTGTTGGCTGCACTGTTGTTTCCTATAGGGACCCTGCAGCAGCCCTTTGTGGTTTGGGGAGGCTGGATCCTGTGGTCCTCGCTTGCTGAGAGGGGGCAGCGGGGTCAGGCGGGTCGTTGCTGCCCTCAGGCTGTATTGGTGCCTGCAAAGAGCTCTTGGACGGGCTCCTCTGGCTCCATGGAGTCTCTTGATGCTGAGCTTAACTTGCTGCTTTGTACCAGATTTGGGGTTTTTTTAGTGCTGCTGAGGTGCTGGTCTAATGCTGTGGCTAAAGGCGATGGCCAAAAGTGGGTGAAATCACTTCGTTTTTGTGTTAGCGTCAGTTATTGAACCAGATCTTCATGGAGAACGTGAGGTTTTGCCTTCCCCTAAGTTGTCCTGGGTGGTCCCCAGTGTAATAATCAAGTGGTATTACTACGACGCGTGGAGGCTGCACCTTTTGCTGCTTTTTCGGTCACATCCTCTCCGATGGCTGCAGGCTGACAGAACCTATCCTTGAGTCTCAGTGGCAGGGGAGCCCTGCATAGGGCATGCTTTGACATTCTCAGAAATGCACAAAATAAAACCACTATATAGCCATAACTGTGGTGTCTTTTCATGCAGACTTTTAGTCCACCTCCTTTTTAGAGCCCGCTGGAGATGCACTCCGTGGCCTGATGTTCATGTGCCTCTGGTGCATGCAAACCTCTGCACAGTAGCAAGCTCTGACCTCTCTTGCAGGACTTTTCACGCTGGGAAAAATGAACCCCTATGGACCCTTAATAGGTGTTCTCGAGTTTGGTTTAAGGAGGCTCCACAACATGATGGTTTTATGGGTATTGCATTTGTGTGCACCAGAGCTGGGTTTAGGGTCCCTCTGGGATGAATGGCCCAGTTACTGCCCCAGTCTTTTCTTCCAGAAGTTGTATTTAGAGGTAAAGCAGCTGTAAATTTGTATAATTTCTTTTCTGCCATCAGACACTGCTGCTGGAGTATAGGATTGAAGGCCACAAGAAAGCTAGGCAGTGATTTTTACCCTGGAGTAGTGGTTGAAATGATGAGTTGAAGTTTGTTTCTCCTGCTGTTAACATAACAAAGATCCCAAGGAGTAACCAGAGCAGACTTGGGCATGCGTTGCTGAAGACGTTGAGATTTCAGCACCTGATACCATGCAATGAGTGTTGACTTAGATCTCCTCCTGCTCCTCTTAGACAATCCCAGGCCTATGCCCTTACTCTGTACCTGGTTTGCCCAGTGCAAACATGGGTTTTCATGGGTTTTGAGGATGTTCTGCCTGGATTCGGAGGCCCAGATCCAGGGAGTCATTCTGGAAGGTCATCCACACGATGACCAAAGACCAGAAGCCATCCCAGGTGTGGTAGCCAGTGTAGCCAGCTGGGGAGGCAAGAAGAGCAAGGCTCTGTCTGTCTGAAGCCAGATGGGTACACAGAGCTTGAAAATAATTGCCAGCATTGGATTTCAGTAGAGCATCGGACTTGACACGCTTGTTCTTAGGGGGAACTTCCAGCAGCCTTCATTCACCCATGGCTCCCAGAGGAGTTGTTCCTGTATCTAGTTGCCACTTTCTAAGCCCCTGTTTCTTGACGATGATTGCCCCTTTGCCAGCCGGTAGATTCCAGCCCAGCCTGCCCGAGGTCATGCCAGACCTTGTGCTTCTGTTCTGCAGTTTGTAAAATGGCTTAGGAAAGAGTAAGCACCACGAGAAAGAGGAGATGGGTCTCGTTGTGGAACCAAGAGATCATACGTGTCTGTGTGCTGTATGAGTACATGCCAGAAGGGTGACAGCCAGGTGCCATGGGAATATTTGATTTTTAGCCAAAACACGCTCTTGTAAAAGTGGCTTGGGAAGAATTCCTCGTAGCGTGTGTATGTTCGCCTTGGTCCTGAGTGCGCAGCGTCCTGGCCATCAGTGTGTCCGGGGGGACTCAGTCAGATGTCAGTGGGTGGTAATTAACTCACTGTTTAGTATTGTACATTTTGAATAGCTTTGTGGCTTCTGAGAGAGCCTGACTCTGGGTTACTGTTTTTTTATTTAGTCCATTAAGAAAGCTTGCTTCAGGATTTGGGTCTACCTGTTGAAAGAATTTATTATAAAAGATATTGAGAGCTTTGTCTTGTTCCGTTTACAGATTTCATGGGATAAATTGTATCCATGTTATGGGACCATGAATGTGTGTCTATGACACCAGCTGTTTTTGATAAAATATAAAATGGCCTGTCTCAAGTAAATTAAATACAAATTTTACGAAACAATTATGCATCGGCCTTTTCATTCCCTTCCCTCAAAGTTTGAATTTAATTTTATTGCTTGAGATTTAGCAGAAATTTAATACTTTATCTTCTTCTGAAGAATGAACCATCTCTCCGAGGCCCAGCATTCCTTTGGCTGTGCAGCATGGATTTGGGGTTCCAAGCACAGCTTATGTTTTGCCAGATTTAAGTTACTCTGTACCCAAGCTTCCCAAGTTTAGTGGATGGTTAAAACTTTTGAAGTTTGCTCAAGAATGTGCTTTACGTTTGGTTGCATGGCAGGAAAGATTCTTCCTTTTTAATTTTTCATTTAAAGCAGCCTTTGGTCAGAAAGCCAAACTCGACCAAGATGTCATGAGCCACTAATCTTTCAAAATGCCTGGTTAGGCCTGCAGAGGTATCTGTTTAGTCAGTAAGGATCCAAGACTTATCTTTATTGAAAAAGTCATTTAGAGCCACTGATGCAGCACTTAGTCCTGCAGTTATTAGACGAGCATCTAATCTGCTCTGCAGTGGAGAGGTAGTCCTCCAGCTTTACTAATGATAGGAATTTCATTAGTGTCTCTGCAGCTCCGGTGTAATAAATACTTCCATGTGTGAGTGTTTTGACAGTTCAGGATAGGAGTTTTATGGACGTTTGTGCATAAAGGCATCCGCTAGCGCAAGATCATTTAATGTACAATTGAAACAAAAAGTGATCAGTGTTGCTGGAGAAGGAAAACCTGGCACACAGGTGGAAGGGGAAGAGGGTTTAGAGGGTATTGTGGGCTCGGCTAAAGCCTGGGCACCCCTGAGGTACCATGGCATTGGTGTCATGGGAAATGTGGTGGGTCAAGAATATTGAAATGGGCTGTGGTGGAAGAGGAGGACACGCAGAGGCAGATCTGTAGGAACCAGGCTTTGGAGCTTCAGCTCCTGATGGCACAGCTCTCACGGCTTTTGGCACTCTGCTGCGTGCAGGAGATCTGCATCCCAGGAGATAAAACCGGGAAGGAAGCTAATACTGTTGAAGCATTCAGCAGCTGCACCCAGGAGCTACCTCCTGGATCAGACCATGGCCTGGGTCCAGAGATCGGGCTGCTTCATATGTTGTAGAGCCCTGGCTTAGGCCGTCTCTAGGAGTGCCATCTAGTGCTTCCCTATAGTAGTGGAGCATCCCAAACCCTTCGTTTTGGAGAAAGTAAGGCCTCCACTGGCTTCTTTTGTTGTGTTAAACCAAGGGTTCGTGGAGAGCTAGGTACTTTTGTTCCAAGTTTCTTTGGAGGCTTCATGTTTGTCTTCTGCTTGGCATGGGTTTCTGGACTGAGTGCGAGATGAGGAGTGGAAATCTCCTCCAACAGGTTTATGTGCGTACTGCAAAATTAGCTTGTGTTGCTGTCCTCTGGGTTTGAGAAGGGCCGTATCTCTGCAGGGACTCGAGTGCAGTTAGGCGAAGGCAAACAGTCCCCTCTTCCCTTGACTTTCAGATCACAGCAGGGAGCTGGGGACAGACGATGGGTTCACCTCCCCCAGGGGTGCCTGGGGTAGCTCCCAAACTGCAAAAGTTAATTTGTTAGAGACAGGCTGTGGTGTGACAGCTGTCAAACCATCAACATGCTCTGTATTAGCGAACACAGTGACCGTGGTCTTTATGATGTGCTGCTCCATGGAGCCACCCCCTTGATATTAACGCTGTAGGGTAGAACTCTTGGCTTTAAATGCTTATTTCCAGTCTGCTCGCTCAAAGAATGTCCTTTGTTCCTGTAAACTAAAATTGTGCAGTTTCTGTGGAAGGATAGTGCCCTGGGCTATCTCGTAGGAGGGTTGAGGTGGGTGGAAGAATGATCACATTATTCCCCGTAGACATGTGGTTAACTGCACATGTGGAGGGGCTGCTTTTATGGGCGCGGGTGTCTGCGAGAACGGCAGGGTTTCTTCTGATTTGCGGGGGGGGGTGTGTGTGTGTGGGGGAGCAGTTTGGGTTTGCCCCAAAGGGCTTCACCCCAAAGGTTATCAAGATTTTGTAGCATTTGCCCTCGGTGAGTTTGACTCTCACGTGAAGGTCCCCAGCTCCCTATCGACACATTTGCAGGCAACTCTGAATTGCGTCGCTTTTTGTGAGTTTGTGCCAGAGCTGTATTATTTTAATGTGGCTGTTAGTGTGTAAATCTGTCCGTATTGCGGCATATAAACAACAGTGTTTTCCCTTTACAGTTTTTAAAAAAACACAGCGTTGTTTATTCCTCTGGTTTTTGTCCAGTAACGCTGGGCATCTCCTGCCTGAATGCAAGGGCTGAGAAAGCAAGTCCTGTTTTAAAATGAAATAGGAGATTGTCTGCCTTTTGGTATTTGAAGTAATTCCATTTCTAGTGCTTTTCTAGAGGGTGTTCTTGGGTAGCGAGCTGGTACAGTGATGATTCGATTAGGGGTGAGCGGTGGATACGGGGACTCTCAAAGACAGGGACAAGGCTTTCCGCATGGGACGTTCTCTGGCAGGTCCCCGAGGCATGCGGTGCTGGCAGGAAAGCCATTGTAAAACCATTAAAGGTGTCACGCTTCTTATCTGCTTTTTGTTTATTAAAAAAAAAAAAAAGCTACAAATAAAGCAGTGTCACAAGATCCTACTTGTAATTGAGGGTCCTAAATTAATTAGCTATGGTGAATGTTCTGCATGGCTTTCTCTCTCCTCTGAAGAAGGACCCCTTTGTGCATCACGGCCGAAGGCTGCCCAGGCAGGATCCACACATGAAATACCTGAGGGCATCACGGGGCCTTTTCCGCCCTCTCTTATTTTCACACTTCTCTTCCCCTTTCCCTGCCTGTCCTTTCGAATTCTTTGGATGGGAGGATTTCCTAACATCTCTTTTCGGCATCGCTTCCTTTTTGGCTCCCTCATGTTTCCCTTAATACCTCTAAAACCCACAGTAGTAGTAGTGTTACCCCTGGTGTTTGGTTTTTAACACCGGAGCTGATGCCGTGGATTTCCAGACCTCCGCGGGCTGGTAGGTGCAGCTGATCCTTTTCCAGGGTCCGACGCTGCTCCTCTCGCACCTCTCCGTTGGTTCCACCACCGTGACTGCCAGGTTTTAAGTGATGTGCTGCTGGTGCTCCTCTGCTTGTGCCTCTTAACTTGGGACTTACTGGTTTCTCTTTTAGATTTGCTTTTTGTAGCCAGTTCCATCCTTTTTTGTGATGATCGACACTGTGTTGCTCTTCATTTGTTGACTGAGCTCTGGCTTTCGAGAGCACTGGCCAGGAGCAAGTCTGGATTTCTCTAGTGCTGGGGGTTTCTGCCTTTTTTTCCTCTTCAGTCTCTTCCATTTTTTTTCCAGTGGCTCCTGTATAGAAAATTGAAATCTACAGACAGTAGCTGTTAACCTTGAAAATACAACTGTATTTTATATAATGATATTTTATACAATTTATATTACAATTTATATCTTAAAATGACAATTTAAAATAATTAATCAGCAGATTCAAGGCCCTTCCAGATTTTACGTTTAGTTTGTTCTTCCTGATCGTACAGGACAGGTTTCTGCCCTCACAGTGCACGCATGAGCTTTTCCCCACTCAACACCCCTTTTTGCTTGGGGATCCGCAGCTGAGAAGCATTGCTGCTGGCAGATGAGGAATGTGTCCATCAGCTCCGAAATAAATCAGGATGGGAAGTGTGTCGGGGAAGCTAATCCACCAGCTGTTCCACCAAGCTGTCACTGATCGCTCAAAGACAAGAATTAGACCAATATAATAAATACAGGGATGTTGTTCTGCAGGCACAGGTTGTCTCCATTCCTCGTAAGGGGAGGCGTTGAGCCAAGCTCCGTGCTGAGCATTCCCGATGGCTGAGCATTCCCGATGGCTGAGCATCCTCTAGGAGCGGCCCCCCTTTTCCTGATGGTGCTTTTATCAGAAACATGCTCTGCTGCGCCAGGAGCTCCTCCAGCCCCTGCTATGTTAATGTAGGTAACCTTAAAGAGGGGTAAATCCCGTGAAAACCCGTTCCCCTGCAGCCAACCTACCGGTGCAATCTGGGAACCTGACTATAATCTGTTCCAGTTGTAAACTTACAATCAGTCCTCACCCTACTACCCTTTTAATACTTTTGGGGCTGTTTAAGCTAAATCTGCTCAGCATGAGTATAATCTTATTTTACTGTTCAATGCAATGTTGTTCCAAGCGGGCCAGGCTAATTAAACTCCACAGCCGCTTGTGTACTGACACTTTTGATAGAGTAACTGGAGTAATTCATGTTTAAATCCAGCAGCCGGCTGAGCCAGGGCTGACATTGGAGACATATTTCATAGAGCAGTAATGAGCCTAAATTTCAGGTATGCGTCCTCTTCCCCAGCCCTCAACAATATGGCTGCGACACACTGTTTACTCAAGGAAATTAAAGCCAGCAATGTGCACGCTGTGTTTTTTTTTTATTTGTTTTTTTGTGTTTAAAAAAAAAACAACAAAAAACCCCTCACGACACCCTCCCTGACTGTTAAAGTTTGTGCATGATTGATTTTAGTGGGTGGATTAAAAGAGCAAATCTTTTTTACCACATTCCAAATCATACATCAGAAATCATAGGGGAGACATTTCTGCCCTGAGAGTGGGGCATATGTTATCCCGGTTTTAATTGTGAGGCCTGGATGTGTGCAAACTGTTTCTTAACGTAATTGGATGAGGGTCACTGGCTGCCCTGAGATATATGGGCACACTAATCAGAGAATAATTTCAACCAAGGTTGAAGTTGCCAGTAAAAGTTGTAAAAGTTAATTTTATAGGAGTTTGTACAGAATATCAGTGAGCAGTTTTGTAGTTATGGTTTATTTGCTTTGTCTAGTGACATTTTTATTATGTTTTATTATTATTATTTGTGTTTTAAATGCAATTTTGGGCAGAGGGGAAGAGAGAGGAGGGAGCACTGACCTGATTAGCAGCTGGAGCAGCGTGTGCAGATGGATCAACCAAAGTAGGAGGTATTCATAAACCGACGTGAACTGCCCTAGTCACAACCAGAATTAAATCAAGTTGCAGGATGATTTATATATTTTTACCCTTATACTCTTTCCTTTGATTTCCAACAAGTGGCGAAGCCTATCCAGAATGTATTAAGTAAGTGGGTTTATATATGCCAGAGCCTATGGCTCTGTAGGGATGAAACGCTTTCCAAGTGCTGTCCTTAGCGAGCCCTGCGGGAGTAGCAGGCGTGGAAGGTGGGACACGGCTCTCCTGGTGGGAACGTGCACGTCTGGGGATGTCTGCGGGACAGCAAATGCAGAGGACAGTCAGTTGGTTTGGAGCGTCATCAAACCCACCTCAGGAGATAGTTTTTGTGTTAGAACTATGCGAGTCCTTCCTTAATCTGCCCCTAATAATGTTAGATTGTGCAGTTCCCATTAGTATTAATAGATATGGCTGAAACCCGATGTTGTCAGGTATAGATTGCTTCCATTTATATTCTTATTTTAGGTGAAATCCTTCATGCTTGGATTTTTGCCATACTTGCCTTTTTTCCTCCGTAAGCTTCAGCGCAGTCTGTTGTTGAGCGGTGCAGACCCGTGCCTCTGATCTGAAAGAAATCATTAAGGACCCAATTGTATCGATAGGCATGCGATAGCCCGCAGGGAAAAAAAAAAAAAAAGTAAGTCCTATCCCATTTTGAAAACATGCGGTGGGAGAAGTAAAAGTTAAGCAGCGATGGGAGTTACCCTGGAGCTCCCTCGGACCCGTCTTCAGAGCCTTCCTGCCGAACGCGGGCAGGCACCCTGCCAGGAGTAGGCTCTGCTGGGTACCACACCAAAACATATGGTATAAAATGTTATAGCCCTTATAAATGAGTAATTGCTTTGGAAAGAGCCCTGTTAAAAGAGCGAACGATGTCAGTGCCATGAAGTTACCCATTAAAGTGGAGCAAACACCTAGAGAGTCCAGGTGAAGTCGCTGGCCAACGCCGACAAAGCTGCTGGATTACAGTTCGGCTCTTGTCTGCGCGCTCTGTTTGAAAGTCTGGGCTCTGGCCCGGAGTACGGTTCCCTGCTTTTTCAGCAGCATGACTTCAATCTACTTTCTCAAAATAATTTTCTGTGGTCCTGGAGGATCCCCTGAGCTTTACAGTTTAAATAAATGCCAGACCTCAAATGAAAGCTTTGTAACATTCAAGCAACCCACGTTGATGGTTTCTTCAGCATGGCACGACCCTTTTTCCAAAAGCAAACAAGATAGTCACACTTCTCAATGAAAGATTTGGGGCTACTAAATGGCCCGAAATGCTTTTTGATGCCTGTCTGGTTACCTTTGTATTTTCTCCTTCTGAAGTGAAAAGGTTGGTGTCCGGAGATACCGCTGGTAATTTTGGGCTCATGCTTGTTCTATCCCCAGCAGAGATGTTCATGTTTGGTAATGAGGCGTGGCAGTAGTGTCTCATCAAATTTTCCGTGGAGGATGTTGAGCAAGGGATTGGAATACAAGTTAGGAGAGCATCTACCTTAGACAGAGATGGTCTGTCATGGCATCAAAGGAGCATCCTTGATTTGAGACGGGGTTTCACCTGTTTTATCTGATGCTACCAGCACACCGGGTTGCTCCAGAGCCGCAGTGCTCCTGAGGTCGGTTCCAGAAACCCGAGGTCCTCCTGCGGTGGGGAATTGGCTTTGGGAGCCCTGTTCTCCCTGACGTGCAAGAGGCAAGATGGATGGCCAGGGAACAGGACTGGGAGACACTCGGCAGCAGGGAGCTCCAGGCTGGACTCTCTGAAGGTCCGTTCCTCAGAAATCATCTTCCGTGGTTTATTTACCATCTTCTAAATGAAATATTTTTAGCTGAAAGTCACTGGTCTGAACGCAGCGTTCTTCAGTTTCCTTCCTGCGCCAACCTCGGCTTGTTCCAGGCAACCCACCTCTGTTGCAATACAAACGGGTGAGTGAGCACAGGTAGCTGTACGTCAAAGCCCTCTGTCCGTGCTGGGGTGGTGGTGACCCTTCCTTCCCAGCGGAGCCGAGTGCGAGCGGAGCGGGCGGCCAGCCCAGCAGATTATTGCCAGGCAGCTCCGGGCTTCCAGCCTGCCCGCAGCCTGGTCAGCAGTTGTGTTTGTTCACGGTCACAAGAGTTTTCCGCAGTCGCTTCACATTAGGCAAAAATACGACTTTTTCGAAGAGAGGATTGTATAATTGGAATTGTTTTTCAGAGCCTGTTGTGAGCACTATTCTTATTCACCTTCCTGTTATTCATCTTAGTGTGTCATCTGAGCTGCAAAATCTCTATTGTTCTCTGCTGGACTGAGCCTGGTAGCAGAAAAACGACTTCAGAGAGACCTCAGGGGACTTCATCACTAATAATAAACCGCTGGAGGAATCAGCAAGTATTTTGCATTGGCATTCAACACAAAACAGGCATTTTGCCATTTGACTTCAGAGAGTAGCTGCTTTTCTTTTCTTTTTTTTTCGGGCCCACTGCATGTGCACGGAGGTTATGCTGCTTGGGCTGCTCAGCTGCACCTATTCAACCATGTGCCAGGTGATTTTTTTATTACATAGTACTGATAAAATCGAATGTAAACAGCATTTGAGAAGCGTTTGCCCTGTGAAACGCTGCAGTGTTCCTGTGCTGGTGGTAGAATGGGAGTTCAGATTCATACATATTATCAGAAGCAAGAGAGACTGTCACTGTTAAAAATTATGAGCCACGTGTTTTGAAGGTCTATTCAGTGTCTGCAGGACAAGTAAAATGGCAGGGCTGTAGCAACTGGTCGTTGTAATGTCCCAGGGACAGACATATTTCCTTATTTCTGCAAACTTTATTACTTAAAGTTCAATTGCGTCTGTAGTTTTGAAAAGCAGGGAGGTCACTCATCCTTTTGGGACATCTATAAAATATTTGGTCACGGGCCTCATCCTCTATATAAAGACCGTCATAAAATATATCAGTTTATGAATTGAAGCAAATTATTCCTTTTTAGTAAACATATGACTATATTGGGAAATGTGCTCTTTTGCGTTCTTTATATACTCACGCACTGCGGCGTTGCCAGCTGTCCCAGTCAGTGCCACAAAAAGGATGGATTTTTACAGTGATTTACCTTTTCCCTCGCACCACTGAGAGTCAGCTCTGACTTTTATCTGCTGCTTTCTGGAAGTTTTGCTTGACACGTGTGTCTGTAAGGGCTGCGGTCGTGCCTGTGGTCTGCAGGGCGGGGGGGAAGCGCTGCTTTGCCGGGGGGAATCTGCAGGGGTGACGTGGTGGCCGGGGGGTGCCAGGACCCCAGACACCCTCGGTCCGCGTTTCTGTGTGCGGTTCCTCCAAGTCACAAAGCCCCACGAGCAGCGTCAGCGCAGGCAGACGTGAAACATGGGAGGGCAAACAAAAAGTAAATGCCACTTGATTCTGTTTATGCCCAACAGTGACATTGTTTAATGCACGGTTCCTGGTTTGCGGAGTGACCCTTTCTAATGTGCTTCTGTAGAGAAGGATTCATTAACACGCTGTTTAGGGAATTCTTGAACGCTTTCCCAGCAGTTTCCTTCATTACTGCAGATGTTAAATTCCAAGAGCTGGGCTGCAAACAATATTAGTGTGGGGTTGACAGATGGACACTTTAATTTTGATGCCTGCACTGCTCAAGTTTTGATGCTGAAGTTTCATTAACCAGAGCAAAAAAGAAACAGTGGGGACAGGAGAGATCCCGCGTTCGGGCTCGTACCTCTGATGGTGGGGTGAAGCTGAGCCAGACGGGACCAGATCCCTTCCAGGTCCCTGCACCGAGGGCTGGGGAGAGGATGCTTCAGGCAGTGAGATGCGCGGTGTCCATACCTTTGCTTTCCCCTGTATGTCTTGAACTTGTAGTCTTTTCCAGGCGGTTGCCTCCTGGCTCTGAGACCAAACGCAAAGCTCCCAAGAGCAGAACCTGGTCTGGTGGGAGGGCAGCAGGCGTTGGAGCCAGCCCTGCTTTCCCGTGTTGCACCAGCCCACTGTGTGAAGAGCAAAATTAAGAGCTCCGAGACCGTGCTTTAATTAAATTCAAAAGTACCCATAAATTCCACTCATTTTTCATTAGCATGTAGGATCAGGAAATCATGCTTTTGGCTCTCAGACTTCAATAAGGAGCCCAGCGTAGTCTGTCTCCTGTAACTTTTTGATGGCTGAATCTATTAACGGGTGAGAAATTACTTAATTGGACTCTTCTGTTTTATCTGACATTGAGCAGTTTCACAGCTCCAGTTCCTGGATTCAGGAAAACGTGTTTGATTTTCACCATACATCTGGGTGATTTGTGATCTGTAACTTCCTTCTCTCACTTAAGCAGATAGTATCAGTATGGGGCTTGTTGATATTTAAGAGGGTGCCTGTCTTGGTGGTTCTTTATTTTGGTTTTATGTTGTTACTGAGTAGGTCTACTCTAAAAAGCTCGATCCTAGCTGTGGGCGGTCCGCATGGAGGGGACAGCTGAGCTGGAATACACTTTTATTTTATTATTATTTATATTTTACCTAAGACCTGCCTTTGGTCCTTGACACGTGGAGGGTTAAAAAAACAGAATTCTGGATCTTACTGAACAAAACTAGGATGCACAGACTCCCATCTCCACTGCTATTTAAAGAGGTTAGGGATACAGAACGGGACGTGGCTCTGCATTGTGCGGTCTTGCAGTCCCCAGTTTATTTATTTCACCAAAGTGGGAAGCAAAAATATTTCTTTCGAGTTCTCAGCGTGGATAGGAGTGGATATGGGGACAGTTTACTTGCTGTCTAAAATCCCCTTATCAGGAATGATACAGTTCTTGGGGGTGAATGTGAGATATTGATTATTCTCAGCACCAGTCTTTGCAGAATTTCTAAAAAGAAAACAACAAAAGCGGGTTTAATTATTATAAGCAGGAAAAATATTTGCATTATTAAAAACATCTGCATCCAGCAGAGATTGCTCTTATCAAGTGAAACATTAATTGCTTTTGACTGAAGCAGCAGCATGCTTATTCAAATATGCCTTTCATTTTGACGATACTGCTCATTAAGCCCTTTATTTTGTTTAGACAATTATGTCTAAACAATTGTGGAGTTACAGTAGCTTTAATTGAGCTCTTATTTTCTTACCTGCTTAAAAATTACGTGTGGCTTTAAAGGGAGAGAGGTTGGGCTGGGTTTATGTCCCAGAGGACTTAAAACTCCAGAATCTAACATGAATTGGTCACCTTCCAGTTCCTGTTTCCGTCTGTAAAGTTTACAGGGAGGGTAGAGGGGTTTTGCTTTATTTTTTACTTATTTTTTTAGTGGATTCTGCTTTCCAGAACCCTATATTGACATGCTGGGTGTGTGGGCAGCTCCTCCTGTGAAGCCCAGGCCTGTTCTTGGTGTCCTTGCCCAGAAACGCCGGAGCTGAGACCACGCGAAGGTCTGCAGAAGGGTCAGGAATAGCCACTGCATTGATTTGTAGATAAACCATGAGCTACTTTGATTGCAGCCTCATCCCTGTGTGCTTTTACTCCTACCGAGCACATGCTTTTGCTCCCATTTCTCCCAGCTGTTCCTCTTCTTCCATCAGTATAAACTAGCAATGATGCTACTAAATTCACCAGAGGTGTGGGAGAATGACTTTCTGCAGCCCTTCGCTTGCAGTTTGGTTTCTATTTTTAGGGATGTTGGAAGGAAAATAGGATCCTTTCTCCTCTGGTCACCAGGCACCCGTTTCCCCATCTTCCCCTTGTCTCTGTGCCTGGCACCCGGAGCTCAGTTGCTGCTCTCTTGACGCTTTAACTCTTGCACCCTCGTCTTACTTGATCGGCTTGTTCTGCCACGCTGTTTTCCTTGCATTTATAAGCTATATCCATGTAAAGCTAAGAAAAAACCTTCCAACTGGTAAAACATGTATTTCCCCATATTCTTTTTATTTATAAATCCCTCTGTTTTCAATGTAATTAATAATTCACAGCCCCACACTTAACTTTTCCCCTCCTCCGTTGGCTTTCTTTGCAGCAGTTCTGAACTTACACACGTATGTGTTATTTCTCTTCCCTTGTTCTCTTTTATTTTTCGCCATCTGCTCTGTTTCCTTGCTGTGTGGTTTTCCCTGCGCTGCAGCTGCCTTATCCCCGCTTTCCCAGTGAGATCTCCGGGATTTTTCCCGAGTAGACGGGAGTGAAGGACTGAGATGGCCTCGTCAGAGCTGCCTCTTCGCCAGTGCCTGGGCAGGATCCGTCCCGGCTGCGTTAGCATTCCTGGACCACACTCGTGCCACTGCTTTTTGTTGCTGCTTTGCCTTGAAAAACTGCTGCGAGAGGAGAGCGTGGGGCAAGAGAGGCAAGATTTTCAAACTACTGTATCAGTTTAGTAACGGGGATCAAGAGTTGTTTTAACTACATTTCCTAAACATATTCCAGGTGTGAAATCCACAACTTGCCTTTCCTCCTCTCTCCCTCTCTTTCCTCCCTCTCCTCGGGCACTGCGGTGTGGGTTTCTTTCTTGGCTGCTGCTAAAAGCCACAGTAAACCCTTCCCCGTGCCCGGCTCAGCGGCAGGAGCAGAGCCAAGGTGGTCCCACGGCTTTGCCAGCGAGGGTTTTGGATCTGTAGCAGGAGGATATTATTTCTTGAGATTCCCAGTGCGGAGAAGAGCCGTGGAGCCCCGGCTTGGGGCTGGGATGTGGTTGCGCCCAGTGCTGTTCAGGTGGGGAGCAAAGGGATGATGGAGTACATGATGAGCAAGTGGACAAGTAGAGACAGACAGACAGGCAAAATAAAGAATATACCCATCAGTCTGGTGGGCAGCAGTGTCCATGTGTCGTAGTAATACCACTCGATTATTTTAGCACAAGATGAAGGACTACACGTACAACAGAGGCACCAGGACTCGGTGTTAGACCCTCGATGTCCATGAGGCTGGGGCAGGACCGTGCCCCCCGGGCTCAGTGCTGATTTTGGGGAGCAGGCAGAGGAACATGTGCCTGCCTGGCCATGAACAGGTCTCCCTTACACCTTGGTTATCCTGTGTTTTGAAAGAGGAATTCATTATTTTAATCACCGAAGTATTTCCCGTTTGTGTTGTCAAACACACAGCTGAAGAACGAGGGAGCGCAATTGTTCTCTTGCTTAACAACTTGGATTTTTGCATCATCGGGAGAGAGCATGAGTGCTTCTGAACCGTTCAAGCTGCTTTAAATAATTTTTCCACTTGAAACAAATGAGCGTGGCCCAGAAGTCCTGTGATATTAATCTCTGTTAGGGTTCCTGACCGCTTGCCTGTCGTTGCTGTACCTGGGCACCTCCCTCCCAAATTAGCAGAATCCCTGGAGCGCCCTGGGTATTCCTCTCCTTCAAGCCAAGAGCTTTTTTTCATTTTTTTCTTTAAGGTGAAGGCCTTCTCCAGCTATGTGTGTTTGGGGCCAGCCTCAGCAGTGTGCACGTGTCCGTGCTGCAGACGTCTGTCCTGCCAGGAGATTCCTCTCCCTGCTTGGAGCATGGGTGCTTTTTGCAGGACAGTCTCCCATCATCTCTCGTGGGGCTGATGGACAGCCTGCTCTTGGGCATGGTGCTCTGCCTGCTGCTCCCCCAAAGCCTCTGCGCTTCCACTGAACTCGAATGCTTGCACATGCAAATAAATATAAATAATATTTTGTCAACAGTGCGGGGTGGGGGGATGTTTTGAGCCTTGCAGCCTTGTTTGTAAGGAAAAGCAGCTGAAGACCTCCCTTGCCTTTTCCACCTTGTTTATACCTGTGAGGCTAGTTATTAAATTAAAAATACACGTGCCCTTTAGGCATATGTCTGTTTTAAGCACCAAGGTTTGTATTCTAGAGCTTCTGTGGTCTGCGCCCTTAGAAGTATGGGGTGTGCTGGCCCCTTCCCTTGTTCCCTTCCTGTCTGCCATCCCCCAGTACCTCCTCTGCGGTCCCGAGGGGTCGGCGGAGCTGCTGGTGCCCACGGTGGGCACGGAGGGGACCGGGGACCCCCCAAGCCATGGAAGCTGCACATCCCTGGGACCGTCGTGGTCATCCGAGGTGCAGGTCCCCTGGGGCTGCAGACAGCTGACCCCCTTGTCCTCATCTTCCTTGCCTGGAAACCAAGCAAATAAAGTTATTACTAGACTTCTGCTAGCTAGCGGCACGGGTTAATCCCCATTTAGTTGGCATCCCACAGTTTGAAGAGGGAGTGTTAGTGCCGTACCTCTGCTCTCTGCGATGGGGCAGCGGCGCGTGCTCAGCCGCACCAAGAAAGGAGGGGGTGAAGAAAAGAACTCCTTCTCCTGCTGTTTCTGCCCTGTCTCTTGCATCCTGTCCCAGAAAAACTCGGGGGAATTGAAGAACCCAGAGGGTTTGCTGGTGGTCACGTCCCGCATCTCCCCCTGCTCGCTGGGGCACTGAGGCCCCGGGCACGGGCAGGTGTCTGTGCCGGCAGGTAACGGCCCTGATCAAAGGGTGTTTACTGTCCTGGGGACAAGGAAAGCCGTGCTATGTGTGTTATGTCAGGTGTGACCAAAGGCTAACAGAGGATTTTGTCCTTGTGTCTTGATTCCCGTTTTCTGGAGCGGTTTAGAAAGCTTCACATGCAGAGGGGTTCCCAGTGCCGGACCGGAGCAGGTAAAGCACAGACTTACCTGTCTCGCTCTGACGCAAGCCGGGTGTGTTGTTGCTCTCCCTAAAACTCAGCAACAAAGCCGAGTTTCCTTGTTTGTGTGTGCTGGGAATGTCAGGGGGATGATGGATTTGGCTGGAAAGGTAAATAATCTGCCAGGCTGAAGCATAACCCAAGCAACCCTGAGAATGTGCAGTCACTATCTTGAAGGCCTTTCATTTGTTACATTTGATTTGACAGATTCTGGTGATTGCTCAATATTTTCACTCTGCTTTGGACCCACACTGTTTATTTCTGTTAGAAGTTACTTAAACATCCCAAATGTGTTCTTCTTAAACAGTTGCTTCAGTTTGTAGAGGCTTTAAGGCAGTAGATGCCTCTGACTTTGCTTGCAGTGCAAATAAATAAATAATCTGCTTCCAGGATTTCCAATTTAGTTCTGTTTGTTTTCTTTTAATACACACACACACACACACACACACACACACACACACAAAGCACAAAGCACAAAGTAGCTGGAGCTACAGGGCATGGCGATGCATTGGGTTAATTCCATCCTTGTTTGTTTAAAACTGATGCACTGCCACGTCCCAGAGCAGGAGATGGGGCGCGTTGGAGAGACGCAGCGAGTGCTGTTTAAAACGTGCCGAATTAAATGGCTGTGCTGCCAGAGGAGAGACAGGCATTGCTGCGGCTCGTGAAGAAATGGGAAGTGTAGACAGCTTTTGGGTGAGACAAGGCTGTGGGGTTGATGGATCGCCACGTAAAGCCTGAGTTACGACGAGTTTGTGAGATTCCCTTTCCCTTCTCCCCAGGGCGATGCTCGCCACTCAGATTCTCCAGGTCGTTCCTTGTCTCCTACCTGCAGTACAGTGCTGCCCGCTTGAAAGATCGTCTGAAACATCTCAGGTCTGCAAACTTCGCCTCACTGTGCTGCACAGAGATGCCAAAACAGGTTCCCCACTGACACACACGTGTCTTCCCACCCTGCTTGATTTTGCAGTAAAGCTGCAACATCATCTCCCCTTCCCCAGCTGGCCCATGGCAGCAGAAGCCCCAGGTGGGTGCGGTGGTGCTGTACGGAGGCACTTTTGGAGCTACGGTGTGCTTGACTTGGGGAATTAATTGCAATTAGCTCTGCTGTGGGAAGCATCTGCTGGCTGCGGGCTGCCGTGTGCCTCTGCTGCCCTGCTGTGCGTGGTCCCATAGGCGAGAGAGCGAGGGACAGCGCCGGTGTCCTTCCCAGCCTGGTCCGTCCTTCCCGGGGCTTCTGCCACTGGTGTGTCCTGGGAGCGGCAGTATCCAGGAGGTCTCCAGACGCTGACTCTCAGCCTGCAGAAGTGGATGAGACTCTTTTAGGGAGTCTGCTGCCTTTTGGATGTGTCCCTTGTAAGAGACACAGCAGTCATTGGGGCTGGAGCTATCGGGAGCTTCTGCCTTAGTTAAGGCAAATGAAGTGTGTAAATGCTTCGGGGCAGGGTTCTGTCTTTGTTTCAGCCCTACAGGCACTACAGTAAAATCAATATGCAAAACAATAAAGCAGTAGCCATGTAATACAGTTTTACTCAAGAAATGAAACCTATTGTTTAATTGTAGTATTGCCAAGCTGAAAAGGAGTGTGGGGGGGGAACCCCCCCCGTTAATGCTAGTGCTTTGAAATGCTTACAGCTGCTATCACATAAAACCCATGAAAGGATTATTTTCGGAAACTTTGTTGGCACGACCGTAAGGTCATTCTTTATTGTCAGCCGAAGTCATGCTATTTGGGGCAAAGCGTGTTGAATTTGCTCAGTGTTCAGTGCTGGCTTCCCATGTCCCGAGAGTGTTGGAGAAGGGGGACGAGGGGCAGCCTTGGGACCGGGATGCAGCGCGGGATGCTCTGCGAGCCGGAGGGGGATGCAGAGGCAGCTCTTGGGATTTGTTAGTGCCGAGTGCCGCTGGGAGCAGGGCTGGCATTCAGGCAGCGATAAGGGTGTCGCGGAGCACGCAGGAGTTGGTCATCCTGATTTAGGGTACAAGGTAATTTGTCACTTGTAGTAAGATGGTGGTAGTTTATGGTTGAGGTTTCTTTCCAGGAGCATCTTACCGAGGGCTCCTGGCATGTGGTGTTTGATCAGGGATGTCCGGTGGCAGGACAGGTAACCCAAGGAGGGAAATGACTTGCAATAACATTTATAAGCGTAATAAACCGACGGTGCAATTAAAGCTGTGAAACGTTCCCAGAGCAGAAAGGCTCCCAGTGCCAAATGCCAGTTTTGCTCGGTTCGACCTGGAGCGCGGATACGTGCGTGGGACGGAGCGTGCCGGGTGTGCTTAGCAAGGTGTCCGCTGCGAGGACACAGCCCTTCCAGCCCTAATGAGGGCTGGGGAACGGAGCTCCCCGGTTTTTGTTTTATTTCAGTGCTCTCAACAAAACAAGCTAATATCTACCCAGTGCCTGGAGCCATTTGGAAGCAGATTAAAAGTTTTCATCGGCTCTTCTTAATAGAGCCAGATAAACCAGGCTAATAGTCATGTGTTGAGTTATTGAAGGGAAGTTCAGGTAATATGCAATCACCTTTAACCTTCGGCTTCCTAAGACCTCCTGCTTAGCGATTGTTTGTCTGTGGTGTAAACCATAGTCCAGTTCATAAATTATTATGTAGTTCCACTAACCTTAATGCAGTACAGGTTTCACGGTGTTTCATTTTGTAGTGTAAGCTAATTCTGGCTGTGCACACAATAAAGCTCCAATGCTGCTAGAATTAACCCTTTCCCTGACAACTAGGAGTTTGCCAGTAAGTGAATTATCGCTACTTGTGCCCTGGTCTGTATTTTGGTCATGGCCATGGTCCACATGTAATTCTCTCTTTTGCAAGGTCCTAGTGAATCTGAAAAAATTCCCTGAGCAAAACATAGCAGGAAGATATTTTTTAAAAAATTTTAAAAAATTTAAGGTGTCATTTTCAGAATTCAAAGTTAACACCACTGTGATGACTTCTGTCTAAAATTTATGGTTAACAGTTTTACAGCAGGGATATTAGGGAAATGTATTTTGCTGTAATGTCACATACTATATAGTTGTCCGATGTTTTTTAATCGAATAGGAGCCAGCAGATCCCATGTATTGTGCACTATCCTCTCCACTGACGGTGGCAAGGAACTGGTCCCAGGGGCTGTTTGGATGTGGGGTATCTCTGCTTGAGTCTGCCTCCTCGTCTGAGCCCCCCGTGAAACACAAACGTCTGAAACCACCTAACGCCAGTACCATCCACGTGGAGCTGTACCCGTCCTTCGTTTGCATAATTTCACTCTAAGTGAACTTTAAGGCAAGGGGTGTGATTGCAATCTTGAACTTGTTTCTCAATGTTTGCGGGTGTGGTGGCGTGTGGTTATTTTAATCCTGGTGGTTTTTGGCTTTCGGGCTACGTTTTCCTGTAGTTTATTCAGAATTGCTGCCGAAGTATGACAGATCTTGCCCACCTAACGCATTGTTTTGGGCTGCTAAAAGACAGAATCCGGAGCCTGGCTGGCTGCCCTCCTGGCTGTGCAGGGGCGATGCTGCCCTCTGCGGGAACGCCGGCTCCCCAAACCCCACCGGCTCCCCAAATCCCTCTTCTCCTCCCCAAATCCCTCTTCTCCTCCCTTGCTCCAGCCTCTCGCCCTGCTTTTCCTCCTCTACCTGCCCCCAGAAAGCCCCACTGCACAGATCTCTGCCACGGGTTATAATCACGCTGTGGAACAACCTGACTCTTAGTCCTAACTGCAAAATACCGTGCAACATATTTTTCTCACCGTGAAGAACCTAAAATTGAAGCATTAGACCAGGGTTCATCAGCAGTCTCTATCTGTTGTGGATTTTGTGCCCCAGCACTCCCCTTTTCCCTGCTTTGCCTAATGTTTCATGCTGGGTCTCGGGCTGGATCGCAGCGCAGTTTCTTGGGGTGCTGGTGCACGTGGGTGGTTGCTCGCTCCCATTGTGCTGGGAGAAGGGCTCCCACCGGAGCGGGGAGCAGAAGCTGTCCCATATAGAAGAGCATTTTCACTGATGTACAAGTCTTGCCTTTATGCGCTGCTTCATGTTACCTTAGAAATATAATAAGCTGATAGATTCATATTGCTTTAATAATGATAATGGTGCATTAATTTAATAATATGTTAATATAATGTACTTAGAATTTAGCTGTAAGTGATGATTTTTTTTCTTCTTATGAACATCTATTGAAATTTCATTTGTATTCATACTTTCATACACTTTTTTAACCACAGCTATTCTGAGTTTCTTGCAAGAGCTCCTCCTCCTATTCAGCAGTTACTGCTTTCCATTTAAGTAGCAGATATCCTACCCTAAGGTGAGGGCCGGCTGATGTGCAGCATAACTGAAGGGTAAGAAAAGGTCAAAAACCTTTTGAAATGAAGAGCAGAATCCTATTGCTTGCAGTGACTCTGAGTCACTGGGGGTGTTTATGCCCAGACTGCTTGGCAGGTTTTATATTGGGACTTTGACGTTGTAATTTTTTTACGGAGAAGCCGTGAGAGGTGGCATTCAGGTATTGCTGTTGGACAAAGCAGACCTTACGGAGGAGTGGCCATTTTCTGCAAGCGGTTGCCTTTCGCCTTGCTCTCCATCAGCCCTGTACACCAGTGTTCTCAATGTTTCTTGTTTTTGGAAAAAGTTATTGCTTCATTAGCTCTGCAGGATCTGGATCACATCCACGAGGTGGGAGATTTGCACCAGAGGAACTGGTCTGCCATTGAGGCCTGCCTCGTCTCTGATCTCCGTCCAGCTGGCTTTGGGAAACCCTCTGCTTTCTGGGTCCTCGGTTCCTTCTCCTAGAGCTGGATCTCATCCCCTGTCCCGCTCACCCGTGAATCCCACTCTGACCTCCTGGCCCAATACCCGGGACCAGGTTACCTCCTGCTCCCCGTGGCTTGGGCCAGACCACCTCCTGTGCTTCCCATTGCTCCTGGCCCTCTCCCACCCCACTCATGGTGCCTCTCTTGTATTATCCCACTCAACCATGTAGTATAGACCTTGCTCAGACCAAACAGGAATCTCTTACAGCCTCTTCATCCCCCTGCAGCCAGATTTAAGATACAGCAGCACTGCTTAGGAGAGCCACCCTGTCTGCCTGCTCTTCCTGCTGGGCCAGAGCTCTTCCAGATGGGTTGTCGGCCCTTTCGGTTCCTTCCTCTCTTCTTCTAGGGTGGGTGTCCATCACTCTTCTTCTTCCTTGGTCCAGCCAGAATGGGAGTCCTTGGCCTCTGGAGGTCCTTGGAGACTGGCTGTGATTCACGTCATCATGGTGTCCTCTGCAAGAGGGTTCTCCAACCTGCAGAGCCACCCGTTGTCTTCTCCCGGCACCCAGCACAGTACTAATGAGGGAAATTGTCTTAATCTCTTCTTTCTCAAATGGGCTGCCCATCCGCTGCTGGCAAAACATTCAGGACAACCTGGCAGGAAGATTTGGCTATACTTTCATTTGGGTTTTTGTCACCTCATTGCAAATGCTGCATGGTCCAGCATGTCTCTGGGCAGCTTTTCCCCCCTTCCCTTTGAACGGTGAGGAACAACCAACTTGCTGGTTGAAAGCAGGGACGAATCTGCACTGGTACTTTTATTCCTGCTGGAGTATCTGCCCTCAGACTGCCATGTGCACGGCCTCCTCGGGACGGTGAATGCTATTTCTCCATCCCCTTTCCAGCCAAGGGCTCAGCCCCCCAAATGGATTCCCTTGTACAGTGGTTTGCAGATTCTCCTGGCCTTCCTGGGAGCTCTGGAGCCCCTTTCCTCTCTGACACTGAGCAACATGATTATTGTCATCTTCCACTGACCCTTGGCCGTCGAATAAGAGGCTCTTTTGGGTTGAATCTCATCCACTGCAAAACCAGAGTTAGAAGGCATTTGAGGTATCTCCAGGTGGTCAAGCCCACAGCCAGGTATTTCTGTTGTTGACTTGTGTATTTCATTGTCTCCCCTCCCAAAATTTTCTTCTCTGCTCCAGGCGTGGCACATTTGCAAACAAGGCAGCAAATAACCATGACTGTCCTGAGGCAAATATGAAGTTGTTGATTCAGAAAGTGCCAGGAAACACAGGACGTTTCTCAACTCCATCCCACCTTTGGAGTCTTTTCCATTTGGTGCTACGAGTGGGCTGTTTATGGGGGCAGCAAGTTTATTTTAAAATGCTCAATTTTGAGGAAGAAATGCTGTTACCAGCAAGCTGGTACCCGGTGAAGTGCCGTGGACAGTCATAGGGGTAAGAAACAGTGGGAGTTTCCATCAGCACATGGACTCGCAGACCACGGTGACGTGGTTGTATCAGGTCACGCAAATTGTACCGATGTGGCTGCAGAAAGTGGGGAGATGGTACGTGGGGGTCCTCAGCAAGGGCTGGGGACAGACCCCCTCCTATCTCCATCGCCACTCGCATCTCCTTAGAGCCGCCTGATTATTTTATTTTTTTTCCAAGGAGTCCGTTTTCCTCCCATTAGCAGCAGCCGCCGATGTTAGTTTTTCCATATCCACCGGGAACCACACTCCTCATTAAAGCCGTTCCAGGGTGGGAGGAGGGGAGGGATCCAGTTCCTTCCAACAACACGCCGTGCCGCCCGCAGCAGGCACGACACTGGGACGAGCAGAAAACATTGAGCCATTGAGGAAAGCAGCGGCTGCCGTAGGCACATACCTGTGAACGGCTCCCGGTCTGCTTGCTGCAAGCTGACACCTATTGGCACCATCTACACAAAGGAGTCCCTAATAATTTAAGAATCTGCTTTAAACGTCACCAGAATAAGAACAGAAGCATACTTTTCACATTCCTCTTAGCTTCTTTGTGACCAACCCGAGGAGCCCGGGAAAGGAGTCCTTCAGGGGCTGATTTGCCCCTGCTTTTCCCCTTTCCTGGGCTTGTTTATCTGTATTTATTCATTCATCCAAGTCTTAAAATAGTTTGGAAAGTCAGTTGCTCTTTGCTTTTCCCCTCAAAGCTTATGAGGAGGACAGTGACTTTTTAATGAGATTCTTTCAAAGTGTTTGCTGGCTGTGGAATCCAAAGTGCTGAAAATAAATTAATACAAATCTGAATTTTATAACCTTAGGCTGCTCTTGAGTTCTTTTTGCAGTGACTTAGCTTCCATTCTCCCGAAACTCCGCAGATCTCTTTGGTAGCTGGTATCAGTTTCCTAGATTGCCAAAAACCTGCTTTCTCCAAGTAAGGAGGAAGGATGATAATTGTGTCTGCCGTGTGAGTGCTGTGCCAGTGGCTTGCTGGGGTCTCTGTCCTCATGGGGAAGAATGAGAAATCTATTTACATTCAAAGCTCTTGGCCTCCTCTGTCTAAATGTGGCCAGGTTTTCCTTTCTGTCCCGTGAAACGTGGGCTTATAAAACGGTACTTCTGTGCACAGCTTTTTCCTCCTGCCTCCCAGTTGCATTGTCTTAGGGACCGGCTGGACGTGCTGCAGGTGAATGGGGTGTTGGAATCACGTTTTTGGAGTTCAGTCCTTTTTAAGTCAAGATGTACTGTTGGATAAGAAGTTTACGTAGAATTACTGTAGCCCTTAGTGCTTTATAAGAAACGCAGGTCTGGGTCGTTGCTCTCCCTGTTCCAGGTATCCATTGTAGCATCTGGGAGAGATGCACACTTCCAAAAAGACCGGAGCAAATGTGTGTGCAACTGCAGGACACTTCTGTACTTTGGTCCACGGGGTCAAGACCCTAGTCTGGGTTTAAATACATATTTGTCTGTGCGAATATCAGCTTTGCAGGGCTTGTGCATTGTAACTGCTTGTGTGTGTGCAAAAAAGCTGCTGCAGTGGACCAAAGCTGGCGCTCCCTCGGCTGAGGAGCAGAAGAGCGTGTTCATACAACGTCTGTTGCTTTGTTGGTTGGGAACATCAGAAATGAGTTTCATGTGTGCTGCATATTAAGAACTTCTGCTCTGGGATAAGACTATCGAGTCTTTTTTTATTATTTTTTAACTGGAAAATTCTGGTTTATTTCTTTATTCACATGGGATTGCCTTCAAATAATTAAGTTCTATAAGATCAACCACAGTAATGTTTATATGGAGAAAATTATTTGGGTAGTTTTGATACATATGCTGGCAGTGAGGCGAGGAAGTGGAAAAAATGGTTCAGCGTGGAGGGGAGGGATTGTCGGGGGACGAGGGAGAGGGGCTAGGGTGACGTCGGCTCGGCTGCGTTCACAGCCTGGGCACATCGGCTAAAAGATGATGACAGATTGTAAAGTGTCATCATTATTGAACTGAAGTGGTCCCAATTTATAGGTCTGATTAAAATTATCCCTGTCCACATTTTTCTGTAGCATTTCCTCCGGCCGGAGAGATGCTGCGGACTCTCCGGTCCGTCTGACCTGGAGGGGCTCTTGGTGCTTTCCAGAGTTGGTCGCTCTTCCCATATTTGCTAGTTTGTTCCTGATCCTTGGGAATGAGAGGTTATTAACAGTGGGTACCAGCTTAACATGAAGCAATGGTTAGCAGTTCATAACTATTTTTTCCCCTAAATATAGGAGGAAATTGCTGGCTATGGTGAACTATAGATGTTTTAATGGCAAGTGCTGTTAAGGAGTTTTACTTCCTGGCTTACTTATTTGTAAATTTTATTTTAATTAGTGCATCGACTTGGAAATGTGCTAATCACTAATAGATAGGTTCTAGCAACTCTTTTCTTTTTGGGTTGGTGCATACTTTTAAAGCACTGAGCTGCTTGTGTGGGCGAGAAGCTTACTTTTTAAATATTTTATGGAAGGCACAAAGTCTCAAAGGTGTTTTATGTGGCAAGCTAAAGATGTAATTTAATAACAACAAATAGTTGAGGGGTTATTTGGGGAAAGTTTGCCTCTGTGCAGAAATGCTGAAGAATGTAATGGAAAATCCAAATTACCTATGCATGGCACGCTGCTTTCTGTTGCCCCCCGAAAGGACGAGCCTGCGGCTTTATTTCGTTTGACTGCTCTTTTTATGGTAGAGTCTGGTCCCAAGGCCTTTGCTTTTCCCTGCTGGGTTTCGGTAGCGCGCGGGGTCCCTGGCTGTGGGACATCTTCCACTGCTTCCACTGGTACGTGGCTTTCAGGAGAGGTTTCCAGAGGCGGATCAGGGGATCGGACCCACTGACCACTTGCACGTTCTGGTTGTGATTGTAATAAAACCACTTTTCTCTAGATACGGAATTTTTTTGCTCTTTCCAAAAGCCCGTGTGCCAAGAGACTCACTGAAAATTCAAGTTGGGGGGGTGGGAGGAGAAATGTGATGTTTTAAAACTCTCTCCAGACATTTTCTGCTCCCACCAGCTATCCCCTTCTTGGCACTGAGTTAGAAAAGAAGAGGCCGGCCACAAACCTGCCCTCCATCCCCCGAGATAACGCCTGCGTTGCGTTTCAGCTCCTGGTGCCGTCCGGTAATGAAGTTACGCCTCACAGAGGAGAGGGATTATAAAGGAAATGTAAAATGATTTGTAGCAGAAGTGGCATGAAATGTCATTACAGGAGAGGCGGTGTAGGCGGGGGGACCAAGGGACGGGGAGACCCCTCTTCTGTCCTGGCTGATGGCATTGATTTAATAAAGCGTTGATTTAATACAGCATTTTAGCCACGTCACTTTTTTTTGTACTCCTTTCCTCCCTTAAGTTATGCCATGTCTTTATTAGGCTTTCTGCTCTGATCTGTCACTTCCTCGGTATTTCCACAGCATTCAGCATAACTGGGTCCCAGACACAGACAAACTGCTATCCAAACAAAAATACCAGGTTTTTTGTGCAAATGCGTGTGGGATGAGCAAACGGGACAGCTCTGAGCTCACTCTCACCTTCTTGTTTGCTCTTTCTTGGCAGTAAGATGCTCAGGACTGGGCTTATACAGTTGGAATAATCTGTAAATTATTGGCAAAACGTGTGGCACATTGCACAGGTCTGTGCAGTTATGGGCAGTGGCTCTGTGTAATGGAGCTGTATGGCTTTGCTCTGCATTGCAAATCCAAATTATTTAAATACTTGGGTAGGCAGAGACGTGCGTGGGGTGGCCTCGTCCCAACGTTACTCTTTTGCTCTCTGAATTTCTTGTGGACAGTCGCGTTTGCTTTATTTTGTCCTTGATTTAAGTACAGCTGGAAAGGCAGCTTAGACTGTATTTAATAACTAGTCCTTCAACACAGAGAGGTGCAGAAAGTAATTTGTCCCCTTGCCAAGCACCAGAAAGAATGGGCATTTTGTTCTTTGCTTCACAGTGATTTTACCTGGGTGTATTATGGAAAGAGAGAAAGACTTGTGCTACTGTTACCCTGCACGCTGTGTTGATTTATTGAAATTGGAGCCTGCAAGTGTGAGTCGCGAGGTACGTTCTGACATGGAATTTCTAGGAGAAATATACAATTGGCCTGGTTATTATTTTTTCCCTCCTCCGTTCGCTTGGGCCTGTTTCCAGCTTTTGCACTAAGGAACAAGACTTTAAATTAGTCCTGAATTTTAACGCAATGCAGCTTTGCCTTTGTAATCCCAGCGTTTTAATATAAAGCATCTGAGCTTGTGTTCTTGTTTCATCTCTGTCACCTTGCTCACCTGCTCAGAAACAGTTTCTTCCCTTTTTTCCTTTTCTTCTTTTTTTTAAATTTTTTTTTAATTCAAAAATATTTTTTTTCTTATTTATTTATTTATTTTTAGAGGAATGAATTAAAAAGAGGCTGCAGGTAGTTGTCCTGCTGGGCTGTAACTTTGGCTTAAAGGTCATCGTCCCCCTTCCCTGTGCATCTGCATGGACTCCGGCTGCCTTTGCCGGTGTGCGCATCCAGGCAACCCATCGTCTTGGCAGGGGAGCTCCCGACGGAGCCAAACCTGGACGCGGGATATGCCTGTTTCTGCCCGACACGTGTGGCCAAGGAGATGCCGCGCTCTGCCTGGGAGCGGGCAGGAGGAAGAGGAGGAGCCAGGCTGGGCTGAAAATGGGTTTTATCAGCTTATTGAGGAGGAGCAGGCTGCCTGCAGCAGAGCAGAGTGGTAGAGGTTGGCTGAGAGCTCGGACATCGCCTGGTCCAAGCCCTGCTCGCCCGTGGCCTCAGCAAGCTGGGGACGCACTGGAATGTATTTTCTTATTTAGGCAATTCTTAGGTTGTTGTAGAAACTTAGGATGCTGACATTGCAGCGAGTGCTTTATATGGCCGTTTTACTTACAAGTTTAATGGCAAAATGGAATAAATTGATTGGGCTATAACAGAACTTTATCTCTTATTTAAGTAAAAGCATATGTGAAAGGCAGGAGAAGGGTTTGTTGGGTGAGATGGTGTAGCTGGTCTTTTTTGTAGGGCTTTATTTTGATTTATGTGCTCATATTTATATATATAATTTGGTATCTGCTTCCAGAAGCTGATAAAGACATTGCAAATGCAGTGGGATGAAAAAGTAGGGATTAGAAAATGGCCTGTTCGTTACAGGTAACGAGATCTGAGGAAGGTGCTTGGCCCAGGTTCAGCTAAGGCAGCAAAGGAATTACTGCTCCGCATCGGGCAGGTGCTCTCGCTTGCCGGGAGGAGAAACTCCTCCTTGTACGTAAAGTTACCGGAGGAGCTTCCACTCGGGCATTACAGTCACGTATCAAACGCACGGGAGAGCTTCAGCTGTATGGGGTGAACTGCGTTCTCACCTTTTAGTCTATCAAGATCATCCCTTAAAATTCTATCGGCATGGGGCAGCTGAGTGTTGGCTCCCGCGTGGCAGCCAGATGTGCGCTGGCACGGGCGAGGGCTGGAAGAGTCGAACCCTCTCGTATCTCAGTACGGCCTAGGAAAGTGCGGGGTGCATTGGCTATGGAAAACTTGACGCAGATGAAACCAGAAAACCACAGGGAAGGAGTTGTTTGGAAACATGGTGCTGTGTTATGCGGGTCTGAGATCTGTGAAGAGAGGGAATTCCCTGATAGCAGCTCTAGTTAATTGATTTCCTCTTAAGCTGTATTAAAATATGTGAAGAAATCCTTCTCTTAATTAATAGTGCCAGCATACATAGATTTTTTTTTATATTGCATTATTTTTAGAGCAAGAAATTCAGGATGTGTATTTTGTACTGATTATTCCAGACATAGTTTTATCTCCTTATTAGACATCTAGACTGCTTCTCACCCAGTTTTAAATTCTTTACTGGGCAGGTTTTAACTCTTAGAGCAAAGCTCTGATCTCAGTTAGAACTCTGCAAACCCAGCAGGGTTACATTGTGAACAAGCCCTGAATCTGTTCCCATTAACAAATTCTTGACAAATGAAGTTGGGCTTTGAGCATTGCAATGCTTAGATTTTCTCCGTACTCCACCATGAGCAGGTGTCTTAATTATTGTCCCACACAGTTATTAACAGTACCTGTGATCGTCAAGTTAAAGCACTTCCACAGGCTGATGTTTGCCTCTTGACCTGTGTAGTCATTCAGCAAAACACTTCAACACGTGCTGGCTTTGAGGCTGGGAGCAGTCGTTTGCCGACGGATCGGGACCAGCACGGTGGCGGTGACCTGGTGGAGGGCAGCGGTCGCTGCCCTGGGATGGTAATAGACAATTTTTGTGAGCACACGTAGGACAGAGAGATGGAGCTGCTGGTGTGTGGAGACCGCGGCAACTCAGTGCAGTTCCTCTGTAGTCCTCCCGCTTTCCTCTCTTCCAGTTTGATCAATGGCAAAAAGCCACCTTCCCTCGCCGGTGAAGGATCAGCTCCCAAGTAACGATGTCCAGCTGTCCTGACAAAATGTGATTGCTCATCAGTTTGGTTGATGACTTAATCTGGGGCTGATTAGCATCTTGGAGACTGTCCAGACGATCAAAAACAATACATAATTCTGCTGTGGGACACAGTTTATTTAACGTTTTAGCATCCTCCCAGCTCTCGCGTAGTGGCAGGGGCTGGCGTTGCGATGCGTGTTTGCTCTCTACGAGGCTTGGTTTTGGGGAGGAAGAGTGCGCTGAAGCCGGGTGCCTGTCGTAGGGAGGAGGTTGTGAGCTGGAATGGCTTGGCCGAGTGTCACCAGGTCATAGCTGCAGGGGACGTGCCGGTGGCCTCGCCGGGCAGATGCGCAGAGCATCCCGCACTTGCCCCGGGGCATCGCTCCCAGCAGAAGTTTGCTGTGCCCTTGGGATAATGATAAATCCATAAAAGCGATAATAATCCTCTCCTTCCCCTCCCACCCCCCAAAAGCTGCTTCCTCAAGCAACGCAATACGTTTTCTGTTTCTTCTTGCAGCTTTTCACATCATCAACACAACAAGACTTCTTGCTGCTGGGTGGGTTTGAGGAACAGGAGTGCGGAGAAGACCCAGGAGGGACGGATACAGGGACAGCGTCGGCGGCCGCCGGGGAGGTTGAGCTGCCGCAGAGGCAGCCCGGCTCCTGCTCGGCAAGGGTTAAAGCTGGAGCAGGGACTGCTGGAAGAGTTCAGTTGTTTCACATTAGGCCAGGGCGGCCCTGGCTGCCTTCCGTGCTCTGGGAGCCGGGGGCCGAGTCCCCAGTGTTAAATCTGCGTAACCGATGCCGTACAACTGGCACCAGCCTTGACCACAAGTGGCCGTTAAAATAAACATCCCCGGGCTTAACTGACAGGCAGGCTCAAGGAGAAACAGGCCTGCATGACGGGGAATATTAAATACCCGGCGAGAACCTAACTTCATCAGGCAAACACACACACAACCCCCCCCGCCATCACCCCAGCCCCGCGGCATCAATGGGCGCAGTGTTTGGGGCAGGCGCGTGCCTCTCCCGGGGCTTGGGCGCTGGTGCCAGCGGTAGGGGAATATGCAAGAAATTCGGCCCCAAAACCCACCCCGGGTAAACACGACGGCTCGAGCCCCGCGGCGGCACAGGGACCGGCCGGCACGGGCACCGTGGCACCGAGCGGGGAGGCAGAGCCGGAGGAAGGGGGCTGCCATCCCTCGGTTGCTCGTCTCTGAGCTCCTGCTCTGGGACGTTGTTTGGCATTAGGAAAGGAGGTAAAAGGCTTTGTTAAAAATGAGATGTTTGGCTTAGGTCGGCAGTCTTATTTATAACGATGATTTGCAAGCTCTCCAACTCGGGACGAGTGTGAGGGCATTATTATGTCCGCAGGGATAGCGGAGCGACACATTTATTGGGTGGAATTTATCTGTGTACAGAATAATTTTATTATTTTTTTTTTTAGAAAAGCATAGAAACAAGCAACACTTACAAAACAAGCAAGGCGATTACACAAGTGCAATACTTGACGGACCTCGAGGCAAAAGGATTTGAACCTTCAGATGCGCATTGGTTGGTGCTGGTGAGAGAGACTTCACCCAGCCCTGTAGGTGACCTAAAGTCTCTCTTGGTTAACAAGCTACTCCAGCACGTGCTGCTTAAAATCTGTCACGTTTTTGAGCTGGAAGGTAAACCACCAAAGTTATTAAGAGTGTACTGTACAAATTTCCATTCCTAAATTGTCCTTAAAAATATAGGTAATTATTATTTTTACCCGAAGAAGGCCTTAAGCAGGACGAGGACATTTATAACAAGCACACTTTTGTGTCCAGACGACCAAAGGTGCCCAAGCCTGTTTCCTGGCATTAGAATGTAATATTTCTGTCTATGTCACTATGTGTGCGTATTACTTCCTAGCAAATTGTCATGTCTTTGCAAGAAGTCACTATTTTAACCCTTTAATTTAAAAATAAAGTTACCAGGAGGATTTCCACACAAGTGGCTGTAGAGGTGCAATTCACTGGCAAGAGACAGAACTGGCTGCTGGGTTCATCCAACTGTTAAAAGAGTTTGTGTGTCGGCTCCTCGTGGCAAAGAGTTTTCTAGTTAATTGTTTCACTTGTCCTAAATTCTTTCAGTCTGCATCCTTTGTTACTAGGGAGAAAGCCTAAAACAGAAGTAAGCTCTGCTAAGCTTTTGGCTACATCTTGGGGACAGCTACCTGGTTTTTTCTGCTTTCTTGTTCGCGCGGGGCAGAATGGCTAACACAGGAGGTGACAGTTGCTGCTTTCCAGGCTCGTATGCTTTGGCAGATTTTTTTTCTTTCCCTAAGAAACAAAAGGATTATTTTTATCCCATCCTGGCCTGTAAGTGCTCCTAGATGAACAGGAGGTTCAGGCCTGAATTCTCCTGAATCAGCCACAGTGTGTCCTGCGGAGCTGGTGCCTGTAGCAGATTAAAGCAGCCTTAGCGTGAGCATTGCTAAGTATCCAGTGAAAGGGATGAGTAATTTCTATGCCCACTTGAAAGGCCCTTTTGACCAAGTATCACAGAGAAATCTTTTTGCCTGCTTAGAGTGTAGCCAGGAGCTGTACTACCTCAGCTGCAGAGAAATAGCTAAATTTGTAAAATACTGTGGACTAGAATAGGCAGAGTTATCCTGGTGTTTATATCAATGTAGTTTCTAGAGGAGAATAGGGATAGGGTATACCACATGTTATTTTATCTATATATTAAACTTGGATTGAATTGTCATAACCATTCTGGATTAACGAAAATAATTACATCTTCATTATAACCATGCAATACCTGTCAATAAATTGGAAAATGTATGTGGCAGAGTTGTCGGGCATTACTGCTGAAAAATGGGCTGGAAGAACACGTGAAGCAAGACGAGAATGTGTACAAATCTCTATTTCAGGGTCTAAAGCAAAGAGGTGAGGTCTACAGGAGCACAGACATCTTCTGTCTGCTCCGGGAAGTACTTGTGTGTACTTCTCAGTACAGATGGAAGGAGTAGCTCCATTCCCTATACTTTCTCAAATCTCAAGGACCTTTATTTTCATCTTGCCCTTAATGACCAGATAATAAAGAAACAAAAACGTATTAATCTGGTGCCACAATGACTAGAGCACGAAGGAGCAGGCTTCGCTGATGTTATCCGGCCCTGAAGATTTGCCCAGGGCTTCTCAAAGGCTGCGTGCTGGGACTCTTAGGCAAAACACGTATTCCTAATGATAGCTGTTCATTTTTGCACCTTTCCATTGGAGTGAAGAGTCAGTTCAGGGGATTTTGTTATTTTGGAAGGATGTTTTAAGTTGCCGTTAATGGGAACACGTGGCAGCTCTTTGTACAAATATCCAGGAAGGTGGATGGGAGCTGACTATCTTCAACTTGTTTCACCCTTTCCAGCCTTGCAAAAACACCTGGTTAGTGTTGGGCTCACTCTTTTGTCTCATTTTCATATGAATGTTTCAATTTACATTCTTCTCCTTCTTTCTCTGACTTCTCAGTAAAGCCCAGGTGACTCGCAGAGGTAACCAGCACCAGGACGCCTTTCCCACCATCCCCTCAGCCCCTTCCACCCCTTGGATGTAACATTTACAGCAACGACTGCTCAAACCAGCTGGCTGGTTGAAATAGCCGCATTTGAGGCAGATGATGTTGATGTACTCAGTCTCTCAGGCAGTTGGAGAGTTAAACGAGGCAGCCCGTGACGCCAAGTTCCCCCTCCTGTCCCCAGCACTGGATTTGGCATGGACCGCAGTAGCGTTCCAGTTCGGAGAATTCAAATGACCATCCAGGTAGTTGGTTCCTAATGGCACAATTTACCCTTTGTGAACACGTTTTATGAAAGATCCCACTGTTTGTCTCAAGTTGTGAAAAAAAAAAAAAAAAAAGAAAACCCCAAACTAACCCAACTGTAAACGTCCAGGCCACGAAACTGCCTAATCCAAACACAGGCACGAGCCGGGGGCTTTGCTGGCGTTTGCCACCCGCGGGTTTTGCCCATGTGTTCCTTGGCCTGGTGCTGAACATTGTATTTACGAGCATACGCCAAAGAAAAAAAAAGCCTTCTGAAGGAGATACAATCCTGGTTTTAGCACTGGACTTTTAAAAAGGAAAAAAAGTGAAGTAATGAGGGCCTCTGGGAGAGCAGCCATGGTCCATTTTTAGAGTCGTGGATGGTGGGTTAAAGCCCTGGGTCTGCCTGAGCAGGCGTAGCGGTTGGAAAGATGTTCAGAAAGATGTTCTTCCACCCTCTCTCTGAAGCAGGCGATTTGCCCTTCAAAGCACATCCCCGAAGAGAGAGAAGGGACCACGCTGCATCATGACGGTGTTTGGTGTAGATGGAAAATGGACACTGGCTGGTTTGGCAATAACATGGAGTTTGGGGCAGATCCATAAGGGTGACGTGACCCTGCCAGCTCTGTTACCGCACGCATCTGTATCTGGGGCTTTCCCTGCTGCAGGAAACCTCGCAGCTTTCCATGCTGGGAAGGGGGGGAGCGCTGGCACCTTTTGGATGAGAGTAAAAAGGCTGAAAATAACCCAGCAGCTGCCACTGTCCCGCAGGCATCCCAACTGCTCGCAGGGGTGGCAGAGGAACATGCTTCTCAGCAGGGCATCTCCCCTTACGGCACTCATTCTCAGCTGGACATAGCGGAGTTGTACCGAGAGACCCCGAAGACGATTTGCCTGTAGATCCTCAAGCAGGGAGAGCAGGCTGTGGTCTGGGGATATGGACTTTTTCCCTAATTGAATGCAAGCTTGTCTTCTTTTTTGACACGGCAGACAGTTTTTCCTCCTCCTCCTCTTCTGACCTTCTTCTGTACTGTAGGTTCAGCACCAGCTGCTTAGGGCAGCCTGTGATCTGTATTTTTAGTACTTAAAATGAATTTTAAATACTTTTCGACCCTCTGGTAGTTATGGGTCTATCTGTTGGCAGCAGAACACCGTCACAGCCCAGGGCTCTGCAACTTCTGATGGAAAAGAGAGACCTTGATTTGCAAAGCAGCGGACAGGAGTCCTGGGGTAGCTTTTGATTCGTGTGCCCTTGTCCTTGCGGTACCCACAGGTAATGGTTGTCCATTTCCCATGGCAGGCAGCATCCCAGTGCTGCGTCCAAAGCTCCCTGCTTATCTGCTACGTCCAAGGGCTACAGCAAACGAGAGAATAACCACGGTTTGAAACAGTGAGCTCAGCAAAGCAGCCTTGCGTGACAGCAGCGCTGGCTCTGTGCTGTCTTGCTCTGTGGTGTTGACTGAATATCCTTTTGTTTGCACTGGTTTAAAAACACACTAATTTTGGTATCATTCCACGGCTGTGTTATCAGCTAGAGCGTGCCAGGAACTCTGCTGAAAAGGTCAGAAAATCCCAGTTCATTGAAGATTCTTGCAGAAAAGTTTCATAGTAAAATGGTCCAGTGACCTTGCAGAGGTCACAGAGGGGAATCATCAGAGGGATGAACAGGACGGGATTATCAAGAGGTTCTTCGAGGTGCCAGAGATCTCAGGGAAATGGGCTGTGGGACCCAGAGGTCCCATCTGGGGTGAAATGTTGACATCCTTTCCTTCGAGACATTTCGCACCCAGGCGTAATAAGGAACCGCATGAGCTTTAGCGTTGGAAATGTCATCTCGGTCCACTGGATGGTGGAGCTTTGGGTCTTGTAGTGATGATAAATGCTTGCCGTGGTGTCCTGGCTCTGTTCTCTCTCCTTTCAGCTGCTTATTCCCGGGATGTGGCAGCATAGCTGTTGCCTGTTATCCGATTTACCAGTCGCTCATAAGGGGGTACCTGGTGGGAGCTGGCAAATCCATCATCGTGCTCATGTACCAAAGCGATACCTCTGGCCTGCAGGAGAAAAGACTAAATGAACCCAAAAGTAATGTGTATTAAAAGAAAATGTAAAATGGCAGAGGCCACATGAACTAAGCAGAGGTATTTTCTAGCTGTCTAGTCTAACGTTCGGTATCATTTTTCTCTAGGATTACAGGGGCTTTCACCTCATAAATTTGTGCCTGTTTGAGGTCGTTAATCTTTCTTTACATGTTGCCTTGCAATTTTAGAGCTTTGCCACCATCTGGGATCACATTTTAAATGGAGTTTCCACTCAGTACGTTCCTTTTCATGAAATTATTTATATATAGAGAAATATATAATAAATATATCAGGACTGGCTTGTTTTTAAACATTTTCAGTGCTTTCGCAAGGGCTTACCTTGTGTGGAAAAACTTGTCTTCTCTAATAGAGAGCCATAATAGTGACCAATTAAAGGATCACATTTGCAATATGCTTTTAAATGGCAATTTAAAATATTGGTGAGCAACCTGCCTCACGATCTGCCAGGGAAGGTGAGCTCCATTCGGAGAGCGCCGGGCCAGGGAGCACATTGCTGTGTCGGAAAATCTCGGCATATGAGACGCACCAGGAAAGCACCATCTTTTGGCAACTGGATATCACAAACCTGGAGAAGGATTGCTGCACGTTGCCGTTGCCTTTGGGATGGGACCTTCTTGGTAAGCATGTACTGCCTTTAGCTCCTGTTTCTTACAGACATACCCTCCAGCCTGGTCCGCTCCCTAAACCAAATGTGACCCACCTCTAGTGCTCTTAATAAACAAGCCTTCTCCCCAAAGGCAGTAATGACCCGCAGTTGGTTGCACCAGCTTCTTCTGGCCCCACCAGAGCCAAGATGTCTGTTCCAGGCCCGGCTAATTATTTTAAAGGGATTTTGAACAAATAAATAGCCTGAACATTTCAGCGGTTCCTTGTGTAATTTTAGCTCCGGACCCCTCCAAGAATGTACAGAATAAATAGGTGAATCTGTAATACATCCACAATTAACTCTATATACAGCGAGCAGCTCGGAGGCACGCTATGGAGGAATAGTGTCAATAAACAGGTATGCTGCGGGCCGTGGAAATGTGGTCTTTGTTATTGGAGAAGGATAGCTCTGACCAGGAGGTAGGGTGCAGTCTGGAAAAGCAAACAGTGCAACTATAGATCCTTCTGCCCCCACCCAACTTGTTGGAATTCAGAAATCCGTCACTTCGGTGTACCCCTGCTGAAGTACATCCTCGCTCGTGCTGGTGTAAATCAGGGCTGACTCATCGTGAGCAAAGCTTGGCTTTGTAGCTAAATGTCACGGATGTGGCAGGAAGGTTTCACCTACGCTGGTGACTTTGCAAGTGCAACTTAGTGAACAGGAAAAAAAGATTCCTCAGGATATTTTATAACGCCAAGGCATGAAATTGCACAGCAGAATTTTCTCCCAAGACCTTTTCCCCTTCGGCATTTGTAGCCACATGTGCAGCCGTTATTCCCCAAGAAACCCAATGCCCAGACGTGAATCATTTCTTGATTTTTCATGCTTTTAACTTTTCATTGCTGAGGCTTCGCTCAGCCGGGAGAAGCAGGGACCTGTTTCAGCTTTGAAAAACCTTAAACGGAGGGACGGCTGGGGAAAGGAGTTAAAAATGAAACAGCAGATTTATATATATAAAAAGTAAAAATATATGTTCTACATCTGAAGTTTATTTAGGTCCTTTGGGAGAGTGGCGCGGCACTACGTCTCTACTAAATTGCCAACATTTTATGGTCGTGCTGGCACCGAGTCAAACACACATCTCCTTGGCTTGGGTTGCTGTCTTAAAGCAGGCAGATTCCAGTATGTTTTTCTATGAACTGAATATTACTATTGACTGGACAAGGGAAGCTCTGCCCAGCAAGAACATATAGGTAACTTTTCTTTCGGATAGATCTAGCGAGACTTAATTATATTGATATTGTGTGACTGAAGAGCCGACCCCTTGTGACCCACCCGGCCATTAGATCTCTTGTGCATTTTAAGACAGATACAACTTTTTTTTTTCTTATGATTTTATTTTGATTGGAATCATATTAATAATTGGAAAGTTTCAAGGGGCCTATTTTTAGCCGGCTAGCTGTTTTGTATGCAAGTATGTTAGTAGCACGCACGTGGAGCCTTGTGCGCATGAATGTATGTATAGAATACACACGGCACAAGGTACCGCTGGGATTTACGCAAAAGGCTGAGCAGTTTGCTGCTCGATTTCCTTTCAAAACCCTTGCCTACACGTGTATCTTTGTGCAAAATCACTAGGTTGTTCATCAATCAAGGTCGCTGCACACGTAGAGAGCCTACCACAAAGCCTCACCGGCGAGCGGCGAGGAAGCAGCAGCTCTCCGTAATCCCCCCTGTTATGAAGAAGGGTGTTTTGCAGGAGTCGTTGGTTACTGTACAGCACGAGATGGTCTGACTTCAGTCAAGACACACATCTTCCCACACTTCCCAGCAGCTGGGAGTGACCCAGTTTATCTCCTTTCTGCTTGCTGCCTCTTGCTCTTCTGCCCGGGGCTGGGAAGCCGTTTCTGCTCGGGCTTGGGAAAGTGGAGCTTTGATCTGCAGATGCGTAAGGAGGAAGGGTCAAGATCTAAAGCAGAATAGACTGGCAGAGAAACAGCCTGTTGGATCATGTTGATCAAATTATGCTCTGCGATGGAGAATCCCTTTTATTTTTTGGTCCAGAGTACAAGAGAACCGAGAGCTTTTCTTTGAAGCTGAGAAGATGAGTTCATGCCTCGGTGCCTTGGGAAGCTGGAGAACTGTGCTTTACAGTTCATCTGTACCTTCCACAAACGCTCGGGAAAAATATTCAATAATACCTCTCAGCCTGGTTTTCCAACGTACTGCTCTTCTCCACACCTTCCTGTTAGTGCCAAAGGCTTCACTCTCTTTTGACTGTCGGAGTCTCCGGTGCCCGCAAGCTGTTACTGAAGTGTTTGTTGCGCCAAGTCAATCCTGTTTCTTTTGACCGAATAGTTGCTTCCTCTCATAATTTATTAATCTTTGCTGTTGTTCCGTTTCCTTCTGTTTTTCAAGATTTTTCTGCCATTAAGTGCGCTCAGATTTGAGTAGTTTGGTTAAGTAGGTGCCTTTCAATGGGGAAAGAAATGATAGTATCTAGAGTGTATAGGAATTATTTATGGCTCACTTTGTTTTTCCCTAAGCCAGATTTCTGCGATGGGCACCCAGGGTGATATTTTGAAAGGCTGTCCCTACTGTTGTTTTAATATGAATGCCAAGTATACTTTTGGTTATCTGAGTCAATAGGTCATCGGAGTTTACCTTATACAAACAGGTAGAATAATGGATTTTTTGTTCACCTTTTTGAAACTGATTCATTCATAACTTGCTACTGTTTTTTGAAAGACGCCTTGTGAGTTTGAGCTGTTGAGGTGCCCAGCCAAGCGAGCAGATCCAACAGAGGCTCCTGAAGCCAAGCTGTGGCTTATTGCGGAGAGAAGGAAGGTAAAACCCCGTCGTCGCAAAGGATAAGGCTTGCTTGATCTCGCTCTGGGCTCCTCCTCGTTTGCGATCTTGAGAGAAGAGGGTCTTCCCTCCCCTCCAACTTCACGCTCCCATGCAGCACCGTTACTTGCAGGGGAGTTGTGCCGCTCAGGCTGTAAGAATAACATCGCCAGCCCTGTCTGAGCAGTGGGTTGTTCGAGGACAATGTGGGACTTGTTTTCATGCACACGTGTAGGAGAGCCTGGAGATTTCCCTAGGCTGAGCTGGGGTATCTAACACTGGGATTAAATACGCCGTCGGAGTTTATGTAATGCCATACCAATAAGGAGGCTGAGAGGAGAGACCATGTGCATTTACAGTCCCAGAGAAGAGCGTTTACTCTGGTGTATAATAGCCTTCTGTTGGGTTTTAGTAGCATATAGTTTAGTAAATTAGGAGTCTTCAGGTACTTAGCACTTTAATGGTTCTCACTAAGAACATAATTAAACCATAGACCCCTTAGGGAGAAAAAACAGTTTATTGTGCATATTTTTAGAATCTGTTACCAGCCCTCATAAAACCTGGTAGATACAAGCCAGAGAACATGCCTTAGCTGGCGACCCAGAATCCATTCAGCCACCCCCGCCGAGCGTCGCCCTGCAGTCACACGTTACAAATCTGCCCCGTGAATTATGGAATTAATTTTCCCCAATCTGATTTCAAAATGCATTTGCAGTGCAGTTTTTCTCCGGCTGCTGGAGGTGTGAGGGAGGTAGGAAGTTTATTACATTGCACCTTGTGCTGACACATAAAGCCGGTTTTGGCTAATCGTTTTTTTATTTAAAAACATTTTATGTTTCACAGAGGTATCCAGAAACGAGGCTTGTTGGAGACAAGGGGCTCCGCTCTGTTCCTCTCGCCATGCGCCTGCCTTGGGCTTGTTTATTTAGTTGCATCTGACTTGGAGCTGCATTTTTCTGTGTCTGTGTGTGTCAGGAGTTCACGGTTTTCAATGCAGGGGAACTCCTGGCTGCTTCCTAGGATGCTTTTCCTTGCAAAACAGCCACAAAGCAAAGCGTAAAGCTCAAAATCCCCAGCGAGACAAGCCGAGTGAAGTGATCCCGGAATGCTTTTCCCTCCTCCCTCCCGGGCTCTGACACCACCGCCTCCGACACCGCCGTGAGGTTTCCGTAGGATATGATTACACTGGGAAAGCACTAGGCACGCCTGTGTCGGGCAGGTACCCTCTCTAATCCCAGGGATGGAACTCCCAGCCGGACCCACCGGACGGGCTGTCGGGTGCCCCCGGTACCCCAGGGCAGCAGTTGACTGGGGCACAGGGAGGAACCAGTAAAGCTTTCCAGTATCACAGGTGCCTGCGTTCGGGGCCGCCGTGATTCACACGTTGCTCTGGGTCTTTGCTCTTGCCTCAACACCCCCTTCCCGAGTAAACAGGGCTTTCTCCCCGGGAAACCTGGGCCGCGCTAGATCCGTGCTCGCAGCATCTGGAAGGCATTGGGAAGAACACACACACACAGAGCGCTCTCCTCCCTCCCGCAGCCTTTTAACGAATTTCTTGATACACGTGAATCGCTTCTCTATCTCTGTGTGTTTGTTTTATGTACTTGAGGTTTACGCAGCGGAGAAGTGGCTGCAGCGGTGGGGAGGAAGGGTCCCTTACTGATAGTGCCCCCAGAGGCTCCAGCGCTGCTCTTATCAAATACGTTTCTTTCCCTCTGTCAAAACAAACGCTGAGGAACCCTGTGTTATTTGCGGTGTGTCTGCTGCTGTTCTCGACTTTCAGTCTTGCCTGTCATTTGAGTTATCTGGCCTGTCGCACAGCATTGCCCCCGCTGACACCGTGATAGCGTCAGCGCTGATAAGGTGAAGGATGGCAACGCTATAGCGCCTGGGAGTGAATTATTAACCCACACCAGATTTCTGTACTTTGCTTCTCCTTTTTCCCCATTTCTACTTCAGGATAAGGCTGCTGCTAAAAGCTGGGGCTGTTCCCACACGAGCCCGCACGTGGCTGCTGCGTGAGCCCAAACCGAGAACTTTCTGCTGCTTCTTGTCCCACTGCACTGGCTCTACAGGCAAGAATTTTATCTTTCTGCCCTTAAGCACAGCAGGCTGGGGAGAAGATGTCTGGAGTCCCAGCCCAAAGCAACAAGCGGGATTTGCTGGCTGCAGCTGGCCTTGATGGACGAGGGCATCAGCGCAAGTCTGTGATGGAGAGCTGGGGACTGGGGGAACCGAATATTCGGTAGCGAGGGATGGTCCTTGCTTTAAAATTAAACAGGGTCAGCCCAGCCCTGCAAAGCCACAGTCAAATATATAACTGCTCAGTGCCATCGCATTGCGAGAGTTAATTACACGTGTAAGTAGGTATGTAATTACATGTGTAATACTGCCTGTTCTCCGTGGTCTCCAGCCGTAAGTGCTGCCTGCGTCAAGGGAGCAGATCCAGGCACGCTGCCGATGGGGAGACAGGCGGTGGCTGTGCTGCAGTTGGGGACGAGCCGGAATGCCGCCTTCCTGCGACTCTGGCGTGTTAGAATCGGGCAGTTATGTGCTGGAAACCGGCTCATCTCGGGTTAAACGTTACAACCTGTAGGGCTGATACCTCATCTAGGTCAGTTTTGGTTAAAGCACTTAAAAAAAAATTAGAAGAAGCCGAGAAAGCAACCTGCCGTTTTGGAAGGATAAAAGCATTTCTCAGCAATTTGGGATCAAGGTAAATAATCTCCTTGTGAGCCTCCCTGACCTTCTGGGAATGCTCAAGAGCAGTCCAACAAGCAGATTAACTCGAAACGGGTCCCGTGCGGAGGGGAAGGACCCTCGGTGGCACCTGGGGCTGCTGCTGCCCTGGGATGGGGGTCCTGACCCACCCCCCCCCCTTGCTGGAGTGGACTTGGCAGAGCTCCTTGACCCTGACACCGCTCCATCCGGCACCGCTGTCCGAGGAAGGAAGGATGCGGTCTCCTGTCCTAAGGGGTTACAGCAGCCTCAAACCCATATAAAGCAACAGCTTTATTAATCCCAGCTTTGCTAATAAGGAATTACAATAGTTGTGGGATTTGGCAGTGGAAGCACGCTCAGTTGCCATGCATAGTGCAGTATTTTCCCTGTTTTGTTTGTATTTTTGATTTAACTACAAATAATTTAAAGATGTGTTGTGTCTCCTTCAATTAAAATTTGCATCTTCATCCTCTTTTTTTTGTCGTAGTTCTAAAACAATACTAATGAATTTGAGCTTGTCAGATACGCTAAGATAAATTGTTAACTTCTTTCATTTTGCTAAAATTGCAGCATTTCTAAGGGTGGCGGTTATTAACACGTGAGGATTTGGGTTTGTTTCCTTTGTAAAATTTGCAGCTTTATTGTACTGGATGGAAGATCTCCCGGTGTCAAAAAATTTCAGGCTGATAGAAGAATAATATTGTCACAAGGCCAGTATGTAAATACCTTAACCAATATAGCATGTTTAGAGGAATTACACTTTCCTCTCCCAAATTACAATTTTGGAAAGCAACTCTACCACCGCATTTATTTCAAATTTAAACATTTTGAAAGAATTTCTCCTAGGTCTTGAAATCTGGTTTCCATTCCTGGCTCTGTTTGACCTACTGTGTGACCCTGAGAAAATCTTTTTCTCAGTTTCTGTATCTGCTTAGTTGCTCTGATGATCTTCAGCAGTCACACAGAGCGATTTAACATCCGTCGGTGTGGAGCTGCGCGTAACATTTCAGTATTAAATAATAGTGGTTTAATTTCAGATGAGTGGGTTTTGGTAATGATGAAAAAAGGGAAAATTAAAACTCTTGGTTTGTAGATGGTGTGTTGGTTTAAAAATTCCTTGAGTTTGCATGAAGAAAATTAAATGAAGTAATTTTCTCTAAAAAGAAATGAGTGCCCAGAGGCAAAGGATGGTTCTCCTGTGAGCAAACTTGCGGAAAGAAATAAGGAAAAAAGACCAAGAGCTCTGTAGCTCCCCGCAATGATAAGCCTTGGAGAGGGATTGATTCTTTTTTTTTCTTCCCATCTTTCAGACGCAGCCTGTGCCCAACCCCATCGCCTACTTCATGCATCGCTCGCCGTGGTGGTTTCATCAGTTCGAGACCCTGGTCAATCACTTCATCGAGCTGGTCGTGCCATTCTTTCTCTTCCTGGGACGGCGGATGTGCATTGTACATGGCCTCCTGCAGATCCTCTTCCAGGTGAGATGCTCCTGGGGTTGCTTCCTAAGGGTCCCGTCTTCACGGAGGGTGTTCGAAGGGTGTAAAACCTCTCCTGCTGCCTGCGCCTGGGAGGCCATAGGGTGGGCTGGGACCTGGATGGTCCAGATGCAGACACACATTCCTAAGCCAGCTCTGGCTCCGTAACCGGCAGCAGGGACACGGGCAGGCGTGCCGGGAGTGGCAGCGGTGTGGTTCGCTGGAGAACCATCTTCTCCAAGCAGGAGCAGCGTCCAGAGGAACTGACTCAATCGGCAGGTCAAGAGTTCAGGCTCAAGCGAATTAAGATGATTCACAGCTATTAACTGTTGGCTCTCAGGTGGATTGCGCAGGCATGGCTGCTCTTAGTGTGTTGCTGGAGGTTTGTTTCCCTTGCCGCCGGTTTGGTTTCCATTCATATGGATGGCAGAGAGATATCAGCCCAGGACTAGTGCAAAGGGTCTGAGCCGGCGGCTGCGGAAGGCGAGGAGGAATACTTGCAGTTTCTCTGAAAGTTATTTTTGTAGACATCTTTCACCCTTTGAAGGGATTTTTTTTATATTTAACATTCAATATCTCTGAAAATGTTTGAGCTGTTTTTAACAAACACCAGGTTTACTGAGCCTGGGTTCATAGTGAAACCAATTTCTTCAAAATTAATGGCATTCACAGTCCAGTCGATTTTGTTGGGATTTTTTTATACATGAAATAAATAAATCTGTATGAAAGTCAGAGGCCAGAAGCTCCTGCACATATATTTCCCTACTCTGCATCTGATTTCTCTCGTCTCTGCCCCAGCAAAGAGCTCGGTAAGCCCCAGCCGCTCAGACTCGCAGAACTGCAGCTCTTGGCCCTCGCTGACTGCAGTGTTCGTTCAATATCATTTCAGCATCATGAAATTCATATTAGGTAGCTGTTCCTGCTTCTTGTAAATACATGTGATGATTAAACTGGAGAACACCTTATAAACTCTTACCGGTAAACCACAAAAATGCTGATCGGATTTTAAAGGGCTGACAGAAAAGCCGCAGGACTTGTGCCCTCGCAGAGATGCCCACACCTCCTCCTGCTCCCCAAATGCATCCCATTGTGTCTGGGTACCACCGAACATACAGCTTGTACCTTTGCTCGCTCAAAACACCTTTTAGCATCAGGTTTTTTTTGTTGGGATGGATCTTCTCAGGCAGCTGGAGGTGCCGGCAGCGGGGCAGAAGCGGTCTGACCCAGAGAGCTCTCGGGCATTTGCTCCCCGAGGTGCCAGTTGTGTTTGCGATGGGCATCGCACTCGAGGTTTTTGGTGTCGCTGGGAGGATTAGATTCAGCCCAACCCTAAAAACCCTGCTCTTTTGTCTCATGGACAAAGCAAACCATCCCATCTCTGTCGGCTGCTCATTGCAGAAGCAGGCGGCTGTTGGGACATGGTGGAGCTCAGGTTAGGGAGCAGGAATTGCGAGTAGAAGTACTTTTGCATGTAAGGAAGTGGAGGCAGGGTGGTGATGGCACTTTCTAAGGTGAGTAGACCTAGAAAAGAGCAGAACACACCGCGGTGAGTGGCCTGTCAGAAAACAAACCCCGTTGCCAAATTCCCAGGCTCTGGCACGGCTGCCGTGTCTCGGAGCAGAGCCGTGGTGCTCCGCTCACTTCTGTGTTGGCAGAAAAATAATAGCAGAATGCCCTGAGATAGTGATGCTTTGTCTTCCCGTCTCTGCCGGAAGAAACTTCCGTGACCGAAAAGCCTGCCAAACGCTCGGCTCTCGTCTCCCTCTCGGCTCCGAGTTTTTCCGTCCCCACTGCGTCCCGGGGCACACGGGGGATGCAGCCCAAGCCCCCGGCACCCTCACGGCTCCTCCAAGGGCCCCTAACGAGCAGCACGACTGTTTGTGTGCTGGGCGACTTCAGACGGAGCCAGTGGGATCTGAAAAAGCCCAACTACATACAATAAAGGCTCATAATGACATATTGTAAATGCATGCATCTAACCACCCTTTAATTGGCGCTTTATTGATAGTTTGCAATTACTGACTTATTTCTATCATGAGGGGAGTCTGCAAAGGAAAAAAAGGGTCCCAGTGTAAAATGCAGCTCTGGTGCATTTATAGCATTTCAACAAAAACCTGTTTATTTAATATTTACTGCCCTTTTCTTCATTCAGAATGACTTTTATTGACAATACTTCTGCTCTGCAAAGGAAGCAATAAAGTTTAATGTTGATATACCACTTAATTCTGCTTTTCAAGATTTGAATTGACATTACATGCAAGTTTTATTGGACATTTTATAATTGTTATTGGAGTCATGGTGGCTAGGTTGAGTAAGTGTATTTTTCCAGATTCCAACTGGCCTGGAGAATATTGCTTTGTCAGGAACCCAAAAAAAGTTGTGCTCTAAAGAAAAAAGTTTTTTCTTTTTTTCAAGTGTGAACTTATTCTTCTTGCCTAGTTCACCACGTTTGTAAGGAAAAAGGCTTAGTGGGCTGGAAACGTCAGAGAGGAGGGGCTCGGCAGCCCGCCGGCTCAGCGGAGTGGGGAGCGTGCCGGGAGGATGGACGTCTGTTCCCCGCTGGATTCCCCTGGGGTTGTGCTGGTCGTGCCGTAGGCAAAGTGTGCTGGTCCCAGTGTGCCCGACCGTCCTGGGCCACCTACCGTGAGGGAGATTTGGGTGATGACGACTGAAACACACGCTGTGTAGGCGCATCTCTGCACCGTCCCCTTCCTGTGCTCGCCCACCCACCCGTGTCCTCACAAGCCCTGAAGTGGGAGCCCGAGGAGCCGGGACACCCCACGGTTTTGGTGCTTCGTGAGCATTGATGTTGCTGTGATCTCGGGTTTGGGGTCTGCCTGCTCTGATACGAGTCCCCATAGCTTGAGCTTCCAGAAATCTCTCCCTTTGGCTGTTTTTTGATCTCAAGTAAATTGGACAGTCTTACTTATTGCAAGTCTCTCGATATAAATAGTCTTTGCTTAAAAAAAAAAATAAATCAAGGAGTGGGTTGAATGCTGGCCAGTTCCCATTAGAAAAATCATTATTTATTGTTGCTAACCACCAGAATGGGGAGGGCTTTGCGATTTACAGCTGTGGGTGTAGTTTTTGCAGGACATCTGCACACAGAGAGATTCTCCGTCAGATTGCAGCGCCCAGAGCACGTTTACCAGGATCAAAGGTGAGCAGAGAGAAAATGTCATCCAAGATTTTAACAGCCAGGCCCCATCAGCTGCTGGTCCCCTGGGCAGGCTGCGGAAGAGCTCCCCAGCCGCCAGCGCAGCTGCTTGGAGTCCCAGCCAGGGGCTCGGGGCTGGGACTGTCCCCACGGAGTCCATGGGGGTGCCACCAGGTTGCCCGTCTCGTGCACCCGAGGGACAGTGAGAGCAGGTACGTGTCCTCTGCTCCGGTGACTCTCTGCTCCCAAGAGAGAGGTTGGAATGGGCTGTGCTGACCTTGTCACTAATTGCTGCATGAAACCCTGTTTGCGTGGAAGAGAAGGCCAAGGAGGGGAAGCTCTGGGACACGGCAGCTCTGAGATTGAGAAGCCTTGCTCAGCCATACAGCCGGTGCAGCCAACAGGCAGGTTCATGCTCAGCGGGACTAGGCAGCTTGACTGTGCCCATCTTGCTTTGTGCCATCACGCGTGTCCCAAAAGGGCAGACTCCCAAACTCCCATCTGCACGGGTTGACATCGCCCCATGAAGCGTATTTCTTCCTTTAGTGTCTGCTGGGATTCAAACCCCTTGGGTTTCTCAGACCCAAAGTAGTGCATCGACCCATCCCACCTGCAATGGAGCCTGCTCAGAAGATGTCAGCCGGCGGGAAAGCGTTAGCAGGTGATGGTGGCAAAGCCTCCCCGTTAGACTGTCTGTGCTGAGAGCATCCCTTTGAATTTAGAAAGAAACCTTAGATGAAGGGCAGCCAATTATAGGGGATCTCCAAGGTAAATATGCAGCATTGTTTCTAAAAACCATTCTTTCTAGCATTTACGGTACGTAGAAATCCAAATCTAAACCAGAAATTAAACTAAATGAAGGTTTAACTTTTCAACTTCATTAGGGATTTATTGTTAGCAGGTGCCAGACTTGACGTGCCGAGTAACACTGCTGCAAATTGTCTCTGCCAGGAATAAAGCTGGAGGAGAGACTTGTAACTCAGCTCCTTCCCTGCTCGGCTCTGTGCTCCAGCCCTGTAAAATCAGGCTGGTGAGAAATGGTCAGTCTGAGCCACAGAAACCTCCAAATAAGCCTGAGGTGGAGTTTGCCCTTTGCTCATACACAACCAAGGGTACTTAGAGGTTTCGAGAGTTTGCTAAATGTTGAAAGCTTTTTGCTACCACTTACTGTCATCCTTCCTGGGGAGTACAGGGACATTTTATCGCTGCTCTGCAGGGGCAGGACCGTGTTTGCCAAGATGCTCGTGTCTGGAGCAGGGACATGTGCATCTCCTCATTAAGTTTAAACTTCCAGTGCTGGGGTTGGGGTTTTAATTCATAAGGAAGGGGCTGTGTTCACAGAATGTCTCTTGGTGGTGGCTATTGAATGTGATGTTCACTTAATGGAATGGAAATCCAGCTGCAGGTGGTCACAGTGGCCAACGTCTTATAGCTCACTTTGATGAACGATACTTTCATTTTGCGTCTGGTGGTACCAATTGGCTGATTTTGTAGTGATGCTGGGGTCTGAGCCTCAAAAATATACATGTAGATCTGAAGTACCCCAATGTTCAGGAGAAATCAAGTCCAAAATGTGGCTGTTAGTATCTGGAGGGGGAAGGAGAGGTCTTGGAGAGTCTTGGAGACCACAGGTGAGGTCTGGACCCTGTTATTCTTGGTTGTGTAGAAGCATCAAGCCAGAGCCTGCCCGTGCCCTGAGGAGCTTGTGGTTTTAAGGAGAAGGGAGGATGAAAGTGCTGCGTGGGGAAGGCAAGTCCTTTCCCCTGCCCGCAGCTCGGTGGCCCAGGACCCCATCCCACCGTACCACCTACAAGAGCGTTGTGTCGTCTCCCCCCTCTCCCCGCCGACGCTTCCATCCCCCGTGCACACACGGTCACCTTCGCCTGCCCGTAGGTCCGTCCCCGCGCTCAACCACCCACGGCCAGCGAGAGCCGGGTACCAGCGTCCGTGAGTGAAACCGGAGAGGGTGCAAACCCACGGCCCTGCTGCTCTGCGGGTGTTTCGCTGTTCTCTACAGCTGGCTCCTAAAACCCTGAAGCTGCATGTTTTTCACGACGTCTAATGCACAGCTTACACCAGCAAACGTATTTCTTGGCTCCTTAAGCCAGGCAGTAAAATTACACTGCTTGGCAAACGAGTTGATGAGGGGAAGCGAGAGGAAAGCCAAAAAGCCAGGAAAAAGCCACCTTGCCCCTACGAGCTGGCAGGTAGCGCTGAGTTAGGGAGCACGGCGAGGAGGCTGCGGTGCCTGGGCAGGAGGGGGCTGAGGTTTCTTACAGCCGGGGGGTGGTTTCGGCTCTGCCAGATGGGAGGGAGCTTCAGTATCACAGAGGTAAAATCCAGAAATAAATAAAGAGTAAATGGAAAGTATAAGGCTAGCGCTGTTGGAAAGGCAGGGTCATGCCTTTGCTTCCATGGCCCTGTTCTGGGTTATAGTCACATAGGCACAGTTTGGGGTTTTTCGGATGCGGGGAGAGTTTTAGGCCTTCGAATCCCTTTGGATTTGCATGAATTTGGGGAGCCTGACTCTCCTTTCCATGGCCCCTGAACGCTCCCGGCACGTCCTCCTGTGCGGAGCATCCTCTGCGCAGCCTCGTGGCTGGGGATCTCCCGGAGGGGAGCCATTCGTGCCGGGCTGAGCTCAGCCTCCAGCATCCCACGTCAGGACAGAAATTCCCCGAAGGAGCCAGAGCGGCGAAGCCTTGGGATTGCCAGTTCTTCACTGCCACCGGTCCTCCTCCCGCGGAGGTTTGGCAGTGGGCTGAAATTCGGGCTATCCCAGGTTGTTTTTCAGTAGGAGCCATATATAAAGTAAAGGGATGACAATGCCAAGAGCGAAGCTGAATTCCAGCCTTGCGGAAGGCAAAGATAAAACCTCCGCAGCCAAAACCCCCTCGAACTTAGAGAGCTGACAAAGAAAGCTCTCGGGGTCCGGCCAAGGAGCTGCGCGGGAACGCGGCAGCTTTACGAGCTGGTGGAGGGCCAGGGGGGAGGACCCGCTGAGATGGAGCCCCTGGGGTGGGGGGGGGGCTGCGGCAGAAACCTCCTGCCGTGGAAATCTCAGGCTCTTTTCCCATCACACTGGAGACACGCAGCCCCTGCCCTCCTGGGAGCCGGGAACATGCAGGAGAGTGGGCAGGAAAGTCATTGTCGTCCTCTTTTTTTTTTTTTTTTTTTAAGCAGAAAACAGTTGTTGAAAAAATAGTTATTTTCTGCCCTTTTTTCCCTTGGCTTGGACCAACCCCAGCCTCCTAAAAACTCTGATGGAAATGGACATTTTCCTTTAGTTGCTCCTTTTCCCATCTCCTCTCCAAAGCTATGCATGGGAGGCAAAGCAGGGGTATTCCCCCCTCTCTTTTGGGAAGGGAGGACCAAGCCCCCCGCTTCCACCGCTGCTGCCTCTGCCATGCCGCAAGACGTTGGAGGGATGAACTGCCCTTCCAGCCACACACGCGCAAATTAAATCATGCTGTTGCAGTGCCACAGCTGCAACATATTGTGTTGCTGACTTAGGAGGTAGCAGAGGTCACAGCAGCAGCCCAGAGAGAAGGAACAAAAATTAAACGGCTCCCCCCCTTCCCAGCAGAAAGTGTCTGAATCCAGTGTTTGTTTTCACTTGTCAGATACGAGCTCGGTTTTGTTCTTTTTCTTACGCTGGTGTAAATCAGATGTGTCTCCAGGAGGATTATCGAGGTTGCACAAGTTCCAGGCTTGTGGCAGAAGAATCAGGCCCTTCAGTTGTGCTTTCGTTTTGCACCTATAGGACATTGGCACTGCTCAAGTAGTTATTTTTCTTTACTGATGCAGAGTAGCATCGTTATCTCATGAACACGCTGCCCATGAGAATAAAGCCACTGCCGCGTTTGCCGTAGGAGCCGCCCCAGAGCTGCTGGGGAGGCAGCAGGCAGAAAATTCGGTCATCGTTCTGCACCTCTCCCATAGAGATCGACAACGTGAGTACCCTGGAGTTAAGGCCATGAAAGAAACTGCAGATGATATTCCTCCAGGTGATATCCCCAGGCCAGGCTCTGATTTCACTTGCAGATCCCCCGCGAGGTCGGATGCTGGGGAGCGTGGTCCCCCCGGACCAGCGTCACTGGCAGCAGCATTCCCGGGAGGGTGCGAGCGACTGGGTGTTCCCTGCTGGGCTGGGCAGCAGCACAGCCTTTCCCCTGCAAAAACAAAGAGGAAATTCAGCCTTCACAAAAGTCCAAATTCTGTTGATTTTGTTGTGGTTTAGAAAAAAACCCAACAAACGGAGAACGTCCCAGGAAAATTAACAGCAGAACATGAGGTTGCTGCTAGGGAAGGAATGGTCCGATGGAAAAATAGTTTTGCAGCTCGGTTGTTTAAAAATCTGCTTTGGACTCAGGTCTGAGATGGAGGACGCGGGGAGAGCGTTTTAAAAGGTTGTTTGGGAACCTCGAAGCGCTGGGCTGGGATTACGGAGATTAATCATCCGCGCTGCAGCCTGCGGGACGCTGGGGCCAGCCCCGTGCACCCACCCCGGTCCCACAGGCGAGGGGCGGCCGGGGTCCTCCTGCCACTCGCTCCCTGCCCACACAGGTCCCCAGCCGCCCGCGCTCAGCCCTGGCACGGCTCCAGCTCGGCTTTTCTCGACAGAAAACAAAAGGAATGTGAAATCAAAGGAGTTACGGGGTCACTGTTACATTTAAGCCACCTTAAATTAAATCCCAAGCTATGCCTACCCCCAAAACCCAATCTAACTGAAGCGGGCAGAACCCAAACTATTTAATTACGTCTATATTTGATTTCACGTCCAGCTTGATAGTATCTGTTGCGAGGCAAGGCTGCCATGCCAGACACAAGAATACCAGCACATACCACCCCAAATCAGTAAATAACGCTGCTCGTATAATGGTGTCTGGTATTAGTTAGCAACAAGTTAAGTTCTTGCATTCTGCAGTAGTCGGAGTGACTTAGAAACACTTACTGTTAGCCATAGGAGTGCATTTAATTAGCTTCTGATTCAGGGGACTAGGGGGGAGTTCTCCTCTTTTTTTTTTCTTTTTTTTTTTTTTAAATCATTAAATAAAGTGTCACCCCTAGCCAGTGCTGTAAACTCTATTTTGATTGTGGCTGCAATAACCCCTTTGGGCGTCATTCAAATTGTACTAAACAGTTTCTGGAGAGTGCTGGTTTCTCTCAAAATAAACCAAAGTCCGGCTTTGACAAGCTCTAATGAAAAACAAATTGTTATATTACTTAGAAAAATAATTTGAAGGAAGTCTGAATTAGTTGTAAAGGTGGAAAAGGTTCAGCTACTTGAAAATAGAAATTTGGAAGGTATTTATTTTAACCATTAAGCCAGCGGCCTTGAAATACAGCCTTGTTTGTTACAGAATGCGCCTAACGAGAGACATGAATCATGCTGTTAATCAGTATGGGAACTTGATTAATTGGAAAGGGGACCGTCAGTGACTCCAACAGGCGGAGCCGCCTGGCAGCAGTCTGCGCCGGAGCCCTGGAGCTGGTGTGATTTACCATCAGTCATCCTGCTGGCACGCGGAGAGAAACTTTGGAGGGATCCCACAGCCTTGGGTTTGCGGGTTGTTGTTTTTTTTAAATTGAAAATAGAATGTGGTTATTCGGGACACTGTCGGCCTTTGATTTTTGGTGCCTATGCCTTTGGTTGTCCAAGCTGAAACGTGCTGGTTTTCCACGGAGGAGGGTTCAGCGTATCTCGGAGGCATCTTCTTAAGGTGTCCTGGGCCGGGATGCCTGTCATCTCACCTTTGCTACTGCCACTGGTTTTGCTTATTAAACCGGAGAGCAAGACTTTTACACCCAGTTATGAAACCAGATTTGCACGGGAGGCCCCCAGGAGGCAGGGTGCTGCTGCGACTACAAAAACGCAGCAGGAAGGTCCATATTAATATTCAGCGTTGACTGGGGCTCTTCTTGATTTTGGGGCCAGGAAGAGCTTGAGTGAGTTTGGCCATCCAAGAGCACTGTTCTCTTCCAGAGCAGCCTACTTTTGCTCATGCGGCAAAAAGGGTGCGGTGGTGGGAAGGGGAGAGGGTGTGCGGCCGTGCCGGGGGGATGAGTTCCAGCTGAGTTTCAGGTTTGTGGTGGAAGGTGCCAAGTGTGTCGGGCTGTCCCGGGGACGGTGACCCGCTTCGGTGCCGTCGGAATCTCTGTGCCGCAGTAACCTCCGTGGCCAGGGAGACCCAGGGACCAGGTGGGCTGCAGTGGCCCCGTGTCCTTGGGCGTATGGCCAAGCACTGACGTTCAACGATCACAAGTTAGATCCCCAAATTGCAGGACTTGCTTCAGTAAAATGAAAATGCAACCAGTTCTCTCTGCCCTTGGCATTTCTTTTGTGTTACAGCTTTCCAGGGTACTCTCAAGTCTCATTTTCTGTGCTGCTCTGTGTAGGCTTTACACCACTCTCCTCTTCGCACTACATGAACACCTTCCAGAGCTGTATTAAATGACATGGCTGACATCCACCACATGTGGTCCTTCCTTTGCCAAGGGAAGAGGTTGCAGAGTACTTAGGCTCCTAGGGCTCTGGGGCAGGGTCGGGGTTTTTTTCCCCCCCTGTTTTAATTTTGCATTTGATTTTCAGGATTTCTCTGCAATCCAGAACCTTTGTGTCTGCAGTCCTCTAGCAGAATTTCCAGGTGCTTGGGCTCGAAGAGAAAAATCAATTACAACGATGTTGTCAGTGAGACGATATGAGTTGGCGGGGCTGCAATAGCTTCAAAACATCTGCACTTTCCAGATGTGATTCACTCGATGCTATGCTGCAGCATTTGGGTCCAAACAAGGATGGGAGATAAAGTATGTGTTGCACATGTGATTGCATGTATGTGTAAGTGTACGTATAAAACATTACGTCTAATAAGAGCCAGACCAGCTATAAACCAGAGATGTTACTGAAGTCAATGACATGATCTTGAACATGCACTGTTACCATACTTCCAGTGATGATTATTTATTTATGTTTAGGTGTAGCTACTAAAGCTAAGTAAAACCATTACAATCCATTAACGTTGCCCAAGCCGAAGGACTTGCCCACTAATACGTGTCAAATGTCTTTAAGCTGTAGATTTATCCAGTTTCAGTATAATGGCTTGAAGTGATGGTAAAGTTCTTCCAAGTTTAATCACATTTTCTGTACCTTATTCCTGATCTGAACTGGTCACACTGCGTCTTCCCAGGCCTTGGCCCTCACCAAGTGCTTTGCTTTTCGGCAGGGTGACAGTGGTGGTGGTATGTGGATTTTGGTTTCTCTCCTCCCACCATCTAGATTACGGGACCTTTAAATAATGTTTTATATTCCATTTCAAAAAAAAGAAGAAATCAGAACAGCCTAACTGGAAACAGATGGCAGATTATGAACTTTTTTTAAAGGGAATTTATAATACATGTATTAAGAAGCGAATCATTTAATAGTGTCAGATGTAGACGTGTGAAGACAGAACGTGCCCATTCGAGGAGTGGAAGGGGCTGGGAGTGGGCTGTTGCCTTTGGTGCGGTGTTCTTGGGGGTGAAGGGAGGATTTTGCTGCAGTTATCGTCCACAGCGAGCTCTCCTGGCTGAAATGAGGGCTTCCTACCATTACTGCTCTTTAGTCTTTCCTCTGGTTATCGCTGGCTGTCGGAACAGTTGTAATTAAATGCTTACCTGGGGTTTCTGGGTTCAGGTTAGCAACGCCAGGGAGCCCGGTGGGTCAGAGCCCCTCTGATCAAGCTCTCCCCTCCATGTGTTGAAAATCTGACTCTGTCGACTCTGCCTTTAGCCGTATCCGAATTTCCCTGCAGAGATACAGCTCTCCGCATCTTCCTCAGCAGCAGGAGTCTTCCTCAGCGGCTGCGCCCGCGGGAGGGGTGTGCTGGGGCTGAAGGCGGGTGCAGGCTGTCTGCGCGGCTGCGGTCCACACGTCGGCTCTGCTGGGACCTGATGGGCAAAGACCTGAGCTGCAGGTACCAGCTCATGGGCCAGGGCTTCATTTGGTGCGATCAGGGTAACTCAAAAGTTCATCGAGGCTGTGTGCCCAGACACCTTCTGTCCTCCCAGGTTTTTTATTAATTTGCTTATTTCAATAAGTGGTTTTCTGCCAAGTTAAATTGGTGCATCTTTTATGTGTGGGGATAGTTGGATTTAAGCACACCTTGTGTCAGCTGAATGTACAGCCGTAAAACTACCCACAGATCAGAGGCGCAAGTTTTACCAGTATCCCTTGTACAAAGATCGGATAGCTTTAATTAAAGCCATTAAAATGAATGCCATGTAATTTCAGAGTAAAGACAACGCTGTGGAACTTGGTGTTGGGGATGCTTAGGGGTAGAAATGGATTTTGTAGCGTCCTGCTTTGATGAAAATAACTCTTTTGCTTGTTCTGGGCCAAGTCGCTGGGTTTAGTATTTCTCTGTAATGATGCTGCCTCCAGAGAGGTTTTATTTTGATTTGGAAGTGTTGGGATGAGGATGCGGCCCTGAGATACTTTAGCCCACACGCAGTTTACACAGCTGTATTATCTGATTCCCCAGGCACCACCAAAGACATTATCTCTTTGGTGATGCAACAGCTAGAAATTGCAGGAAACCTGTGTCACTCATTACTTTCATCTTCCTATAAAAACTGGGGTTTCTTGGAGCCGGTGACTCAGAGAAATTGCCGATTAGTGCAAGATACTATTCGAGCAGCTGTGGTTTGTTTGCTGCGCTGGCTGAGATGAGTGATGTTGCACTTGGATGCAGGCAGCGGTGCCCGGCTCTTCCCGGGGCGTGCGCCCACCCACGCGTGGGATGGAGACGCTGCACCATGGTCGGTAGTGATCCTTGCCTGGAGAATTGTTTGCAAACCCCCAAGTCTCGCCTTTCCTTTCCCTGGGGGTAATGTTGGCACTTTGCAGAAGGATAATGGATTTCTCTCGCTGCTGTAAACTGAATCAGCAGCTGAGCCTGGAGCCCCAAAACACCTTGTTCCAGGCCAGCGTTTGTATCACGAGGTCTCACCTCTCTCGCTTTCCTCTGAGGGACTCTCACCTTTTCTTTTCATCTCTCCCAGGAGCACACTGACATTTTGGCCGTCCCTGGGAGGTGTTCTTGATTAACTGCTCGTTTCACACATATGCAACTCACTTTGAACATGGGTTAAGGTAAACAGGAGCAACAAAGGTTTGGTTTGGGCTTGGTGTCCACATGTGGAGCTATTCAGGAAGAGATTCGGCACTTTGAATTTACACCCTACTTTAATTAGAAAGGGAACAGATGAAAGACAAAATCCCAGAGGCTTCCTGGTAGCCATGCAGCTGATTCATTCAGCTAATAAAGATCCAAGGATCTGAACCCTCTAAAACCTTTAAAAGCTGGTTCCCTTCTACGGAACGTATCGTTACTGAACTCATGCTGGTGTTAGAGGAAACATTGACGTGTGCATAGCACGGGTCTCTCCCAGTTGCACAAATCACGTATACAAAGCAGTGCAATGGGAGCGTGGAGAGTGTCGAGCAGAAAAGCTCACAAAATAAGCAGTAAATCCTTAGAGCAGTTTGGGAATGTTTAGTACCGGATTATGGCCTGTGTGCTGTGGCAGTCGGGGTTGGTAGGGCATGTGGACTGATTTCTTGCACCTCGCGAGCGAACAAGCAGAGAGGAGGAGAGGGTCAGGATTTTGGAGGAGCCCTTCTGCTTTGCAATGGCGAGTTGCTGCCTGGCTGCCCCTCTTGCTTCTGGAGTGCTCCTGTGTCATCCTGGCTGGTGCCTGTAGCGTTTGGGTAACGTTCTACACTGAGGTTGTGCCAACAGCCCAAACTGTAGCCGTTCTGGCCAGCTCAGCACCACCAGCTCAAGGTGGGCTTGTCGCTTTCACAGCTGCATATGCTCCATTCACCTTTCTCCCCCAGAACACAGCAGAACCTTCTTGTTCCCCTCGGAAGGTGTGGAAGCCCCGGGTCTGCTCTGGGAGTCGGAGGAGTGCCCGAGCCTGCTGTGCTCCTCCAGCAGCAGTGGGAAGCTGTAGCCTTTGTAACCAGCAAAGCCATGAAAATGAGCAGATGAAATGAGGAACCAAACCCGCCCCGTGCCAAGTGCTCTTTGCAAAATGCTCCCCCCCGGTGTTTCATAGCAATGCTTTTCCTGTTCATCTGCTCCCATTTCAGGTCCTGAGACACAGGAATGGAAGTGACCCCTCGCCCATATACCCAGATATTCGCCTCTGCATCCTCCTGGGGTGCAGAAGCAGTTGTTCCCACCTGCCTGGGTTTTCCAAAGCCTCAAGTGTTAGGTAGTGCCTGGCAGGCACGGATCACTCTTAATACCTGTACTGGTTGTTTCCTCGTGAAGCTCATCTTTTTCCTGGTAAAAAAAGATTGATGAATTTGTTTTAATCCTTACCTTAGCCAATTCCTCTGCCAGAGCCATTTTTACCCAATGTCCAACATCTTTTGCTAATATTTGCCTGGATGCTTGGGTCTGTGCTGCCCTGTGCCAGGAATCCCGAGGCTGGTTAGCATTCAAGGTGAGAGTTCCCTCTGTATCTCCTTCAGCTGCATCCTCCTTCCTTGAAGAGACAGTGGATTTTGGAAGAGGTTAAATTATGAAAGCTCAGGTCTTTCTTCCCGAGCAAAGTAAGAGGTTAGGGAAAGAGGGGGTTGCTGAACTCTGCATTCCTATGGGGTGAGACAGGTTGGGAGAGAAGGAAGGGCAATTAATTTCTCATCTGCCAGTCAACCATCACGTCATGGTCTACTTCAGAGCACCTGCCAGCTCCTGCTGCTAGGTGTGGTGGGGAGATGCAGAAATGCAGGGGCAGTAGAAAACTCAGGAATAGTCAACATAAATTTAAAAATTTCCTCTGGAAAAACAAATCACACTACATTGTTTTTTTGGATCGAGGTTGGGAATTAGTGTGGCAGGAGTGGAGAATGGGAAAGGGACAGGGATTGCTTTTATTGCATCAATAATGTCATTTATTCCATAGCCAACCCTTGAAAACCGGTTCTAATCCCCATGCAAATCCCTCTGTAGCAACAACAGCAAATCTGCCAGTTCTCCTAATCAAACGCTGATCATTACTGTGGGCCAGAAACCACAGAGGGAGCAAAGCCAAGGTGAAAGGGTCAGGATCTGGGGGAGGGGGCACTCTGAAACCCAGTGCATCCAACTCAGCTCCGACTCCGTGATCCCATGGGCAGATGGGATGGTGCCAGAGACACTACGGGGCCACTATTTTCTTTCCTCCCTGCAAAGTGTTCAGGGGCAGACAGTGGGGACCTAAAGAACTAGAGACATCATTTTCCCGGGGCTGTTTAGAAGAAATGTGACCGCAGATAAGAAATGGACCTTCAGAATGTTGCCATCCATCCTATGTTCCTTCTCCCTTCCCCTTTGGCGAAGAAGCAGGGATGAGCCGGAGAGCCCCTGTTCAGGCGGTCTCCTATCTCTGGTCCTGGTTGCCATCAGTAAAAGGGTTGTTGGTGCCTCCAGTATCTCTGCTGGAGGGTTTGCCTCTGGCTCCCATTACTGATTACTGGCACGTAGAGGAAGGGGAGGGAGATGTTTTCATGGAAATCTGTACCTCAACCGTCTTGGCAGCCAAATCTGAAATGGCTCAAGTCTTTTGCCCCCAACTTCATGTTTATGGTCAATCTGAAACTCCACCTGTGATCACCACATGCGTCCTCTGCAAGACTGCAGTAAATTAAAGCACAACAGGGAATTTTAAGAAATACATCCTCTTCCTTCTTGGAGTCAGGTTACGTCGACCTCTGAACATCTGGACACAGTGTCTCAGGGCTCCCAGAGGTTCTGCCGTATTAAAGGTTCATCTGCCTTTGTTAAATTCCCGGCCTTTTCCCTTCCTCGTTGCCTCTTCTCGATTGAGCGTTGCTTTCAGTGTGGCTGGCCATCTACATAATTGGTATTTTCTGTTCAGTATGTAAAAGACACCATGGAATATCTCTTGCCATGGGTAAACACAGATCCATAACCCATCGCCATTTACTGTGCTCATGGGAGAAGTCTAAAACAAAATATGCTCCTGTTTTTCCGAAAGCCTATATTCCTTCTAAGCTACTGGTTACCAGCATCCTAAAAGACTGAAATACAACGTTCATTTTTTTTAAAAAAAAGCTATTCCCTAGTATTCCCTAGGTAACAAAAATGCATTTGTTGGTATGATGCCCCTTTGCTTTGAAATTCCTTTGCCTGATCCCCAGGTTGCCCTGACAGGTGGTCTTTAATCACCACATCCTGCTAATGGAAATGAAGAGTGCAGAGGTGGAAGCAAACGGGTCCTGCTGCCTCCAACCCTCCGCTGGGTTTTGTTGAGAGTCCAGAGCAAGAGAGAGATGCAAAAGCCACCAGGTGGCTGTGCAGGAGCTGCGGTGGCCGGTGCCGTCGTGGTCCACGTGGTCCCTGCTCAGAAGATAATATTGAACTAGAGCATCTCGCAGAAGTCACCCCATCCTCACGCCGGGGGAGCGGCACGTCTCTGTGCTCGCCCCCGTAGCACCACAACCCTTTAGCTGTTGTGCAGGGATCAACGGCCAGAAGGAAAACACAACTCCAGCTTTTTGCTTTCTGCCTTTCAGGCATAGGCCTCAAGGTTTTAAAGACTTACATATGTGTTTCACTTGATGTGCTCTGAGTATTCCCATTGAAGTTAACTAAGTGGATAAGACTTTGCAGGATTAAAGCCAATTCAGTCCTCACCCACCATGCTGGGAAGTCTCGTTGAAGTGGGTCATTGGAGGGAAAGGAGGAGGAGTCAGTACGGAACTTGCCCCTTTCATTTTATGCTTCTATTTGTTTAAAGGATATTTTTTCTAAGACAGCTTGGGGGGAGGAAAAAAAAAAGCCCCAGGCTGTGGTGTAACCACCACAGTCAGATGTTGTCATGACTACTAAACAAGAAACCTAATTTATAAAATGAGGAAAAACATATGAATGTGAAATAAAGGAGAAAAAAGAGAGAGACAATCTTAAAATATTAACTATGATGCAGAGAAAAATATAAACAGACACAGTTAGGAAATTCCGTAAGGAATATGACTTGTTTAATATTAATCATAAAGGAAAAGATTATGAGAGCTCCAAAGAGTGCCAAATGAAATACTCCACACACATCCACTACTGTGATAAGAGTCCTTGCGGTGGTTTTCCTTGGCTGCTTGGACGGTCAGTGCTCTTGGCCATGCTCCGGTGGAGATGTCCTGGTCGGAGGAGGCTTCAGGGATGTACGTGGTGGTTCTGCTGCTTCTCTCTTTGTGGTGCTTTTTCTGCTTTGCAGTACTGGTGCAGTGTCTGAGCACAAACCTCCATCCCATCCATGACAGCCAAAATAAACCGTAATTTTATTTAAAATATCAGTAAGTTGGGGCAGGTAACTGTGTTTGGGGATGCAGAGGGATTTCTGTGAATGAATCAGGTCAGGAATGGATCTGATCTTCCTTAAGCCACAGCCTAATTGTCTTCCAAAGCTGAGGTCGCTGCAGAGAAGTGGCTGGGTTTGTCCCCTGAGGTGTGTCTCAGGTGGGCTCTGCTCCCTGCTCCTGTCTCCATAGGTGCCGCGTCGTGCTGCTGCTCTTCTTGCCTCGGTCTCGCCGTCTGTCCTCTCCCAGGCTTGGAAAGCCCATGGAGATCCTGAAAGCAAAGCATTAGAGAAGTCCCGGATGTTCAGGATTTGCTCGTGAACGCTCATGAGTTCACAGGCTAATGACCGTTCCTCGTCCAGGGCAAGGTCGAATGAGGGAACCCTGCGGGTCTTCAGGACCAGGCTCACCCCCAAGACACCTCCGAGCAGGTACCAAAGGGCTCCTTTGGAGCTCACTGGGTCCATGCAAATACCTTTTGTTGTGGTGGGCTGGCACCGCTGTTTTCTGGTGACAGTGCCCTGATGTGGCCCAGGGACCCATGACCACCAGGACCCGTGACCACCAGCACCACGACAGCAGTGGTGCCACCGCAAGACGCCAGAAAGGAGCTGCTCTGACCACAATTGCCGATGAGTGAGTACTGGGAAATACCTATGTGGTATCTCGGGTGGAAAATCCTAGGCAGAGCTGTAATTTGCTGCTTCGTTAAACTTCCCTCAGTCATGTCTGAGCTGCTCATGTATCCGTCACGCAGAGATTTCAAGGCTAAAATTGTGCGTTGGGAGATTAATGCCTTGTGGCACGTCCTGTGCTCCATCGTGTAATTTTGCAGCGGTGGGGCTGGCTGCTCGTAGGCCACATTGGACCCGGCTCTCTGTTTGGCACTCACTTGTAAACATGCTGGTTTACAGAAACCTTAAGGGTTCCTTCTCACTGTCAGAAGAAATTAAGCTACAAAGCCATACGAAAACTCCCCGACACAGTGTCAGACTGAAGCCTGTAGCATGAAGGTCCGGGATGTAGATGCCCACCCAAGCCAGGACCTTCCAGCGGCGTGGACCAGATCTTCTCCTTGCAGAACTCATCTAGCAGACGGGAGCAGAGCTGCTGCCCCACTCTCTGTTCACAAAGTGCCTTTCCTCCCGCTCACGGTCCCGTCCTTTTCTGACCTGGCACCAGCCGTTCGCATGCAGCCGTGTTGCCAAAGTGCTAATCACAATGTTGACGGTGCAGAGAAACCGGACCACCAAAGCTCCCTGCATCTTTTCCCAGCTCCGCGCTGGCGTGCAGCAGCCTGGGAGTATTCGGATCCCTGCTCCTTCTCATCGCTGCCATTTCAAATGCCGCTGCAGCAGCACCAGCCGGTGCCGGGCAAGTTCTGGGCTTTTCTGCTCTGTGTCTTGTTCTTGTTCCCCCTCTTCTGTCTTAATGTCACACCAGCTGTCACCTGGCTCAGAAGAGCTCATTATTCCACTTTGCTAGAGGAGGCTGTTTGAATCACAGACCCAGGCAATACTGAATTTTTGCTCTCTCCGTCTGTTGACAAATCTAATTTGCTGGTGAATAATGAGTAACCTTTTAAAATCAGCCCCACGGCTGATGTTGATGCACTTGGGTTTTGTTGAATGAGTCACATGCTCGCTTTGAAGCGTAGGAACTTACTCACGGACAGGCAGCTGTATTTCATCCTCTACTAGAGATTATTTTGAGCTGGAAAACCTCAAGCCCCGTGCAGCTTCTTTCCAAGAGCGCATCTCTTCTTGATAACAGTGCAGCTGCCATTAGGTTCTTGTCAATGCAAGAGCTCACTGCAGCGTTCCTTAGCCAGCAGTAAGGCTGTCCGGTGACAGCTCTTCCTGGAATATTCCGATACACATATATTTTCATTCCTCTTCCAAGGTTCATCTCATATGTAAGCGATCAGTGCAGCAGCATGAGCAGGGATCTCCTTGCAGCTGTGACCTTGAAAGTGGGTGGCATTTTCTGCTTCCTCTCCAGCATCCTCCGGGATCTACATTTCATGTGATCCCATCTGACACAGGCCAAATCTGTGCTGGGAAAAGTAGTACGATACTACCAGGAAATACCCACTGCACTAAACTCTTTATGGTTGAGATCTTCAAAGCTCCCTGTAGGAGACAGGCTCCTTAGGCAGCTTTTGAAACTGTAATATGCTGTGTGTGTAGACAGCTACCTACGAGATAAATTGCGCAAAGTTTATTCTTTTGCATATATCCCTTCAGAGCACCTTATCTTTGCCATCTTCCTCTGCAAACCTAAATGCAGGGCTTTAGCTTCTTTTAAATGTTTGCCTTGCTATCTGGTGCTAAACGGACACTATCAGTTCCTCTGTTGGGGATTGATTTCAGTTTTCTACAGGCAAATAAATGTGCACACGAATGCACAGATAAAATAAAATTCCCACCACCACCACCCCGCCCAGCGATGCTGGAGCAATGCTGAGCATCCCGATCCTCCTGGGTTCTGCACAACCTTCCCTGGTTCCATCCCACCAGCCGTCCTCGGGCATGATTTGGTCCCGTGTAGAAGGAACTGTTTGAGGAAGGGGGGGGCAAGAGCTGAAAGTTCTCCTTTTTTTCTGATCATTTCATAATTTACACCTCCTTCCCATTGTAACCTAAATTACAAGCAAGGCGCCCCAACACCGAAAAGAAACTGCTGCAGATGGCAGCGTAGAAATGTGTTCTTTAACACGTTTTGTGTTTTCTTAAGCATATCTGGGTTTGCCCGATGTACATTTCATTTGCTATTTACTTAAGTCCCTGCCACTGACAGCTTGGGGATTGCTAAGCTACCATCTGGGATGGAAGTAAAATGCCTTTTTTTCTGTCTTCTTCTTCTGGCCTCGGAAGATTTAACAAAGGCTTCATGTCCACCAGTTGGGCATTTCGTATTTTAAATATGCGGTGCAACGTGTCAGCGAGCTGGCTGGTTACATCATATATTTGTCACAATTTTCAACCCATTTTTCTCCTAGAGTGGAAGGAACGGCTTAGGGTGAGGGCAGCGGGGAGCAGCCGGTGCTTTGCTGCCTGCTGCAAAGGCTCTTCGCTGACCGAGATGCTAAGGCATGGTAACTGTTCTGCACTTTCGTCAGGTTTCTCCTCTTTTCTTTTTATTAAACATAGCATTTCTGCTAAACTTTTTACATTCAGTACTTCATTTTTTATCCCTGAGGCTTTTGCAGGCTTTCTTTATTAAAATCAAATGGTAACCAGCCCCAAATAAGGCACCAGATTATTTTTTCTCGGTGCGTTTTCACGCCACAACTGTTTTCTATTTCTCCTGAGCTTGCAGAAGCCCACAGCCGACAGCTCAGGTCTGTGCCCATACGTGTGTTCGCTCCGAACGTGCTGCGAGAGGTTGGTTTGGTGGAAAAATCCAGGTCATCCTGGATTTTGAAATACACCCAGTCTTGGCTTTCAGTGACACTGAGTAGCCAACCCAAGTTAAATATTTTACTGCAGATGTTGCTAAGAGCTTAGAGTTACTGAAATTATGTACTTTAATGAGGCAAAGAAAGTAGCTGTAGAAAGATATAAATCAGAGAAGCCACCAGTGTTTTCCACCGTAGTGTCAAGCTGATCAGATGTGACATCCCCTTTACTTTTTCCTTGCGTTTTCCTTATGCCTGCGGATGTGGTCGTGTCCTTTCCTTTTAACTTTAAAAGGAAAAGATGAGTTTGAGCCTGTGTTGGGATTGAAATGCCAGCGAATTTGGGGAGCGCAGTCCCCATCCAGCTTTTGCAGCTGGCTGCTATGTCTCCACAACTGGTCGAACCAAAACCTTGGATTTGAATTGTTTTGAAAGGGATTCGTAACACAGATCCTGTTTCCCTGTGCCAGGCCTGTCTGAGATTTGAGGTACTTAGCCTGCCCATCTAAATTTATTCCAAAGAACATTGTTTTTCCCATACTCTGTCTTTAATACCAATTTAATCCAAATTCTACCAAGACCTGGACAGATACTAGGCAAAAAGTTTGCTATCAGAGTAGATTTTTTTCTGATGTGTTCTCCTCTAATGGGGTTTGCTCTTATTTTGGCATTTGTTAGATATGTCTAAATATTGTAGAAAAAGTGAATTTCAAAGGAGCCTGCAATGACTGTATGTGGAGAGGGAATTGAAGTATTTTCGCCAGAAGTATTTTAGCATTCCTTCAATCAAGGAATATAAACAGTTCCATGTGACTTCAGACTGATCCAGGATTTGAGAGAGCAGGGTTTAATTCACATCATTTCTTGCAGAGGGAATTTTGAACCCACACGTCTCTCAGTGAAGAATGTCCTAATTAGTAGAGAAAAGGATATTCTGGAAAAAAGGGCTTTCACTTTCTAGTCTTAATACTGTTCTACTTTATTATTGATAATTCAATAATCATCTAGCATTTATTACAGTGGAGTTCTGTGCTTTGCCATGTAATTGGTGAGCGAGTTATTGGTTTATGCCTGTTGACAGCCTATTCCAGATTGCAGTTAAAACAGGATGGACCTCAAACAAGGATTATTTCTACTAGAGTGAAAAATGCTTTTGCTGAATACTTCTTCTCCTCTATGTTAATATTAGGAGATAATGCTTGTTCTGAAGCAGAAATGGCAAACAAAACGGCGTCTGTGGTTTGACCAGCTCATGAGTCGAACCACTGGTTTGTCTTTGCAGTGTCTGGGTCTGAAGCTGGTGGGAGAGGCCTCGTGAAGCTGTACGCTGGTCTCGGTCCTCCGAAACCTGCCATGCCTCAAACCCGCCTGCCTTTTGGGAAGGACCAAGGTGCCAGGGATGCCTGCCAAGGCGTTCTTGATCCCTGCTACTGTGTAAAGCCAAAGGGCTGTAATTTTGCCACTTGAGTAAGTGACCTACTTTGGGTTTTTTGCACACGACTGAATTCAAAACACCACCATGTGGCAGTGACTTCCCAGAGTCCCATATTCCATATTCCTTAGGACTATGGACCTAAGGTCCTTTCATTCGAGGGGACGTATAATCTGTCAACATAAAGGCAGTATTTCCTCTGCTGAGGGCTTCCCACCTCCTCGCATCTTCTTCATTCACCCCTCTGACATTCCCTCCTTGTTTCCTACCCACTAGAAGATGAGCCATGTGCTCCATGGCTCACCAAAGGCATATCCAGTGTGACTCGCAGGCAGCGGACAAGACGTCCGGCGGGCTTTTAGAATCATTGAATCGTTTAGGTTGGAAAAGACCTTTAAGATCATCGAGTCCAACCATCAACCCAACACCACCATGCCCACTAAGCCACCTCCTTACCAAACTTCGTGTTACAACCAACCACCACCCGGGGTAGTTTCACAGGGACAACCCACCAGCCGGAGGTCCAGCCCCGTTAGCAGCACAGGAACGTGCCACAACCACCTCTTGGCAGCGACCCGGTTTCCCACGGGGACGGTCCCTGCCACCGGCACACGTCATCCCGGTTGCTCCCCAGGCGCTGCAGCCCACGGCACCACAGGTATTTGTCTGCATCTGCTTCCAGAAGCGCATCCAGCCAACAGCAGAAGCAGCCCATGTAACTGTTTAGGTTTTTGACAGTTTTATAACCTTAAATTTGCACCTTATGGAAAACTATGACAGTTAATGATTAATTGCCATGTTGGAATTTTTCTTATGATGTCTTAATATCTGAGTATGTAGCAGACCTCAGCAGAGAGGAAAAATAAAAACCTGCAGCAAAATGCTCCCAGAACAACTTGACTAGGCAAATATTGCCCAGTCCAGCTAGTGCTGTCCAAAAGACATGGTTATATTTAGGATTATTTTTTTAAAGCTGTAATACTATTTACTAGGTGTCTAGCTCAAATTGGAAACCGGCTTGAAAGGAAGCTGTGAAACCATTTTTCACGGGTGCGTTCTTCAATCACTTTTCAGTAAAAATGTTGGTTTTGATATTACAGACCAGCTGCTGGTTGTTAACCAAAACAGGCAAGAGCTCATCATTAAACACCGCTGCTGTTGCACTCTGAGAAGACCTTAATGCTGTGCTAACAAGAAGAAAAAATAATTCTATCAATTTTCACAGTCAGATAACTGCTTTCTGCTTCTTTGCCATTGATCTACCTTGTGTCTGACTGTCCCCACTGGTGACAGACCTGGCTTTGTAGCTGCTCCAGGTTGATGTTTGAGTCGCCCAGCATGCGCGTCTCGCCGCGACCACAGGGGTCGGGGCTATGCACGGGGAGAGAGTGGGTGCTCGAGGAGTCTGTAGCCTGACCCTGTTGCTCTTACTACAAGAAGAAAATATCAGACACGGGATGGCAATTGCGCTTATGAGTCACCTCTGCAGCTCCGATCTGATGGTGTCCCACAAACCAGAATGGTGGTCTTCATCCTGAATGGGAACGGGGTTCCTGAGGAAGGTGCTCAGAGCTGGGTCTGGCCCATGTAATATTTTGATAAATCCACAAATTATGATTGGAAAAAATCCTTTCCAACCTTCTCTCCCCATGGAGGAGGCAGATGGAGGGCAGAGCCTGACGTCCCTCCGGAGCACGTGGCATGGGGCTCTTTCCAACATAACCCGTCTTGAGATACCACTGAAGCAGAGCACTTCTGCTGGACTTGAACTCTACATTTGCTATAAAAGTATTTTTAATGAGCACGACGGAGCTGGTTAGTGAAACACTTGGACCGTTAATAGATGTAGAAATTTTTTAATGTGCTGTTTGACTTTATTGATGAAATGAGCTAATCGGAACGAGTGCTGCTCTCGTGCCGAGTGAAGAAACCCAGGCATGCTTGGGGGGAACAATACTCTGGTTTTCCACAGCACTCTTGTCCTGTGGATGGATCCTAAAGCATTTTGCAAATGGCGTGTCTGGAGCTCTGTGCCGGTGGTGGGACGTCACCGCTTCTCAGCTGTGTGCCGGAGGGAGCGGCTGCCAGGGCTGCAGGGTCCCGCGGGGATGCCGGGAAGGGCTGCAGTGCCCTTGGTTGTAACAACCTGACTTGGAGTTTGGGTTGAGATCTTCCGCATCCTACTTCTCCCGGCTTCGTAGAAAATTCCATGGTCTCTTTTATGACCATGAGTAATCAGGAACTTGGTTTTACATCCTGTTTCAAAGTCCATACAAGGCCCCATAATTACATGCTAATATGGTTTTCTCGGGACTGAATTGGGGCCAGATCCTGATGTCATGCTGGTACTAACCAACGGGTTAGTTCGCTCCGGTAGCTCAGCCTCTTCCTGCTCCACCTCCTCTCGACGGCGACAGTAGTTTTGGTGGTGACCTGCCAAGTCTTCTGCTGATGATTAGTGTTCTGAGTTGGTGCCTTGTGGGGATTACCTGCCTGCAGGGCTGGTTTGGGTTAGCAGCTGGGATTGTTTCTGAGTTATCCCTGTGTGAGCTCAAAAGCTGAAGGTCTCTAGAGAGGGTCTCCCTCGCTCTCTTGCCACCCTCTTTTCATGTGCTGACATGTTCTCCATGGAGAAACTCTCTGTCCCAAAATTGGAGGGCTTGGTCTTACCTGGACTTGCCTTCCTCACCTTAAACAGCATCCTCCTCTAGGAGGTTTGCCGCTGAAATCAACTTTTTTGGAGCAAATTGGAGTAAAATCAGGAAGAAATTATCTGAACTTGGTCCTCTAATGTAGGATGCTGCTGAAAAGTTCGTTGAGATTTGCTGGTCCGTGGAAATGCTCTTTGGCCTTTAGTAAAAAAATAAATAAGGTGTTGAAAGCTTTTTGCCATTAAGTGTCTTCGTGACAGCTTCCCCCTTTAGGAAGTAACTTCACCATCAGCGATGGAAAGATGTTGATAATTCAGAGCAGAGTAGCAAAAAATTCCTTCCTTCTGTAAAATTATTCTTTCATTTTATATTGGTTCAACACTTACATAAACAGTCCTTCGGCAGTTATTTAGCCTGTAATATATTAATGTGGAACACTGTAGCCTCCAGCAAAAGAGCAACGGATCAAGCAACACCAAGAGGTATTTTACATAACAAAGCTGCAGAGCAGAATAAATGTGTCAAAGTCAGTAATTCGGGGACATATCTCGGCTCCGCAGGAGCAGGACGAGAGGAGTCCGGTTGTGTTTCAGACCCAAAGCGAGCAACCGATCCTAAATTCACCCACAATACTTTGGTAATTGAGTTAGACGTATAAAGTTTCCTCGAACAGGAATACTTACTACAACGTCTTGGGCTACGTGATAAAGGAAGGTGAGTTTAACTCTTTGGGCACTGGACTTGCCTCTCATCCCAGTATCCCAACCCCAGTCCTGGGTGGTTCAAACGGGGCAGCCCGCACTGAGCCGCCGTCCGCCCGTACTTCTCCCGACCGCTCCTCACTGGAGGTCAGGTGGAGTGCTGAAGCGTGAGATTTGGGGTTTTTTTTAATATATATATATATATATATATGTAAACCATAATCACTCCACTTTCACTCTCTTGCTTCTCTTTAAAATTTTTTCCATTGAAAATCTGGAAATTGTGCTTATCCATAGAAATGCTCCGCAGTCAAATCCCATAATCTGTGGGAGCGACAGTAGGTGGTTCATATAGCTACAAATTAAAAATGAGTGGGGAGTGAGACATTTATATTGCTTCACGTTTAGATCAAGAACAAATGTCGGGTATATAACAGGAATGGAGAGGGGTTGGTTCCCTGTTGCTTTAGCGCAGTTCTGTTTGTAACTTTAGACCTGGTACTCAGACCTGGGGATTGCAAAAGCCTTACAGTGCTATTTGTAATATGTCAAAATCTGACCCAGTTCAAGGACAAATTTTCGTTAAGATCGCTGCTGCATAATTGCTTTTGTTTATCTGTAGTTATTTTATTCCTCAATACTTCTATTCTACATTTGTAAGTTCAGGGGAGTCTGTGACTATGCAAGTATTTGTAAATATTTTAAATACTGACCTCAGTTTTTCAGGGATAAATATGGGTCTTTTTTAACACAAGCGCCCAGCCATAGCTACTCAGGCAAACAAAACTCTGTATATAGCATGTGAATTGTAAATGCTTTGAATTCTAGCTAATTCCTCTGGCTCTAAATGGATCATTTGCATATCTTTGGTCATGTCCGAGTGACCCCCAGCTAACTGGAGGTGCACAGCTCAAGGGCATCTCAAGCTTTACTATTTTCTTATTTCTGTATTAAATGTGGTAATAGTATGTGGTTTCTCTCCTATTATCTTGTGGGAAGGAAACACTCAGCCTTTGCCTATGAAACCATGTTTTGGATACCAAATTTGGGCTATTTCCTGACTGCACAATATTCCCAGTGAGCTGAGTAGGTGCTTCCACCCTTTTTTGGTAACTCAGGGCTGAGGTCTCTGAGGAGCATCTGGGTGTCCTGAGATCAGGTGTTCCCACAGAGAAAGGAGTTTGCTTTCTCTCGTGGGCTGTGTTTTGTAATGTGAATTAAGTCGAGATCACCTAATTGACTGCGTGTCCAAAAGTAAACCAAAGTCAAGCCACATTCTTCTTTCTCATCTTACCAGCAAAACTGACTTTGCTTCTTTTTCTCCTGGTACTTCCAATAGCTTTCCGAATGTCTGTGGGATTCACAAAACCATTTTATCTGCTGTCTAAAACAGAGCAAGTGGACAGAGGTAATTATTTTCCTATGTAGTTTTCTGCACTAAAAAGCTCTGCAAAGCAGAGATTAAATCCTCCTGCAAATGTTTGAATCAAGAAGTTAACAAGAGATTAAATTAATAATAGGGGAAAATTAAATGTTCTTGCTGCTGTCATTTAATGGGAATTTTTTGCCCATGCCTACAATAACTTTGGGGAAAAACTACATATATAAGTATTTTTCAAACTGAAACCAGATGGGGGAACGATAGCCTGTTTTTCTTTGTGGGAGGCTATGTTTTCATGGTACGCAAGTAACTGGAGGCACATTAAAATCAAATTTGGCTTTTGAGGCTTGTCCTTCCTATCTCTTACAGGAAGGACCAACTTTCGATGTTATGAGTTTCAGCTTGTCCTAAGAGTAGGAGATTCTTTGACAGTGGGGCCACAGGTTTCAGAAGAGCAGAGTTAACCACTTAACCAAAACCAAAGCGATGTATGCCTGTTTGGAGAGCACTGGTATTTTCTTTTTAAAGATCCATCCCAGGCACAGATGGCACAGAGACCGTGGGTGATGAAGTGTCCCCAACACAGCCGGTAGTGCTTGTGCTTTCAATTCCAGTGGCACCAGTGTGCCACCAGCTGCCTTTCACCCAGCCCGGGTGCTGGGTGCCCAGAGGAAAACCAGAAAGAGCACAGGCCAGCAGAGGAATGAGGAGTGATGCCGGGGGACCGGGCAAACAGGTTGAGGTAGGTGATGGCAAATCTCCCTTTCCCTTGGCGTCATTCTTACCACCAGGATTTGTCCCCCTCTGCTCAAAGGCATGGCCTGGTCAGGTCGTTTCCAAAGTCCCACTTCTCTCTGGTGCCCATGGGGAGCCGAGCCACCTGTAGTGCCTTTGCTCAACCCAGTTTCTCTCCGCTGGGACCCTTGCCGTTAGGCTCATGTGGCTGTGGAGTACCACCGGTGTCACACGCGGGATGGAAAGGGATGGGGACCAGATGGTCCTGCCGGTGCCAAATGCCACCGCTTTCCCTGGTAGCTCCGGTGAGCACAGCACATGCGTTCTTGGGTGCTGACGTGGGCTCCTCTTCACATCTGCTCCTTCATAAGGATCCATAAAATCCATCTTAAGAGAGTGATTTCCTCTTTCCGTGGTGCCATGCAGAGTCTGCTGAGGAGCGTTCTTAAGTTCTGGACATCCAGCAGCAGGTCCGTCAGGAGGACGGGGTCTTTTCTGTCCCGATCAGCAGAGCTGATCGCTTGTGGCTCTGGGGATCTGCGATGATATTATCCATGTGGGACCCCAGTACTGCGGTTTTGGCAGTGCACAAAGGAGCTGGGCTTTTCTTTTCTCCAGCTTTCACTAGCGCAGAGTGAGTAAGCGGTTTTTGTGTTTTGTGTGCAAGGAAGGAGGTTTACTTTTGTTTTTTCTACATCCTGTTTTTTTTAGTTGATAAATTTGCTCTGTGTTTTATCTTGAAATGATTAGTGCCTTCTTTGTAACAGTCATCGCTAAAAAGTCACATCTCACGTGGCTGTTGGTATAATTAATACCAGTAACAAAGCAGGATGACCTCAGCCACAAGCAGGGGAGAGCTGCAGAGTACTTAGCTAAGTTAGATCTTTTCAAATCATCTGAGCCTAAGGAAATCTATCCTAGGGCTGTTAAAGAGCTGGTTGTTGAAATCCTGTCAGCGTTACTGATTATCTTTGAGAATTGGTAGAACTTAGGTGAAGTAATGAAAGAACGGAGAAGAGCTAATAAAGTACCTGTCCTCTAAAGAGAGAAAAAAGGAAGAGCCAGGACACTGCAGAGCCATTACTGGAAAAATACTGGGGAAAAATGATGAAACAGGCCATTTCTAAATGCCTCCAAAAAACAAGGGGGAATAACAACAGCCGTCGTGGTTTTGCCAAGTGCAGACCATGTAAATGCAGTCGTCTTTCCTTCGTTGACAAAACAAGGCGCACGAATGGAGGATCAACAATATATGCTTTTACTGAGGCTTTTGAAACTGTTTCACATAAAATATCATAAACAACCCAAGCAAACGGGGTCTTAAGTAGGAAATACTGTCTGGCAGACAAAATGGGTTGGAAAGCCTATTCAGCAGTTATCAATGGCTCACTGTCAGAGGGAAGGATTTATCAATGGTGCTTCCCCAGGATCTCTCTAGGGATATGCAGGGCTTTCATTAATGATGTCTAATATTAGTAGACCACGCTCAGGTAGAGGGTATTGGCACAGATGATGAGTATTCAGAATAATCTTGGCAATGCGATTGAGTTGGTAGAGCTGCAGTGTTGCAGAAAGGGCAAACATCCTACTGGAATATATAAATTCTTCGTGCTCTGAGTATATAAATCCTTCCTGCTCTCTGCCACTTGTAAGCCTAGAGCTAAAAGCTGTGGCTCAGTTTTGGGCCTTCCCTTCAGGAAAGATATGTCCCAGCTGGAGAAAATCCAGAGGACGGTGAGAATAAGCAGAGATGTAGACACTGGATTCACAAGGCAGGGTTGGACCAACTGGGATCATTTAATCCAAACGAGAACATTACTGGGAGGGAAGAGGCAGTGGAAAAAGGACAGTTTTCACCTGTGTGAAAGGCTATTGCAGATAGAAGAGAACAGTCTTTGATGGCTGTGAGCAGAGAAGGAGTCATGGGATTAAGAAGGGCATTGGGAATGGTATTAGGAATAATGTGAAGATAGTGGAGCAGGTAGCCCAGGAAGGCCAGGGACTTGGCTCCATCACCCACCAAGGCTTCTAGGAAGAGTTTAGACAAACACACAAAGGTGCGGGTAGAGACAACTCTACCCTGGGGCAGCAGGAAAGACTGGACGGCTTCTTGAGGTCTCTCCCAGCCCTCTACTCCTATCTTTTTCTCTTTAAATAAATTACAGTTCTTCCGGGCACCCCAATTTGGGCTCTTCTGTGCCAATGGCTCAATATCAGAAAGCTGGAGCACAGCATGGTGACCGTGTCCCCATGCTCGGATGGAGCCTGCAAGCTCCAGCCAGCCCTCAACTGTGTTTAAGAGTTTACAGCCCGTTGTTGTTCCTGCTGGACAAATATACAGTCTGCTACACAGCATATGAGCTTCTCCTACCTACTGTATGTTTATAACAATCTGTGATTGAAAAAAATAAAAACCAGCCAAACAAAGAAGTCTAACCTGTAAAAAAGTTATGGGTGTAGGTGCCCATTTTCTGACAGAGGGGTTTGGTAACAGTGCAGGGGACAGAAATGTAAGGAATAATTGTTTTTGGGCCTAGAACCAGGAAAACTACTTTTCCAAATTAATCCAGTGAGAGCCATGAATCCACAGTATTTCATATCACACTTCATAAAACTCCAGTCATAATCCATAAAACTGACATTATTAGATTAAAAACCTCAGTTCCTCCTATAAGGAGCTCGCTCATTAGACATGCTGTAGTTTTATAACCTTAAAGTTCCTACCCAATTACCATGATTAATACTGTGCTTTAATAAAAAATTTTTAAAAATCACCACAGGGGTTGATACCATCTGTTTGTTATAATTGTGCATTTAAATATTGTCCGGCAAGAGAAAGACACTCAGTAAACACAAATCAAGACCAAGGGAGGGAGAACACAGCCCATCCACCGCAGCAGAGGTCCAGAGGGTGGAGATATGAAGATATGGTTGGGTTGCGATTGAGGTCGGAGGACCGAAAGTTCAAGCCTGGCATGGTGCAAAGGCCAAAATTACCGAGAGATGTGTGCAACAAGCTTTCCTTCTTCCCGCAGCCGATGGGGAAGGAGCGGCGATGCTCTCCGTGCTCTGCCACGCCAGCAGCACTGGCTCCTGGAGGGGTTTGGTGTCCTCGCCTCCCGACGTGGGTGCAGAGGAGGTCCAGCACCCACACACCTGCTTCGCCCGTGGGTGAAATAAGGCCTTGGGAAGTTTGGTGCCTTACCCCAAATCGCCAACACCAGCGTCAGGCCCCAGCTTCAGCTCCCAGGGCAAGAGGTGAGCACACGGCGATGCCGTGGTATCCCTGCCTGTGGCAGGAGGGTTGGAACTAGATGATCTTTAAGGTCCCTTCCAACCCAAACCATTCCAGGATTCTATGGTCAGAGCTCTCTGCCCTCACAGCCCTTAGAAATTCATGTTAAATTAAACTTCCCGCCAGGTACCAGCGTGGCTGTGCTTTGCCAGGGCAGGGAGAGCAGGACACACAGGCTTAGGAGGTTTCATGCAGAAAAGGAAGGTTTTGGGTAAAAGTGTGCTGCCTGCCAAGGCAAATACTAGTTTGAATCGCAAAGGATCCGCTAACCCCGGGGGATGCTGCGCTCACAGGATCGGTGCTGCAGAAGACACCGGTCGCTCAGCTGAAAAAGCTTCACCCTTAATGCTGGCTGGACACGTCAATCAAATAACACACGCCTCGTGCAAAAACAGCCACAAAACCACTTGCTAGGACAGCCACCCCTCGGCACGTTTGAAAAATCATCTGTTTTCCTGTTCATCGACTTTGAAGCAGCAATTCCTTCGAGGTTTATTTTTGCCAAGCTGAGGGGTTCACGGTGCTCAGCCCCCCTCAGGCAGGTATAACATTAACCCGTGTTTGAATCCACTGCCGGTGCCCGGGAGCGGTCGCAGCGGCTGGTGCGAGCATTGAGACTCGGTCAGAATAACTCAAGTTAAAAATGTGTCAGGTTCATGATTCCACCCACAGACCAGAAAACGCCAAACTTGTATTATTTTTGAATCCCCTGATTTTTAAGGGCTGGTGGAAATAAGATATCTTGCTTCTGACTTCCAAGCAATAAAGAGAGGTGAATCACTACTAAAAAAAAAAAAAACAAAAAAAAACCTCCCATGGACCACCCAGTCACTCCGTACAAAGCTGTAAAACGAGCCTCGGCAGAAGTGGCAAAGTGCAGAACTATTTTCTTAATATTACTGCAATTGCACGAGGCAAATCACATCAGAAAAGGATCAGAGTTTCCTAACAAAGTAGCTAAGTGAGAAGTGTGTTAATGAGTACAGGCTGATTAATATGCATTGAACTAAATCACATTCGGGTCAAAGGGGGAGCACCAAACCTCAAGTGTAGTATGTTATGTTCAAGGACCTAACATGTGTATGTAATTCAGATTTAAATACTTTTTTCCCCTAGCAATTCTGGATAGTTATCCAACTCAGGATAAATAAGTAATTATTTTTTTAACTAAATAATAGTTAGGACTTTTGTTACTTACTGTAATTGGTCAGATCTCACAGTTTTTTAAGATTATGTGACTCTGTTACTGAAGAGTCCTGCTGGGGTTTTGAAAATTGTATCTTGCAAATCACCGTGTTTAAAAATAATGGTGCCAATCATATAAAATATGAAAGGACATGTTTTTAACATTTATTTGTTGTTGTTTTTAATGACGGAACATACATCTTTTTAACAGAACACTGGCTGAAAGTCCTCAGACCAAAATTGTGCTTGTGTTATTGATGTTTGTGTTGCGGAATAGTATTTTGGGAGACCACCTCTTATTTTTGAGCAGGAGAGTAAGCACCACAGTGAGCCTGTGTGAGGGAAGGAGAGGGCACGCTGGATGGGGGCACTCCAGGATAAACCATAGGGAAACTCCAGGGACCAGTGTTTGGGCACGCAGGTATTTGGGGGGGGGGGACTTGTAATTAAGACACTGGATTTGTAATTGGGAGATTCGGGTCCTATTTCAGGTTCTGCTGCAAGACTCCTTATGTGATCCTGAGCGAGGTTCTTTAAGGTGATATCCCCAGAGAGTGTTGCTGAACTAAGAATTAGGTGCCAAAATTCTTCCACTCTCTGCCTGTAACACAGCTGCAATACATCCTAATTTTGATCTAACTTTGTCTGGTATGTTTAGATTTAGGTTTTTTTCAGGACAGGAACTGTCCTCTTGCCATCTGTTTTGGCAAGTCCAAGCTAAACTGGACCATGTTGCAATTGGAGCCTCCTTGTGTTACATGAGTATCACAAAATCCTAATAACAACCCCCCAGGTAATGCCCAAAAGCCCTTGAAAACAAATTAAGCGTGCTGCTTGTGAAGTAAGGTTGTGGGCTCATTTCTTTGTCCCCACCCATATGGTTGGCACTGCCATGGACACCTCTCTAAAAGCCAAGAGCAGCATGAAGAAATATATAAAATATATATTGCAGCATTCCCTGACATCCCAGGATTTAGGCAAAGACTTGCTGTTACATGGTCTGTCTTGTGCTGTAGGAAGTTCTACCGTGATAGTGGCTGCGTGATGCGTTACACCGTGGGGTTGGTATCTGCCAGAATCTGTCTGAGCTTTCATCGTCCTGGCCAGAGGAGGACAACCTGCAAGGCTCAGTAAGTTTGCTCGGGATGTAGCTTTTTGGTGTTCACTGTGAGGTTTTTGTGTATGTTGGAGAAGGCAGACCCAAAGGCGTGCTTTGCCGTGGGAGTGGGAAGTTTGTGACGGTCTCCAGCTCCCAAGGAGTCTTCTTGCGTTTGACTTGAGTTTGCTCTTCAAGGCAGCTGGGTTTCCTCCCGAAACCCGCTGTCCTCGGGTGCAGCACGGGCTGGAGGAGCAGTGGAGAACTTCAGCTCTGCCTCTTGGGTCTGTGGGCAGCCCTTCAGCTTCTGCATCTCCTCAGGGCTTCCGAAAGCTTCGTTACTTCTTCACTGAGAGGAGGAGACCAGTGGCAGGGCTGAGGTTAATTTGGCAGGAGTGTGGTCCACGCTGCAGCTTCTCTGCCTGTGGCGGGATGCTGGGGGTGTTGTGGGCTTGCACATTCGGTCTCGCGCTGTCTTCAAAGTCTTCCTTGACCACATGCGCTAAAATTGTGAGTAAACAGTTCACGGGAGGATAAAGTTCAGCTGTGTGAATGGAGGAGGGTTCTTTAAATAAAATAATAGTGGTGCCAATTGAGGTTACAGCTTTCAACCCAGCTGGAAGGTGGAGAAGTTCTCATTAGCTGGTCTGAAAAATAAATGACTTTGTTACATCAGGGCATTATTTTTCGACGTGTAATACATGAGGTCAGCTTTATAACCTTCATTTCTTATGAATAAGATGGTGAGGCTACATTCTTTTCTTTCCTTTTTTCCACTTCTTTTGTTTTAACGTGTCTGAGGAACAGCTAGTTAATTAGGGCTAAATTCTAAGTAATGTGACTAACGGGACAAGAATCCAAATCAACCTCAAAACTCAAACAGTCCCGAACAGACATCAGCTGCTTTTTTTCTTCTTGTCTTTGTGTGCATGGATTCCCAAATATTGTTTTATGCCAACACGTTAAATCGCTCCTAACACGTTCCTTTGCGACCGCTGTGATGGCTGGGCAGCCCCGGGGAAACCCAGATGTGTCTGCACGGCCACCGCCCTGGGGTTGGCTTCATCTGACACATCATTTTGCTGGCACTGGAGCGAGTTTGCAACGTCCCTTCTGCATCTGCTGCAAGTCTCGGCGTCAGCAAGGTTGAGCTGGCAGCGATCCCTTCTCGGATGAAACATGGAGCAATTAAATGCTTCAGATGCTTTTGGTTAAAAATCACATTGCGTATGAAAGCAAAGCGATAGATTTTTGCGTCTGACAGTTCTCAGCATCCTTGGTGGTGTCAGTGCAGCTCGGGCTCTTGCCTTCCAAAGGTTAACGGGCAGATGGGATGAAATTGGGCTGTGTGACACACGGGATGACGCACCATGGGTTAGGAGCAGAGACATCTGTGTGATGCTGTGAACTGCGTATTTGGAAGCTGCTTATGCGTAGGGGTTGTGTGCACAGGTTGGCAAGCACTAACATGACGCTCCGGCGGCAAAGGTAAATGTGGCATTAAAACACAGCGGGAGGGGTAGGTCTGGTTGAGCGTGAGAAATGTTAGCGTCACTGTACAAGTTCCTGGTGGGACCCAGCTGATATCCTCCGTACAGTCCTTGTCAGCACCCAGAAAGATGGATTAAACCTTGCTCGGGTTGAGGGCATGGCTGGTGATGGGGATGCAGGGTTAGCAGGCAGGGAAGTCCTCTGGGAGAGGAGGCCAGAGCACTTTGGCGTGCTTTAAAGTATAAAAGCGGAGAAAGGATGTAAGTGTACAAATAAAACGGGGCGGTCTACCAACAGGTAAAACACTGGCTTAGAAAAAAATTAAGTATCGACTGGGCTTGAATGAATTTAGGCTAGAAAAACAGAAGTTAAAACCAGTGCTTACAAGGAAGCAGAAATTGCCCTGTGCGTTGGGGTTTATCTGAAGTTCTAATGAAAGGCTCTGACGGGGGTTGGCATGTACCTTGAGCAGGGGTTTACCTGCACCTTCCCCCGGCTGACCTGAACGTGGCGAGGAAGTGCCATCTTACAGCTGCAAAATGAAGCCATGTGCTGTGAAGATGCGATTCACGGCCAAGGCTAAACGGGCAGTGCCCAGAGACGACTGCCCGATGCTCGGTAGGGCTTGCTGGAGAATGGCAAGAAGGTTCCTCATGTCTTTCAAGTCATTGTAAGAGTAAGACAAAAAATAACATGTGCCTGCAAAAAGCCTTTCCCAATACATACGGGTATTTATGGAGACTCTTCCAAAGGCTCTCAGATTTTTCCACTTTCTCTGCCTTACACATGCAAGACATTCTCCTAAACGGCCAATAAAAGCTAAAATTAAAAAAAAAAAAAGCCTCTTAAAAACTGCACACTTCTATATTTAATGCCGCTCTTTAATTACAAGTTCCAATATTTCCTCCTGAAGGGTTTCAGGAACGTTGCTGTCACAGATACATCGGCATAAGCAGGAAGCAGACGATTCCCCTGGGGCCAAACCGCTGCGCTGACACCGGGAGCACTATGGAAATCAAGTCACACTATACCCTGGCTGATCTTTCTCCTGCTGAAAGCAAGGGCAGAGCTCGCGTTGCAAGCCAGTGGGGTACATTTGGGCTGTAGCCTGGGCAGGGAGGGAAAGGTTTGCCATCACTGTTGCAATCGTGGAAAATCAGCAAAGTATGTGCTAGGGTGCTAAAATCTATCCGGCGTTTCCTTCCCCAGGCTTCCCTGTTGTGATTTAAGCAGATGCAACACCCTCTGCTGCCTTCTTTCCCGTTTAGGTGCTTCTGATCGTAAGTGGAAACCTGAGTTTCCTCAACTGGCTAACCATCGTGCCCAGCATCGCCTGCTTCGACGACAGCAGCCTGGGGTTCCTCTTCAGCTCCAGGCGAGGAGGGGTGAAGGAGCGGGTGGCACAGATGCAGCTCAAAGAGACAGCCGGGGAGCAGCTTCCCTGGGGTGAGTTATTCCCAGAGGGGGGAAAATGTTGCACGGAGGTGTGTTCGGTGTGCTTATCTCAAAAGCTGTTGTCTCCTTCTGGAGCAAACTTGGGTGGGCAGGGAGATGCCCCTGCCCCTGCGTGGTCTCCTCGGGGGGCTTGGAGGGTGCCCGGACCTCGTGCTGCGGATGGGGAGCTTGAAGGTGGTGGCTGGTCCGTAAGGGTCTGCAGGGACGTTGCCACCGAAGGGCACATTCTCCGTGGAGTGCCGGCATCTGCAGCTAAACTTTTTTTTTTTTTTTTTTTTAAATTTTGACTATTTAAAGTCAAGGACGAAAGACCCAGTGGGTTGAGGTGAGGATTTTTTGGTAGAAGTTGGGTGCAGAAGCAGCTCTCACATTCACTCTCCTCTCTCCCCCGTGGCACGGCAGCCCTGTGACCCACTGCCCTCCTGTCCTTTGCGCCCATGGGTGCTAGGGCTGCATGAGCACCCTGCTTCCCTGGTTAAGTAACTGGACATGAGGTTGGTCTTCTAGAAAGAACCATTGTGGGTCCAACAACTCTTCGGCTAACTGGGAAAGAGACCTGGCTGCTGGGAAGGTGGCCGTTCCCCATTCAATGTCCTGCTTGGAGAAGGCACGAGGAGCAGCTGCTCGTGGCCACCACTGGCAGCGTGGGCACTGCCATGGCTGGGAGCGAGGTCCTCAAAGCAGGGAGGAGGTGAATTCATGTTCATAGCATGGATATTTTCCATTTGCATGGAAAAGCAAATACAAGGGGTTTTGTAACCGAACAAAAGGGATCAATATGTGGCTGATGTTTCCTTCTGAAGGGGGTTTTCAAGCAGCCCTGTTCCAGAAGATCGCCTGCACAAGCAAGACTGGGATATTTTTCATGGGGCTGCATAACAGATGTAGAGTTGTGTTTGTAGTATTTTTATAAACCGCATATAAGCAACAAATTGCCTATAATATCAACAACAATCACAGATGCTCATTTTTAAATATACTAAACATCTGTCAGAAGAATGAAAAATGTCAACAAGATACAGCATCTGTCTCTAGTCCTTTCTCATCTACTAAGAAACACAGCTTATTAACCAGAAGCATTAGTTTCAGCAAGGCTAAGGCAGTTTCACTAAACTTTCTGTGTCTCCTATCTTACATATTTTGCTGGAAGACATCTTCAACAGCTTTTCCCCTCCGGTAGCTTTGCTTTAGAGGCTGTGAGAGCCTAGAGCTTTCCTACTAACTGTATTTTTGCATCCAGTCCCAAACAACACTCAAGTTGCACCTTCCTTTCCGGAGGAGAAACCAAAGGGCACCTCTTTGCTATGACAATCGGCGAGTCACTGTGAGGGGGAGGTAGATCCTTTTTTGAAGAGCTTGCTCCTTTTCTGTGATGTTCTCCAGAAAACCTTCCTGAGCCAGGGTGCCCAAGCAAGGAGAACCATCCCTATATGCCACTGCTCTGGAGTGTAGATGTGTCCCTGTTCTGAGCTTTTAAAAAAGGGTAATCCGTAAGTAACGGGTAGGGTATCAGTAATATTCTGGGTGAATTTGGATTTCTGTATATTTTTTCTGCTAACAAAGCAGAGGTTGTTGAGCTGGTGCTGATGGGCTGTGTGGCAAGAGGCTTAGAGGAGCTCTCACCCCTGGGTCACCAGAGCAGAAGACAGGAGGGTACCCAGCCATGCCCCGCTCGTGACCTGATTTTACAAGGCTCTGGCCACATCCTTGAAGTGTGTGCGCGTGTAATTCCTACTGAGACCTCAAATTCCCATTGCTAGTGCTCAGCTCCTGCCTGCTCCATCCAGATCCCACTGGCTCGTGTCCCATGCTCCTTCCCCAAGTTTTGCTCCATCTTTGCCAGGCAGATTTATTTTTTCTTGTTATTAAACCCTTTTTCTCTATGACTGAGTAGCTGTGACCCCACGGGCACGATGACCATCACCACCTGCTGCAGGACGAGCAGTCTGTGCATGACTATCATCATAAACTATGACCTGAGGAGCCGCGGATGCCGCCCGTACAGTGGAGAGCTCTGTGCCTGAACCTGCCCTTTAATTACAGGCTAGGAAGTTCAGCCCATCTAAAAGACAAAAAAATGCCCAACAGACTCCTACTGCTCTCGCAGCAGCATGCGGGACAAGGGGAGGCATCTCAGCGAGCTCCTTCCCAAATCAAATGATTCTCCAGAAATGTTCTCAGACTAAACAATTATTAATAGCTTCTGAGAGAGGTTCAAATAAACATCCCTCTCCTGCAGAGATAAGGGGAAAGCTACATGCAATTGCTTTGAATCTGATCCTTTGGCTGTTAATGTTAAATAAATTTAAAGCGGCCATAAGGGTAGGAACCCCTCAGAGGTCACGTCTGCTTATTTGTCTGATTGCAGTAGGTGTCTCCTTAGACTGAACCCCAGCACAGCGCTGCTCCTGCAAACCAAATACCAAAGGACTGGTGAAGCTACACGCGTCTCATACATAAATGCTAAGCAATAGAGATTTTGCAAAAGGAAAACGAGCTTTGAATGGAGCTAGGGAGCGAGAGGGAGGCAAATGCAAGAAATAAGTTGGTGGTGAGAGCCTGGGGCAGCGGAGAGGAGGCAGCCCCAGGGAGCTGGAGACGCTCCACGCGTGGCTTACAAACCAGGAGGGCAATTTTGAGCAAGGTGCAAGTGCCAGCTGTGTTTTTTCCCCTGTATTAAAGCGATGATTAATCTTACATTTTAGACATTTTTCTTTTTAGCCCTTTCTCAGACTATTTAGAGAAAGGCAGATCTCTGGAGCGATAGCGTATGGCCTTTGGCAAGGTCGGGGGGATTACGGCGAAGCATTTGCCCCAGAGCCAAGAGCGGCTCTGAGCACCCAGGCAGGGTCCTGGCCCCCGTGGGGGGTGGGCAGGGGAGCGGGGGGAGCAGAGCCCACCGCCAGCCGTGAAATCACCTTCTTCTGCTCTGCTTTTGTGTCCTGAACAGGCTGCTATGTCCGCAAAGTGCTGAACATCTGCTTTGGCCTCCTGATTGCTTATCTCAGCATCCCGGTTGTTCTAAACCTGCTCAACTCCAGGCAAGTGATGAACACCTCGTTCAACCCTCTCAGAATAGTGAACACCTACGGAGCTTTCGGGAGGTACGTGTATTTCAGTGGTGCATCGTACGGTTCTGCTCCTTTCTGCAGCATAGTCTGACAGCCAGTCTGTGGATCTTAAACCTAAAGAGAAATCCTTCCAGTAGCCAGTAGATTTGGAATATCTGTTTATGAGAGAGAGGGAGAAAAGGAGCAGGTTTCTTTCCTACTGAATTATAATTTATTTTCCTTGAGCTACTTTTAGTTAGCTCGGTATATCGATGTAGCAAATGTAAAAGCAGGATGAAAACATCCATAAGAGAGTTCATCCAGTGTGTAGTCTTCACCATCACCAGCCCACTTTATTTATGGTGAACTTCTCTTCCCCGGCGTGCGTTTGCTCTCTCTTATGTAAATATTCACATAAGCTATTGGGTAGCAGATTTTAGGCCAACAAAAGGAAGTGCTTTTTCCAACGAGTGACTTGGGGAATTCATTGCTACAGGAAACTGTGGAGACGAAAGTATAAATGGCCTTAAAAAAGAACAAGACAGATTGAGAGGACAGGCCCAGCAGCAGTCTGGCTGCTGCCTTCAGCTCAGGAAATCCCACTTAGGGCTGCAAGGTGGGACGGGACAAGGGAAGCATCTCCAGCTGCCTTTGCAAACAGGCGGGTTTGTAAACATCTGAGTCTGGGTTTTCTGGGGACAGGTCCATAACCGTTCTTGTGTGCCGTCCCTCCCAGCCTCTTCCTGACCAGGACAGCTGAGAAAATGCTGAAAATCAGGGCTTCATCAGAGCCGCTTGCCCCAGGGGCAAGAGCAGGGCCGGTCTCCTCCGCAGGGACCTCTGGCTTTGCCACCGCTGTGCTTTGGTGGCCACGGGGTGTTCCCCAGAGGTCTGAGCCGAGCGGTGGGCTGGGCAGCTCTTGGGTGAGCGGGCTCTGGACAGGGTCCCCCAGGAGAAGCCAACAGGAATTAAATAGGTTTTAGAAAAGGAGAAGGAGGTTGGCTTTCGAGAGGGCTGGCTGAGCCGACGGTGAAAGGGAGGAGCAGGTCCCTCTGTGAGCACTGGGGATGCAGGGGACACCCGGAGCACTCAAATTAGCATGATGTTTTCTCCAGTTTTTCAAAGAGCAGAAATTTCTGTGGAAAGAAAAAAGTTAGAAAAAAACCCGTGGTTAAAAATATCAGCGCTAGTTGTGGAAAATGCTGAAGATTCTCCTTTCTTTTGAGAGAGGGAGGAATAACCCTGAACCTCTTTGAGGGCTGGAGTGGTGAAGCTACGGGAGATTGTTTTCTTTGGGTTGTTGTTCTTTTTCTTCTTCAGTCTATGGTTTCTGTTTCAACAGTTACCAGAACCTAAAGAGCATGTGATGAAATGCTGCTGTAATATGTTTGTAATTCCAGCCTATGTAAACCAATAAAAAGAGGATTGCAGCTTATAATGAATATACGATTATGTGAAACTTGACATATTTTGAATCACACAGTAGGAACATACTTTTATTAGTAATTTGGTGTCCCTGATTTACAGTGTGTTTCTAACCATTGGGCAGCTGGCCACGGCTCATAACTCAGCCCAGCGTATAATATGGAACTTGGCTGGAGAATCCAGAAATCTATTAAATGTAGGTAACAATTATAAGCGGAGACGTACAGCATTCCTTGGGTTGTAAGCATCTATCACTGGAAGCCATCAGGGGAGAAGGTGGAGGCTGTGTGTTTCCAAACTTGCAGTTTCTTGGGTTGGAGGAGGAAGGACCAAAGTAGTAAAAAATTAAAAGGGTGTTGGGAGCTGGACAACTTTGATAGGCAGAGTTACGCAGTTATGTGTTCGTTATGGAAAACAGCCCTCCAGTGTAGGCGAGCGTCACTGACAGGTCATTGAGAATTTGACGATGGTGTTTTCACATGGGCTCTCTGTGGCCTGGGGAGTTCGCCGTCCCCACTGCTCTGCCACCTTGCTGTGCAGAGGGAGTCCTGCCAAGCAGCAAAGGCTGCCATGACCTGCCATAAGGCTGGGATGCTTTTGAACGAAGTTTCTATTCGTTGAATGGGTATGGGGGGGCTTTTTGCTTTTACATTTTCTGCTTTTCTTGGCTTGGTTTGCATTGGCTCACACGTTACCTCCTCCTCCTCCTCCTCTTGCTCAGTACTAGCTCCGTGAGACCTGTCTTCCAGCCGGGCTGGTGAAATGTTTGGGTGCATAGAGACAACTGTTATGGTGCCCCAGGAGTCAGCTCCTGGGGGATGCTCCATATGGGGCCAACCACCTCCCCAGGGATCTAGCGGCTGTAGCCAGTTAACCCGGGCTCATTGGAGCGGGTCCTGCCCTTTGCCATGGCTGAGGCTCGAGCCGAAGCTCCGCGCTCTGCGACCAGCGGTGCTGTGGGGAGAGCCAGGCTCGCAAAGGGGATGCTGGAGTGGTCCCAACTGGAAGCTGCTCTGCTGATCCTGCAGCTGGAGGTCTCGGGGCCAGACCTTTGAAACGCAGAGGCAGGATTTCTGTGCGCGATTGCCTGTGAAACCTCCCCTGCAGATATCATCGGTGGCCGTGCTGTTAGGGAAGCCACACACGCCAGTTGCAAGCCTGTGTTTTTGCACAGGCCGCATGCTAAAAACCTGGAGATGAAGCTGTGTGTTGTGACCATCCTTCATCTCCGCTTTCTTGTGTCATCAGGAGCTTGTAGTCAGCGAGCTCTTGTATCATGGGCGTCATCAGAGTAACAGAAACAAAGGTTTTCTTCAGAAACATGGGACAAAGAGAGAAGTTGGTGCAGGTTGAAGATGCTCATGCGGGACTTGGGAGATGCTCGTTATATTCTCTCAATGTCTTGGACAAGTGTTAGGCTCTGATCTAGAAAGACAGACCTATCGATTTCAGTAGGAATCATCTTTTTGGGGCCATCGTCCCTCCTTGGACTGGCACAACTGCAGTGGGATAGAGGGGAGTGGGGGAGGGCATGGAAACTGAAATTTTCCCTGTACTTTGCTGCTGGAGAGAGAAAAGTCTGCCGGACAGACAGGTTCTCTCTAGTGTGACCCATTAGGATCCAGCTGTACCACAAGGCCATTGACTCGTGTTGCCATGTTGACTCTTATGAACTAGCAATTTCACGTGACTTGAGACAAAAAGCAGTATCGTGTTGTGTCCCACAGCATTACCAAGGAGAGAACAGAAGTTGTCCTTCAGGGGACATTGAGCCTGGATCCCAACGACCCTGCTGCTGTCTGGGAGGAGTATGACTTCAAATGCAAGCCCGGGGACTTGAAGAGGAGGCCATGCTTTATAACACCCTACCACTACCGCCTGGACTGGCTTATGTGGTTTGCTGCCTTCCAGGTACATGCCTTTGGGTGTCCTGAGACTTGGGTGTCCCTGGACCAGGAAAAACAATTTATATGAATTTACAATGTGCTGCTGCAGGTGAGGGGATATTTGAAGCCCCAGCTAAGTTAATTACGTTAAAAAAAAAAAAAAGGTTGTATTCCTAAAGGATGTCTGCTGGTAGTGTAATGAAACTTGGAAATTTTATGTGAGGCTTTTTAATTGTTTCTCAGCAACAGCAAGAGTTAAAGACATTGAGAAAGCCCCTGGACTGCACCTGCCCTGCGGGAAGCGGTGGCACAGTGGGGCAGAAGCTGCCTCGTAGGGTGCCCGGGGCTGGCAGCATCCCCAGCTGCCCGCATCCCTGTTGGGACACCCCTGGGAACGCCGGCAGTTGCTTTCACTGCCTGCCTGCCTACCTGCGGACGTAAGGTCCCTCAAAATATTCTCCCCCTGTGGTATCAGCAAATGGGTGACAGCCATAAATTAAAAAAGAGGAGGGAAAACTTGTAAAACTAAGTATTTTACATCTTTTAGCCTATTCTGCAAGATCTCACTCGTGTGAGCATGAGAACTTGGAGTGGGTTTTACAGAGCTGAGGCTTACAGCAGTGGCATGAGACAAACCCACCTCGGACTATCACGGGCTTTCTCTTTGTTCTCGTATCCTCTCCCGATGTATTCTCTTCCCTCGCTCCTCTCCCCCCGCCCCAAACTTCTCTGTTTGCTTTCTTTGTGGTATTTTCATTTAGGCGCCTTTTGGATTCCTCAGCGATGACATAACCATCGTTCTTTGGCTATGGTTTTATATTTACCCCGCTAGTTTTTGTGTGCTGGAATTTCATTTAATCTGCATTAGGTATGCTTATCCCTCAGCAAGCTGACAGCAAAGGTTAAAACTCAAGCCAGCAACGGTGCCCGGTGTTACATAAAGGTGTAGAAGGTTGAATGGGAGCTGTCGGTTTAAATCTGACTATAGGTTGGGAGGGCTCTGGCAGCAGGGGAGAAAGCCAGCTTACCCAAGCGAAGGTTGCTTCTGAGACGGGAGAAAGACTGTTTCCAGGGCATGAAAGCTTTAAAATACAAAGCGGTCTCAGGTTTAAAACCAAAGGAGGACAGAGTATAAATACTGGTGCATCACAGGCGAGTGTGGGCTGTGCCGGTGCCGAGAGATGCCGTCAGACCCCGATGCCGTCTCCCCGTAGAGCTGGGCCCGGGTGCTGAGTGACCGGAATGTACGGGACAGCCCAGGGAGGAGGAGGAAGAGGAAATAACACAACTTCCTTCGCATCTTGATTAGTAGTGTTTAATTCACTGGAAGGGTGCCGGAGGTGTGTGTCAGCCCTGGAGCATGTCTGTCACCTCCAGTGGCAGCGGGTGGAGATGGGTCTGGTTGCCCCTTCCCGGCCATCCCAGCGCGTGCATCCCGTGCCCACTGCAGCGGTGCCTCGTCCCCTCCTGACGCAGGTCTCCGTGAAGCAATTTCAGATCCTGCTTAGAGGAGGTATTAGCAAAGGGTGCAGAAAAGAGAAAGAAAACCTTCTGAAAAGTGGGGATGACTCTCGTTGAAAACAACAGGAAGGCAAGTAGCCTAGGCATGGTAGCAAGCCTTTTCGGGTCTGGATGCTCAAGGATGTAAATACCTGCTTCAGCACGGAAGTAAATCCCATTTGGAGTGGCTGAATGTTTGTTTGAAAACTGTGAACTGTATATTTGGTGCCAGCTGTGATCCCCAGGAAAGCCGGCTGCCCTGCCGTGCCTCCCGCACTGGCGCAGCCAGGAGAAGTTGCCGTTGTTCCGACGTTGTTTAGACTTGAGTCACACAGAGCGGCAGAAAGGATGAGAAACCAGAAGTCGAAACCCCAGAAGACATTTGTGAAGCCAGGCAAGTTTTGCAAAGCCCATACAGTAGTTTACGGAGTCCATAAAACCAAGTTACTTCAGCCTCTGGATTAGATTTAATTTGTTTTTAAAAGTTCTGGATTTTTTCTACGCCGCCGCTCGCAGTCTGCCCCATCGCTTCCCGAGCAGGCGGCCGCGGGGCTGGTTTTGCAGTTCGTTGGCGGTGGCCAGGTAAGGAGCTGACATATCCAGCTCTGACAGGCTGCAGAAAAGCCGGGGACTTGGGGAGAAGATATTTACCATCCCTTTGTGCTGCTCGTGACAGGTTCCTCTTTGCACCTCATCACCGCTTGACATATGATGCCTTCCTCTGCTCGGGGTTTTCTGCGAAACTTTCCACCTTGGCTATAGCTGCAGGATTTGCTTTGAAGAGCCGGAGCATGGGAGAGCCAGGCCCTTGGCACGGCTGGCGTGGGCCGGCACGGCGGGGGAGCCGCCGGCACGGCCGTGGTGCTGCTTCACCTCTGAATTGCAATTTATTAGTTGACTGCCTCTTAATTACCGTTCCAGTAGTGCCATAATTATATGTAACGTAGCATGGCATTATTTTCCAGGAAACAATTTTCGTGATGTTAATTTTATTATCTAAATAGAATATGCCTTTTCACTTGTTTTCTAAATCCCCTCTTTGTTTTGTATGTCTCGACATCCCGAGGGTGCTGTAGCTCTGAATTGAAGCCCTTCATTTAGTTCTGGCAGGGACATAACCCATCCAGAAACATGTCTGCATTGCTTCTTCCCGTCTGCAGAAGGGGAAAAACTCCCACGAACCAGCAGCGGCATGCAGAAATCTGCGCGACCCTTTTCAGTTGTTTCTCAGCAGCCACCTCGGATGGGAGCCCCTTCGCTCCATCGCCCAGCTGATAACCTGCTCGCCTGCTTGCAAAGTGGGCTGGGGTGATCTCAACAAAAATAATGTGTCCGTCGGTCAGTAGCTGATGTTCAAGTGGTTGTTGCTGAGGTCAGTCGCTCTGGATCACCTTCCTCCATCAAAGCAATTTAAACCAAGGTCTGAGCCAACGTAATGCACGCGCACATTTTTAAGAGGAGCTACTGCTAATTGAAAAGAACGGCACGATGTGCTCCCTGCATTTGCAGATGGCACCAAGCTGTGAGCTCAACAGAGGACAAGGTGAGCGCGCTTACAAAGAGGTGTTGTGAAAAGGCAAACACGATACCATGATAGGTGAGCGGGCGTTCAGCCGTGGAAGGTGTCACGCTCCCACTGCGCTCAGCCAAGCACCCAATTTGGGAAGGATGCAGCTGACTGGCAAGGCTGCAGGAGAGGGACCCGCAGAAAGAGCAGAGGTGCAGAAACCTTCTCCCATGGCAGCAGAGCGAACGAATCTGCTTGGGCATCCCATTGTCAGAAGAGGTTTGGAATAAGTGAAAACCTGCTGCAAAGGGGAAAGCAGCAATCTGTTTTCCGTGTCCCTGCAGAGAAGGGAGGAAATAATGGATGAAATGGCAGATTTGATTTAATCTCAGGAAAATTCACATTAAGCATCAGAAAAATCTTTCACCCCTTGACACTTAATTGTGTTAGTGCAAAGACATCCTGTTTTTAACAGAAGCTGGAGACAAGTTGTTAAAGCTTTGTCTGTCTTCCAGCTACTGATGGTGACGCTCCTGTAATTATTTGACTTCTCATTTATGATGGGCATTTGTAGAAGGAGCCCAGCCATCACAACCCAAAACTGAGCTACGCTGTGCCGCTGGTACAAAAAGCGTTACAATTTTTGGCAGGCTGTGGGTGGATTCAGCATCGTTAATAAATAGCAGCCAGAAAACAAAATACTGCTCATAGTTTTGGGGCTTCAAGTTGGACACTTTTCCTGGTAGCAGGATGTCTTGGACTTTACAAAAGCCAGTTGTTTATCGTACCACAGATTTGTTCTTCACCAGTGGGCAGCAGTGGAAAGCCTTCAGTGTTCTGAACAAAGAAAAAATCAAAGGGAAGGCTTTTCCCCTCCTTACTATGGCATGAAGGTTATTTATTCTGTTCAGGGACTGCATTTGGCCAACGCGAAGGCACGCTCTTGGTGCTTACCAAATAATAACTACTCAAAAAATAACAAAGCTAATGCCCTCCTCATATTGTTTTTTTAAAGCCCAGTATCTTGTTGCATTGTACCTTGAAGCTGCTCCAAAACTCTGAATGTCGGCGCTGGCACAGAAGCGGCTCAGGCTGGTGGCCCGTGTCGCTGGGTCCTACGGGGCTCTGCAGATTGTCAGCAAACCCACCGCAGAGCAGCATTTGCGACGCACTGAGAAGCAACGTGTGTTTCCCAGATACAATGTGTAAGTTTACGGATAAACTTCAGCTGCCATCCTACGAGAAGAGAGAAACTTCAGCAACGGGATTGATGTTCCGAGGCTCTTCCCTGGGTGGTAACAGGGAGTCGTGATGGAGACTTCACGTTATCGCACGCGAACTGGAAGAGCTAAGAAAATGTAAGCCTATTTATAGAGAAGGCAGATTAATATTTTTGTGAAATATTTTATTCAAGCCTCTGTTATCTTGGTCTTCCAGACAGAAGGTGCTTACAGGAAAAAGCTGCATGGCAGCAGAACGGAGGAGGAGGTGTGTGTAACGTAATAAAACCTAAACCCCATGTGCAGTGTACTAAGCACAGCCTTTTACATTTCCTTTTTTCCCCCTTCTAAAAATACAGGCCTCAATTCGCTTCCATTTTCCATTGCAGCATTCATACCTTTTGGTCCATGTTCAGCATGTAAGAATTTTATTTTCTTCTTTTAACTGTGATTACTTGTCTCCCTGTGAATATGAATAATTTCAAACCCCCAAGCTGCATTTAGACAAACTGCAGGCTAGATCACGGGCAGACTCACCTCTAGTAGTAATACTGTGATGGAAGTGCCCAGAAACCCAAATAAGACTGATAGCCTATCGTGCCGTGGACTGTATAAATACAGAGTAAAACCTTGTCTATGCAGGGAATGATTATTGTCTGCAGTGGCTATTGTATCTCCCTGTCTAGACTCTATTCTGGAACAAAGTGACTTTTCTTTCCAAATACAGAGGTGATACGGGAGCGATGCCAGGTGCACGATTTCCCCGTATAGGCAAGATCGAAGAGCCAGTTCCCAAAGTCTTGCTCCACCTTTTATTCCTCGGCCTGGACCTGCCGCGCTCTGCGCTGCACCGGCCTCCTCCAGGGACCTGCTGCTTTCCCAAGCATTTTCTAATAGGACAGGCTAAGGGATGGCTTTTAGTGAGGCCTGAGAAACTGCCCCCGCTGAAATACTATACGTTGAGCCAGACCAGCGGAGAAACGGCTTGCCTCTCTGGGAAACTGGTGGAAAGAAGGGGATGTGGTTATTGGAGATAATGAGAAGTGATGCGACCTGACGTAGCCTTTGACCTTCGTTGGTTAAGTCTCTTGGGTAGCGGGATGGTAGCAAACAGCGGTGAGCTGGAATATTTATTATAAGAAGGCAAACGGTTGCATTAGTAATGCTCTCTTTTCGGTGGGACATGGATTGTTTCTCCAGCTGATAGCTCAAGTTCTCTAAACAGCAACAGTTGAAGGCACTCAGCTACAGAAGTGGAAACAGCAGTGGAAACAGCCTTGTGAATATTGGGTGAAAATATCCAGGACGGTGGAGTTACTGCTTTACATCCCGCGGTGGGTAGGCTGTGACGTGAAAAATGCCCCTTACGACATAGCGCGGGAAACGTAAACCTCCCCTACCCCTCGGTCACCCACCCTCGCACACCGAGGCCAATGTGAAACCGTGCAGGGCTCCCAACCATGTGAAATAATAATGCTGGGCTCCTGTGCCAAGTTTCCAGCTGTTTCCACATGTGCATCTCATACTTACCTCCTCCCGTGTGCCTGTGCCAGGACCGAGATTCAATAAAATGCCACACTAATCCACAGTCCTTTTTCATTAAATGACCAATTAAAGCTAGAGGAAAAGGGTTCTTATTATTATTATTTCAGTTGGGAACATGTTCCCTGTAGCGCCGGGTGGTTTTTATATGTATTTTTTTGCAATGATTATATTCTCTTCTACTTTGTTATCTCTGCAGAGTTCCGTCGCTACTGCGTCTGGTTTGCCCCCAGCTCCTCGCTGTTGCCTGACTTCGCAGTGATTGGGTTTTAAATTCTGTAAAGTTATTAAATACTTTTGTACACAAGTTAATGTATTCAAGGTGAGAATGCTGTGTTTATACACTGGTAGAGCATATAGGTGGAGAGGTCAGAGAATATAAACTGTTGGAGAGAGGGCTCGGGGCAGCGTTGCTCCCGGGAGGTGGTGGTACCCCGGGGTGCGCAGTGATGTCCTCTTTGTTAGTCCACTGTGTTATACCTACAACCTGATTTTTGGAGGTCGTAGGTGCTGGTACCAGCTGTAAGGACAGCTAAAGCTGATCTGATTTGCTGGAGAGCTGCACCCGTTGCATTTCTGTGGGTCTGCACAGACTGTCCGGGAACACAGAAAGGCTTCAGCTTTGCAGTGAAGGTAGCGTTGCTTTGGAAACCTTACCCTCTGCCCGAGCTGCTGCTCTCGGGCATTTGAGTTGGGTTGATGATGGGGTTTTTGTCTGTTTAGGTTCCTTAGTTGCTTTCTATGCTAAAACAGAAAGAAAACTCTCGGAACAGAAAGGAGAGAGGCGTGTCCCTCCTTTGGGGGGTCTGCACCTCCCCAGAGATGCTCTGTTCAGGGTCGGACAGCGAGTTGTGCAGCTCGGGGCACATTTCGACATGCCCCGACCAGCCACTTGCAGCAGCAGGCTGGGCTGCTGGTTACTGGTTCCCCAGTAATCCCAGCACGGCTATGGCACAGGCCCTGCATGGCATGAGGGGAGCTGCAGCCCCAGCTCTTGGAGGACAGGAGGCTGGTGTGGGAGTCTTGGTCCATGCCCTTGTCTTGACGGAGGTGCGGGGTCAGTCCCCAGCTGCCAGTCTTTGTGCTCGGTGAAGATCCAAACCCAAATTCATAAGGATGAACCCAATACATGCGTGCATGCCCACCTTGAAGCAATATGGGCATCTGTCCTGGCTTTTTTATTAATGCACTGGATGGTTCAAGGTCTGACTCTCCTGTTTTGCGTTCTCAGAGCTGGCAAAAGCAGAGCACAACGCCAGGCGAATCCCTCCCATCCTGACGGTCGCAGCTCTGCAAACAGTGTTTGGGTCCGGGTCTCACTGGATCCACAGACAGAGGAACTGTCACCTTCCCACCTTGTGGTGTGATCCTTCCCTGGATGCAGCCCAGATCTCCTGGACTCTCTTTTTCCTCCCTTTGCCACCATATCACTTTACAGAGTAATGAGTTAAACAGCACGGTCGTTAGTGCAGCTCGGCTCCTGCGTGCTCCGAGCATCGGCGGCGTGCGATATCTAAGCCTTCGTGCTGGGGGGAGTGTGGGGGGCTGCACCGGGTGGAAATTTCTCACCGCAGACTTTGCTGGGGCCAGACATGTTGTAAATTTTACAAGAAAAACACTTTACAAACCAGAAGTCCAACTCTCATGCGCATGGAGCTGCTAATTAACAATTTGGAGACCATGTGAGCCAGAGAGCCAATTCCACTGTTACAGAGCCTCCCGGTTTTGATTCAGGCTTTGAAGATTCGGGGTCCTCCATAAAGCTCTAGCGCAGGGAGTCTGGTGATCTCTGTTTCTGTTCTTCTCCAGCTTCTCCCCAGCTCGCACACAGAACCCTCACACCTCCCAGGCCCTCCTAGAAATGGCGCTTTAAGTCATACAGAGCACTTTAAATAGGGCTCTCCAGGGAGGCACAAGATGCTGAAGGTCTGACTCGCGATATTTGATCGTCTGCAATTGCTGTCCCACCTCTCAGGAGGTCCTTGCTCACAGCCAAGGATTCCCTGGGCTGCAGGTCCCAGCGTGGCACCCACCCTCCCAAAGCCCGTCCTGAGCCGAACATCTCGGGCATCGCTGAGCCCTTGAGGGGCACGGAGCTGCTGGGCTGGAAGTCTTGGCATGAGTCGTCCTGTGATGACGCGGTCAGGCCCTTGGCAGGGATGCTGCCGGCTTTTCCTGCAGCCCTGCCAGCCCTGGCAGGGTTATTGCAAGACTTGCAAGGTTTATGTTTAACGTCTCGCGCGATGCCAAGCTCCCGGCTCCAGGGCTCACCGCGGCTCCCCTCCCAGACCGCTGCGTCGGGGCCATGGTGGCCTCGGTCCTGCCGGGGCTGAGGTTGCCCCATCCCAACCTTGAGAGCCACCACCGCCTCCTCTGCGCCGGGAAGGGGACCGGGAGACGGGAGGGAAGGGATGGCACGGGGTGTCGGTGGAAGGAGGGGTGCACCAGAGCTTCAGCGGGGCTTTGGGGTGGGCAGAGCGTGGCGTGGAGCTGGTGGTGGGAAACATCCCTGGCTCCTCCACCCATCCGTGGTGGTGGTGCAGCCGGGACAGCAGATGGAACGAGCTGCGCGGTGAGGCAGGACAGAAGCAGGCGGATGGGGAGAGTAATCTTTCTGAAAAAGCTGTTGGCTTAAATAACTGTGGTTTTCCTCAAAATTGTGATGAGCACGGGTCAGAAAGCCTGAGAGGTAGAGCTGCTGCTTGATGGGCCTTTCCCCCAGCGTTTGGTGTTTTCCATCTCGTTTCTCTCCTCTGTTTCCCTTAGCAACGGAAATAACAAACTTTGCCATTAGAAAAGATTTGCCGAGTAACTTTGCCTTGATGTTCTGCATTAGTCACAGTCCTGCAGGTACAGCTGCTGGGTTTCGCTTTCCCACAGTGTCCCCTACTGCTTGCATTAAAAAATCCATTTAGGTACACATTAAAAAAGGAGGAAAAAAAAAAATCTTAATGGAAGTATAAGGCACAAAAAGTCACAGAAGGGAAAATGGATTTTATGGAGCCTCAGCAAGAATGCCTGTGAAGAGCATGAGAAGCATGGATTCGTGGAGGGAGGTAAATGCAGAGTCGAGTTCTGCCACTGCAGCTTGGACTGCAGCTCCGAGAGCTGGTCTGCTCCCTTTCAGCGGCCGCATGACTAGGGGTATGGCACAGGCACGGGATGTAAAGAGGACAGATTAGATTAAAGGAAATAAGAGAAAGGAATCAGGAATAGAAAAGTCACTTTCTTCTGTTTTCTCACTGCTCACGCAGCAGGGGAAAGCAGCCTGTTTTAAAATGATGGATGGGTCGTCGTTTCAAAACGTGATGTTAGTGTTCCTCTGTGGAGCTTGCTGCTGTAAGAAACAATTAAAATCAAGCGTTCAGGGGGCAGAATAGGCAAGAACACCTCCAGCTATGGTAGGTACATATAAAGTCCAAAAGAGATTTGTGCTCTAAGATGGAGGAGGAGCCGCAGGTGATGGGTGTTGGGAGGAACCGGGAGTGGTGGGTGCCCTGTCCCCAGGGAAGGACGGGGGGTGAGCTACGCTTCTCCCTGAGTGGCAAGGCACCGCGCTTTCCTGGCACCACCAGTTGTAGGCTTCTTCCTGGCACTGGGACAAAGCACTGGGCTGAGCAGGGATGAAGGGCTGGCAGAAATGCCCTTCAGGCATCAACGCCTTGAGCAGAGGTCACTGTCGGGGCTGGGCAAAGGTGGAGATGCATCCCTGACCGTCATCTAGTCTTTAGTCATCAGCTGAGCCGTGGTCGCTGGCCGTGGGCACGCTTTTCGCCCCTCTCAGCTGTGATGGGAATTCCTTTGGGGATGCTTGAGGTGGAGGATGCTACTTTGCAGTTGGGGCAGGCTGGGAGAGCGCATGTAGCTGTCCCAGCTCAGCTAACGAATGACTTATCAAAACTCTGTGACTGGCACACCCTCAGTTGTGTCCATACCCTCGGGGATGATTTCCAGACGAGACGAGTGCAGTGCAGCTCTCCCTGCTCCCCGCAGATGCCAGAGGGTCTCGGTCTGGACCTCAAGGTGTTGGATCCCATGGGATCTGTTCCCTGCAACGCCGGGAAATTCATCGTTTGCTACCCGAACCAGTTGTAATCTCTCCCCAGAAACCACATGGAAGTCTTTCATGCTAATAACACTACATGACAAGCCCAGCAGTGCCTAATGTTTATATTTCTTATTCCTTTCCCAAGACCTATGAGCAGAATGAATGGATAATCCACTTGGCTGGGAAGCTGCTGGCCCAGGAAGAGGAGACCTTGTCCTTGATGGCAACGAACCCATTCACAGGCCGAGCACCCCCACGGTAAGCTTGGAGTTTTGCCGAGGGAGCTGGAAGTACCCGGGCTACGTGTTGTTCCTATCTTGGATGTACACGCGTGGTTTCTGTTGGTGGCTTGGGTTTTGTATTTGATGGTACCCAGGTGGTCTTTAACTAGGGTGGGTTTAATACATGGTCACCATGAAGCGCTGGGGCTCTCAGCACCTTAATTCCTTCCTGGTGGGGACACAAGGACCCTTTGGCTGAGCCCATTCCCGGGCAGGTCTGAGAAGGGCTCGGTGTTACTTCTCTGGGACAGAAATCCTAACTGCTGAAGTGGTTTCCTGCCCGTCGGCTTTAGATTTTTTACCATGATCACTTTGCGAGCTCAGATCAAAACTACCGTTTCTACCGGCCTACTGAGGTATTTCAAAGACAAAACAGTCCTGCAGAAAGGATTGGGTTTGTGGACACTTGTCTTGGAAGTGTTTGTGTTTTCAATGAAGAGACAAAGCAAACATCAGCAAGTGAAAGGCACAGATGAAACCCCAAGGTTTTTTACAAAAGGAAATTTTTCACAAAAGTGTATTTTGTTGATGAAGTTATTTTTAGCTGAGAAAACATTTTAAGGGAATTTTGGATCAACTCAAGTAATATTATGCTCTTGCTAATATTTTCCATTTGAGGCTCTTAGGATGCACTGCAAACAAGGCTGAAAGTTCACAGCACCACGTGGAATGAACTTCCTCTTGAACCCTGCTGAAGTTTTTCAGCTTCAGCGCAGTGCATCCCCCAGACCTTCTGAGAAGAGACTCCTTTTCCAGCCAAGACACTAAGAACTTCCACCTTTTACCAAACCACTTCCTCGGAGATGGTTTACATGTCCCAAGGTGGTATAAATGTACAAACCCAAGATGGTTTATACTCTGAGCTGAATGTATATTAGCCTGTAAAAAAAAACAGAGCAGAAGCACAGGTTGGAATACAACCACTGAGTTGCCCACCATCATATTTGAGTACTTCTAATAATCACATTTCTGGGGTTCCCCAGACATCCAGCCCTGTCTCATAGCACACAGGCACCTTATCAGAGCATCAGTGCAGGCTGATGGGAGCATACTCCCTGCAAGTACAGGAGCCAAGACCTCTGTAAGAACAGTTATGTTGGGTTTTTTTTGCACATATTCTCATTTGAGAACCCATTTTCCCATCGCTGCAGCATCCCAGAGTGAGCCAGCAGGCACTCCTGGCAGGATCCTGCCCGTAGCCCAGAGACAAACAGCCGCACCGGAGTTCCCATAAATGATGGTTTATAGCTCAGGGCACGTTATAGGGTGGTGTTTGTTGGGTTACCCAAGCAGCGGATCTGTCACACACAAATAATGACGCCTTGGCTCCGGTCCAGGAGGGCTCTCGGGGGACCTCTATTAATTATTGCTACAAAAGGCATGCTGGGCTAGACCCGCACAGCCCTTGCCACAGACGGATACAGCTTTAATAATGTGTACGGAGGGCTTCTAGCTCCGATGAGCTGCCCTGGAGTTGGCTTTCCATGCGAGGAGCAGCGCGCTGATGCTGCGCGATCGGCTGGTCTCGCTTGGTGGTGTTGAGAGGAGCACGTGAAACCTCTTTGCTCCGGGTTGCGTTCCCATTTTGGCCGTGTTTTCTCCTTGTTTTTAGGGATCTTCATTTGACTGCACGTGCATTTATCAGCTCAAGTAGGGTCTGCAGCTCGTGACAGGGAGCTGGACCTCCTTGCCGCTCCCTGCCACCTCGTTTTTGGGGGCTGCTCAGAAGACCCCATGGAGGTGGCACCTTTCTGGTGGCCAGGGAAGGGGCACGGTGCAGCCCCAGCACCTGCGCAACCGCTCGCATGGCGAAGGCGGCGGGTGCCTCAGCAGGGTGCTAACGAATGCCGGAGCTCATGGCGGGCAGAAATTCAGCCCAGGGAGAGGGCTCACCCACCGGGATCCAGCAGGAGCTGGGTCCATCGGGAGCTCGTCACAGAGATGGTGTTGGGGCAACATTTGCGAGGCTGAGCTGGAAGAGCGACCGGAGAACCTGCATTGCGTCGGCTCCATCTCGGGTGGATTTATCAACCGAGTCTCTCCACACTTTGCTCGTGTCCCCAAGGCTCGGTGCCATAAATTCACCGAGCGGTGTTCATTGCGGGGTGTTCCTTTGCATTGCTTTTTTTTAATTAAAAAAAAAAAAATAGAAGAAAGTCAGACCTGAGTGTTGGCTGACCCCAGGGGTTTTAGCAGAACCTGGGACCTTTAGACACCGAGTCACCGGTTTGAATTAGGTGTCCCCTGGTGCCAGCAGCCAGAAGCCATGACCATCTGGTGGCTGCTGGCAATAAACGGCTCTCGCGGTTCATGGAGCGACAGAAGCATTTGATAATCCCAGAGCTGTTTATTACCATGTGTCCCCCAGTGCCATAAACATTGCTCCTGGTACTCACCGCGACTGAGGCTGAAAACAAGACATCGTAACAGATTAAAAATCAAGAAAATATATGTCGCGTCTTGCTTTCCAAGACTTTGCCATAGACGGGCTGCATCTCTCCTATGCTTTCTGGCATCAGTGGTGTTAAAAAAAATTAAAATAAGGTAGTTGAACACAGGAACTCATTTTAAAATGAAAATAATGAAGTGAGATGTGGCTGGGATAACACTACATTGCTCCAGGTGGTGAATAGTTTTTTTTATTGTATTCTGTAACAGGTGAGGAAGTGAAATGTTCAGGAATTTAAAGCAAAACCAAAAGCAAATCTTTATCTTCGTTAGTTTTTATAGGATGACGATTGCAGAGCGTACCGAGGAATACAAGCAGGTCCAATAAGTAATGACACAGCAGCGTGGATGCTGTGTTGAACACACGGTGCTATAGATCTTGTTGAACAGGGTCTTGATTCATGCGTTACCTTGGTTTAACCAAAGCACAGACTCTGTTTTCACTCTTTAGCAGCTAGTTTATAGTAGGAAAAGATCAGGATCCAGCACTGGTTTTATGTGTCAGCTGCCTTTGCTCTGGCATTAGCTTTGCTTTAAAAGTTTTTCATGGGTCTAGTGTATTTTTGGGTGGCGTAAAATAAAAATAACAATTTACAAATGCTCGTTTTGGCTCAGACCAAAATCCAACACCCCGTTTCACTCTGGATCCCAGGTTGTGGGTCACGTTTCGGGTTTTGGTGAGCCAAATCCAGACACCTGGGACATTTGGATTTTTACCCAGGTGTGCAGGCAACAGCTGGGGGGGCACGGGTGGGTGCTCAGGGTCAGATCCTGCACTGGGCTCTCCCATCAGTCACCGATTCCTGTTGCTATTTACATTTCTTCGGTTATTCCTTGTTTGCTGTTAGCGCTTTGCCTGTGTAAGGGAACTGAAGTGAGCGTTTGCCGCTTTTTATTCCCCCCCCCCTCCCTTTTTGTGCCCCATCCCAGTTCTGCTGGGTTTATACTCCTGGCGCTTGCGGCTCCGTCAGCTCCTTTTCACCCAGCGTTAATTCTGCTTGGGCGGGCTCGCCTGCTCAGTTTTAGGGGTTTTTCCTTTAAATTTCAAAACCACCATTTCTTTGTTATATTTTAAACGTCCCCTCGTTGCATGTTGACATCCCCTCGTTGCATGTTGAAGCTCCCGGCGGGGCTGGCGATCCCCCTGCGCCCATGGCATGGCCCTGGGCACGTTCCCATGGAAGAACCACAGCCAGAACCCCGGGAGATTGATCTGCACCCTCCAATCTGGGTGCAAGAACTGTAAGAAGAAGCAGTTAGCAGGATACCTACTTTTTTTTACCTAGACCCCTTATTAACCGAGCACTGGATGCGGGCATCCTCAGCGCTGACGGCCGCTTACAGCCAGCAACCGTCTTTTTGTAATAATTTCATTTTAGTCATGAAAAGCCTTAAATTTAAGCCTCGGTGGTAACACCTGAAAAGAAAAGATAATTCAGGGCGGCTGTAGCTGTGATAGTTTTCGAAGGACATCCCTGCACCCTCACCCATGAGCCGGAGCCCGCCTGCGGCTCCTGCAAACCTTTAACACACCTTTGTTCCCACCTTCCAGCTAAGGATCGTGCCCACCGCGGCTCAGCTCCCTTCGGTAGCTGGGTGGAAAAAAAGCTAATTTTCCTCCCATATTCCCCCACGCTCCCCCCCCCAGAGGGAATTTTGAGACTTAATTATTTTCATTCCCTGCTAGACTAAATAATTAGGGGAAGGGACTGTTTTCCATAAGAACATTACGCTCCATACTCCATGGAGTTTATTCTGTTAATGGAAACTCTACACCTTAAATAGCCAAGGGACTTTCAAAATGAGTTAATGCCTTCGAAATGAAATTTCTGAGACCAAAGTTTGTAGGTTTCTTTACAACTCTAGAAATTATAGTATTTTTTCAAGTGTGATAAACTTAAAATGAGAAACAGGTGACTGATTAAAAATGAGGGTATTGTTGAGCGCCCAGCCTAGCTGAGTGTGAAGCTTTACTTCAAGCACAGTGATGTTTGTGGAATGTAGATTTACAAAATATTATTGTGCAGCGGATAGTTCATAAAACACCAGCCGTCATAAATCTGAACGGTAGGGCTTTGGCTGAGAAATTAATAAGTGTTTAACGCACCGCCATGGAAACAGACTGAAACAATGAAAGAAAACAAAAATCAGATTTTGCCTACAGAAGGAGGGAAAAAAAATCAGGTTTATTTTTGACTGAAGTGTTCGGTGTCTCTGATATTAAATCATGTTCGCTTAAGGACTTTTATTCCAATTATAGTAGCACTTTGTTGAAAAAGCCCCAACACGTAGCTGAAGACCTGGATTTGTAGCGGTGGTGTTATTTATGGAGGCAGCACTTCCCATTTGATGCTACCTGGCTGCAGGAATACAAGAAGAATATAGCGTTTGGTATTCTTGTTTTTAATTTGATTGCCCATTTATTTCCCGTTTGCATCACAGGTACTGGGCTTTATACGTGGGGGCATGTCGGACTGGATTTTCAGGCCGTGTAAGTCACCGTGGACCCTGGCAGATGTAGGTGCTTTCCCGTGGGACCTGCGGAGACGTACAACCCAAGCTGTGGGAAGGACTTTGTCGTATTTGCACGGTGTAGAAGCCACTTTGGGGGCTGCTCCCTTCGACACCCCCGAAAGGGGTAAAGGGAATTCTGTGGCTATTGAAAGTGGTGCTGAGAGCAGGCAGGGAGTATGGGATTACGGGAAAATATGGGCATCACTGGGATGTAGGTGGAAGTGGCATTTCTGTTCTGCAAGGTCTCTCCCCAGAAGTCTCTAGAGGAGGCAGGAGCAGTGTTTATGGGCAAGGGATGCTCCCTGGGGATGCGGATCCCTCAGGGTTTGAACTTGGTGTTGCTGAATCCCAAGTGCCTCCTCTCACCCCGAGGCATTTCGCTGCGGGGACAAGTCTCCCTCCAAGTACCCGTGTGGTCCACGAAGCGTGATGGCCTAAGGGAGTGATGTAAATCTGCAGAGTCCCCAGAGTCTTTCCTACGAGCGCTGGTGTCTTCTGCATAGAGAAGTAGAATATTTTGTATGGTTTTCCCACTGAAAAGCAGCTTTGCCAGCAATGAAACTGTCCTGGGAGGTGACAGGATTCTCACAGGGGAAAAACTATAAACACATTCTTTTGGCTTTCTGACTGGGTTTTGCCATGTTGAAATGTTTTATTGCAGTTCGTTTCTTCTTTCCCCAGGTACTATAATTTCAAAGAAAATCTTTATCATCAACATTATAAGGTTTGATATTATCAGAATGAAATGATTCCACTGTCCTTAATGAAAGTTTAAGGGATTTTCTTTTTTGTAAAAACAACCTCAGTTTTTCAGCATTGTCAGGGAGGGAAGAGCTCATCTCAGAGCTCGAGGATTTTCCCCCGGGGTGGGAAATGGGGTTTCCCACCACCTCTCGTAGCGGTGGCACGGGCAGCCATGGGGCAGCTTCGCCATGGCCGGGACTGTGCCCGTGTCCCGTGGCCGTGGGAGGCATCTCCCTTGGCAAGGGTAGCTCCACACCTGCGAAACGCTAAACTGAAACCCCTACACTGGGTCTGTCCATGCCAAAAGTAATCCAAAAGTCACCCTGGCCAGTCCTGTGAGTCTCGGGGGGAGCCAGGTTTCCTTCCCCCAAGGTTTGCTCTGCCCTCGGTATCGATGCAGCCTCTGAGCCTCCCTTTCTAACTTGTCCATGGGGGAATAAGCCCACTTTCCCATCTTCCAAGAGAGTTTGGAGGATGCTGCGGCTCTGCAGGACCAGACCTTGCAGGAGCCTTGGAGAAAGAGAAGTCAGCGGCGTTGAAAAACTACCCATAAAACTGCCCTTATTCTGCAAACTTGGGCCAAGATGAATTTACGATCCCTCCTGCTAACGGGGCTAGAATAAGCAAGAAAACCGATGATGGAGTCTCTGTTACTGTAATGAATTTGTACTTTCCACTGCCACTTGCTCCCTGATTTACAATGGAGAGGGGAACCTCGAGATAAAAAAAAACCCAACAACAAAAAAAACCCCAAATCGAAAAGACGCCCCGTGTTTTGGTTTCTTTCTTCCCCCTCCCACCCCGCCTTGCCCTGTCAGGCCATTAATTCTAACAGAAACCACCGGCTCTGTTTTTTTCCCTCGAACCCCTCAGCTGTTGCAGGGAGACAGCTGCACCCTCTGGAACTAATTACAGCTGTCTGGGAGATTTAGCCCTCCATCCCAACAACTCCAATATTGCTGCTAATTTTTAACACGTACAGTTGGAAGATGTCATAATAGGCTGATATATGATCGAATCTTAAAAGTGCTACAGCGCAGCTGCTACCGGGCATCTGGCGGGATGAATATATTGATTTAAAAAATAATGCTTATTATTTTTAGCCTTTCTGCCCTCCTCAAGGCTGCGGCTTTGCCCAATCCGGGTGGCGATGGAGAGCGGGTCCTTGCCCAGAAGGGTGGTGGCAGGTGGGTCCTGCATCCCATCCAGGGCGGTGGGTCCTTCTGGGCGGCTCAGTGGTCCTCCCTCTTCCAGTCTTCTGCGCTGGGATCAGTGCCATCACTCAGCCAGCACCTCCCCAGCCCCACGGCGGTGCCCGGGAGAAGCTGCCAAAGGGGCCCTTCTGTCCCTTGTCCCGTGTCCCTGTTGTTGTCATAGCAGAGAAGGTTTTCCGTCTCCTGGAGGAGAAATGTCCCAACTTGCTTTATCTGACCGTATGTTGTTTTCTGGCTTCTCAAGAGATTAATTTGCCCTCACGTGTCTTCTCAGGGACCTAACCTGGGCTCAGCTGGTTCAGCCTGATGCTCCTCTGGAGCATTTCCCTGCCCAGCTGCAATACCAGTGCTTCCTGCAGAGTCAGGAGGAGTGGCCGGCTTGCGTTCGCCCAGTAAATCCTGGGAAACTGCTTGCAGCCAGGATTGTCCTTCCTGACTTTTCTGACTGTCTCCTCTGAAGCATAAGTCTTGCTCATCCTTCTCCGAGTATGGGTGACCACCTGTAGCCTAAGTCTCCTTTTAATGTAGACGAAGTCAGGTAGCTTCCCCATGACCTTCTTGAAGATGCTCCCATTTCTCCAGAGCAGCCAGCGAGGCTCATGCATTCCGGCGGTTTCCTGCATCAGAGGAGGCTCAGAGATTCGTGAATCCCTTCCACCAGCCAGAAGGTCTCTGCCTGAGCCCCAAAGTTGCAAAAATCACAAGCAATTGCTGATGAGGTGATCTGTAGCTTGTAGCAGCTTCTTAATCTGCAGGCAATCACATGTGCGCGCGCCTCGCCTGAGTTACAAGCTGTCCAGGGCTCCAAGTGATGCTTGTAAACTCTGTGAGCCCTGAAATGGTGGACTCTGGGGCGTTTATGCTTCAGCCCCATTAGTGCAGGAGCACGTTCACTCCTCAAATCCCAAGAGGAGGGAGCAGGTCCAGCGAGGCAGCACTTGGAGGAGCTTGCAAATCCTTTAACTTCAGGACTGAGGCACCCAGGTAGATTATAAATACGGGGGTAGCTTGTAAACTCTATGAGCCCTGAAATGAGGGGCTCTGGTGAGTATTAAACTCTGCAGCTTTTACATCTGTAAGCCTTGCAAGGAAAGATTCCCATGGGTTCCAGGTTTTCCGCATTTCTCCCACAGCCCCTAGCCCCGGGAAGGACGGAGAGGATGGCTGGCAGAGGGTCTGGATGCTGCCATCGTATTTTGATGCCCAGAGGGATTCTGATGCTCAGAGGTATTCCCGCTGCAGTTTCTCCATCCCGCAGCACACGTTGGCTGCTGCAGCCCTGTAAAGGCTCTTTGGTACCTCCGTTTACCAGGATGAAAACCTTCAAGTCTTGAATCCCAAGGAAGCGCCGGCAGTGCAGGGCAGCGAAGAGCCCTGGGCTGTGTTTTGCCAGAGCTTTATAGCTCATCGCTGGGTGAGTGGTTCAGCTCCTGGAAGAGCTGAGCTCTGTGGAGTTTACAAACTCCACAGCCCACGGAGCTGGGTGGGTTCCTCCTCCATGGATCTCGTCATCCTGATGTGGACTGTGCATCCCAACGCTCCAGCTCACAGCTCAGGTGGAGCGGGCTGGGGGAGGCGGAGTGACCGTGGCTGGGGTGAGAGGGCGGCTGAATTTAGAGGCCAGGGATTCTTCAGATTGATTTAGGCTCTGAACAGAAGAGCCTGAAACATAGTCAGATAGAAAGGCAAATTTTATGCCACAAAAATGCATCTTCAATTGCATGTGGTCGCTTTAATGCTCACACGGTTCTAGTTTTACATGCCGATCCCTTTGATAGCAAACATTTTATTAGACAGAGAACATATGGGAAAAATCATACCAAATCAGATGATAGATATTATTTAATCTGGGCAGGCAAGCCCATTCAAAAGGGACAAGGAAATTTTCATTCCAGAGGTTATAAGACAGTCTTTGAGGTTGGGGAGAAGGCGCTTCTGTGTCTGAGCAGAGACCTGGCATCTCCTGAGGTCTCCTAGGTCTGTCCCGGGAGCTCAGATAAGAGCTCTCTCCACTCTGCATCCCCGTCTAGAAAATGGGAACTTTGCCAGCTGGGGTTTGCAGATAGCTCCTTCAGCTTGGGGCACCTCATTGTACCCATATTGTGTGTGCACATGGAGACAAGTCCAGCTTGGCAGATGCTTTGCGGTCATTTAGAGAAGAAAAAACCCTAAAAGCCCCAGTGCAGCAGGCGGAGGGAGGCTTCGAGCAGCAGAGAGGTTGACGTAAAATCAGCTGCTGAAGCTTTTTCGGATAAGTTTTTTGAATTCAAGAAAGCAATCAAGGAGCACAGCTTGGAAATCTCTAACCATCCCGGACAGGAGCCTGCAGGCTACCTGGACCTGCGGGAACATTGCCATTCAGTAATGGTCTAATTATTAACAGGAAATTTTGTGCTCCAACGAAGTAAACACTGTGGGAGTAACAACCCTTCAGCCCCCACTTGACTTTTGCCAGCCTCAAAAAAGAGGGGGGAGTGGAGAGAGGGTGTGGAAATGGCCCTGACTGTAATGAAGCCAGCAGCTGCAGGGCAGCATTTATGGTGATAAGAAGCAGATTTGTGCACCCCGAGCCCCCAGGCAGGGCTGGGGCATTGCCCCCTCCTCTGCCCATTGACTTTCCCGTATTTGGGGACTAGCAAGGTGGGGTGCTGGGGCCGCCCGGGAGGCTCTGCTGCGGAGTGGTACGGCATTGGGGGACACCTCCGTCCCCAGCCTTCCCTTGGCACCCAGCCCGTACCCCTTGTTTTAATTAGAGCTGTCCCAGTGCAGCTTCGGATGCCATTACTCTGGGCTTCCTTGGATCCCCTCTTCTTCCTCAGCGGAGGGGGAAACATGGAGATACTTGTCCTGTTTTCATTCCAGCCAGGAAACAATCAGAAAACAGATGATGATGCTGGTTGCTGCAAGTCAGCAGCGAGCAATGGGCGTGATGAACAGCTCCGTGTTAATGTGTTTTGTTAGGAGAATCGTTTCTGTATTGCTCATCTGGTATCCAGCAAGATTTAAATTGAGATGTCGAGATGGGATTGCAGTAGACCTTTTAATTGGGTGCAGTTTTATCCGTCATCTGCAATCTCCCCTGCTTCCCGTCGGAGCGCCGGTGTTACAAAGGTGGGCGCTAATGGCAAATATACAGGAGTTGTCCCTAATTATTTTACCAGTAGGAAGGAACTTTACGGCTGCCCGAGGTGCAGCCCTGGGAGCGAGCAGCTGCGGGAACACGGTGCCCTGCTCAGTAGCAGGGTTTGTATTTTAGTAGTGAAGCAAAGCAGGTTTAAATGAGCATTGACATGACTTTGACATTTTTATATTGTGGGTTATTTTATGAACTTATCCAGCAAATGCGGCGATGCACTCTGCAAACAGGGACCACAACGCTGGAGGACCAGGGTGTTACTCCTTCTCTTGTCAGCATGCCCTACATCAAGCGGGACCAAACCTCCCGAACTGAGCGGCATGGTTAGCCTCTGAATGTGTTTCGCGACACTGATGAATGCTTCTTTCTGCACTGTTTTAAAATCTCCTTTTCTGTCGACTCCCAGGGCGGCCAGAAAACAGATGCGCTCGTAGCCCCGCTAATAAGCTGCGGAGCAGAAGGAGCAGCGGCTGGCTGGGGCAGAGGGACGCTGGGGGAGCTGGGGTCGGAGTCAGGCTCTGTACCTAAAAATCTCCCAGGCAGAAATACTCCATAGCTGGTCTCAGAAAAGGAAAAAAAAAAATAATCCTGCTTTTATTACTATTCTTTCAACCTTGCTTGTAGACAGGCGTGTGCAGCACACAGCAGCGGTGGTGAGCACCCAGGGTGAGGGTATTAAAGCTTCTCTACCTTGTGCATCATTCCGAAATTGCATCAGGAGGAGCCCAGGAGCTCCCCGGTGCCTTGCTCCGCCAGGGACGGCTGCACTGCTGCCTCCAGCTGCGGGCAGCCCAGGGATGGATGGAGCACTGGGATGCAGGAGCCAGCTGGGCTGAGCATCCTTGAGCTGATTTCTCCATCCAGCTACAGAAAGGCTCGAAAATTCCACTCCCAGGGGACTGTAAATAGGGTCTGACACCTTTCTCCCTCCACCTGGCAGTGGTGCCAGCTGCTCCTGAGCAGGCTGTGCTTTGTTTCTCTGCAGGTGGATCCGAGCGGAACACTTCAAGTACAAATTCAGCCGACCCGGGGGAAAGCACGCCAGCGAGGGGAGGTGGTGGATTCGGAAGAGGATTGGCCCTTACTTCCCCCCTGTCAACCTTCAGGGTCTGAAGAAGTTTTATGAAGACAGGAATTGGCCGTACCCCGTGCGGGACTGATGGAGGAGGATGAGCAAGGTCAAGAGGGACCGGCTGGGGAAGAGGGAGAGCAGTCAGCTCCCTTAAAAAACACATGTCTTGGCTCTGTCTGTATTTTTTATCCATATCCTTGTTTACACATATTTTACAGAAGGTTCCCAGCCAACCTGTCCACCTGCTGTTGTGGTCTGGTTTTTCTCATCTTTCTGTTTCTTGCTGTTCATCCTTCTCGCCACAGCCTGGCCTGATGATTGATTTCTTTTGCCAGGCGGCTCCATTCAGAAATTGTCAGCTCTAGAATTTGAGAAAACGGTGAACAAATACTGCAATTAGTTTTGGGTAGGTGTCGGTGTTGCTTTCCCCAACCCATTGCACTGTGTGATGGCTGCAGAGGCACAAGGGGAGATTTCGGGGTGGTCTCCTGCCTCAGCCAGTGGCCCCTGAGGCTCACAGGTTCCCTGGGGTCCGGCATCGGGCAGAGCAGCCGGGTCCTGCTCTGCAGCCGGCTCATGCAGCGGTGATGGGGCATTGCTTCTCCATCCCATCCCATCCCATCCCATCCCATCCCATCCCATCCCATCCCCATGTGTGCCACCAGCACTGCGCCATCAAAATTACTTTATTCCCAACATAGCTGTCCCCACGCTGCCCTTGCTGTCACCCTGAGAAGGGCCTGGTCATCACTTTCTCACCGCAGGTTAATGACTGGGCTGAGCTGTGTGTCCTGCCTGCCGGGCACGGTCCGTCTGTCCCGCAGTTCATCCCCAGGGCACACAGCAAGCCAGGGCTGGGCAATGCCCCCAGGCTGGGCAAAACACCCTGGGACCTCACTCTGAATTTCTCCTGTCCCTCCTGTTTGATTTGGAGTCTCCCCTCATCTCGGTCTGTGTTTAAAAATCACCCCAAATTGTCCCACCATGTGGGTTTTGCTCAGTGAGCCCAAATCACAGCGATGGGAGGGAAGCGAGAGCAAGAATGTGGATGGCGGCTGAAACAGCCAGCAACTGGCCGGGGTAGTTTATAATAATCGATTGCTTGTTAGCACATTCTGCTGCACACGTTTCTTCTTACAGGGAAAAAAAAAAAAAAAAAGATCAAAGCAACCTGTGTAACGCATAAAACCCCGTTGTATCAGGCTTGCCTGCAGAAAGCCGCAGGTTTACTGCGAAACCCGAAATAGCTCCTTGCTGGAGCTGCCATGTGGGCTCTGTGACTCAGCCCCGAGGACAAGCGCGGCCCTGTGCGGCCGCTCCGTCCCACGTCCCATCGCTGCCGATGCTCGTGGGTCGCCCAGGCGGCAGCGGCCGGGTTGGAAAAGTCGGCCGGAGTCAACAAGTCTGCCGCCAGCCCCACCACGTTTAAACAGGTCTTGTTTTAAGGCCTGGCAGCGCAGACGCGCTGGGCTGAGCCTTCCTGTTTGCTTAACCTGGGATTTTTATAACTGGTGCTTTTTGTCAGCGGCCCCAGGGCTGAAATCCGCCTGTTTGGGGAGCTGGCGGAGTTTGGTGCCGGAGATGTCTGACCAGCCGGTGTTCGGGAGAAGCCGAGCATCCCGCAGGCACGGTCCAGCGCCGCCGGCTGCACGGCCATGCGCCCAAGCAGGAGAGGGCATGGAGAAGAGCAGAAAGGGGCTTGCCAGCCTTTTCCTTCTCGTTTTTTTCAGCGACATTCACCTTGGCCACCCGGGGAGGAATTCCAGTGGCCAGGAAGATTACAATAAGGCTTTCACTTTTCCAGAGCGAATTCAGCCCAAGCCACAGGCGAAGGGAAGAGCATTGCGGTGTGCCGGGCTCTGAAGCCGCTCGGTGCTCGGGGCAGAGCTGTCCTCCCCGGGGCTCGGCCAGCTGAGCCCATCCCCTCCCGTGCAAGATGTGCCAAATGCGGTTTTGAAAATAAAAATGGGTCCAAACTGGGAAAAGCAAAGCAGCAGGTAAAGCCAGCACCGGTGCTGGCACGGGTTGTGGATGCAGGCACAGAAATGCCATTTTACACATTTCTTCCCTCTTTCTGACCGCATGTACCAAATGGGCACCACTGAGAGTGGCTTTCTGGAAAAGAGATTAAAGCAAACAGTTCTTGAATAGCCAGTGGGAGCTTCACTCATTTTTTATTTTTTCCGAAAGTGTTAAAACAGCAGCAGCCCCGGGTGCTGTCCCCTGGTGCCCACCCTGGTGTGGCTTGCCAGGGATGCTCCAGCTCCCACGGGGCCAAGGCGACGGGCGATAAATAAGGTGAGCCCTGGGTGTCCCAGCACTTGTTCACATTTGAGGGAGTTCCTGGTGTCCTGTCCGAGCCTCTGAGCATCAGCCCGGTGAGCCCCGGGCTGCTGGGGCTGGGAGAGCACAGCTCTCCCTTCCCTTCTCCGGTGGATCCGAGGGTTCATTTGCACAGGGCTCCTCTTGGTTTGTGGTTACTTTTCCTGTCCGGCTGCTCCATCCCTGGTAGATCCAGCTTGGGATGGCCAGAGGGAGCGAGAGGACCCTCCGGTGGCCTCCTGCCTGGGAGCTGGGAGACTCCCGAGGTTCTGCAGGGTCCTGGGAGGTGCCCGGCTTTGCCAGGGATGAGCCAGCGGGCAGGGAGCGATGGCTGGCAGTTGGCACCCAGGAAAGCCATGACGGCAGCGGGGGTGCAGAGCCCATCGCTCGGAGCTGCCACGCTTCTGTAAGACATTAACGCTCTTGGCCAGGGACTGGGAAAGTCCTATATGTTACCCTGTCTTTTTCGAACCAAGACGAATAGTTTAATTGGCGGGGCTTGGAGCAACGTATAGAGCACAGCAAATTGTAAATAACATTTATGACCCAATTGTGTTTTCCTAAATACTTGCCATAGTTGGAAACCAATGCTCTTCTGCAAACAATGGAAGAACATTTTGTTCTGATTACCATGTGGAGGGATGAGGGCGAACGCCGGGATCCTGCATCTCGCTCCCATTATCGTCCCTCCTGGCTCGGCCGACCCGCCGTGGGGCTGGGGACGACGGAGGCTGGGCTGTGTCCGTCGAGATCCAGCGTAGATCACGGGTTTGTGTCACCAGGGACGTGGGAGATAACACGGCACAGCTTCACGCTGAGTATCTCCCATCTATGTGAGCTCGGGCGCTGCCTGCGCTTACCTCATTGCCAGATGTTATTTGAAGCATTTTATTTATTTATTTAGTTTCTTCTCCCACGGCTGAAATTGAGCCCTGGAGTCGGATGCGCAGAGCAAGGCTGGACCCCATCCCATGGCCCCATCTCACCTCTCGTGGGACCTTGGGCAGGATTTTTTCAGCAGGTGAGTTGGCTGAGAGCAGCACACGCCATCCGTGTGCTCTCTGGCTTGACGGGATTATGCAGCTTCCCATGAAAAGGCACTTTTCACCTTCCCAGTGCCCAGAACAGTCACGGTCACGCTGCAGAGCCCGTGTCTCGCTGTCCCCTGCCACCAGCACCATCCCTGCCTCCTCGGGGCCGACCCAATCCCACCTCCGTGGCTGCGCCCATCCCTCCACCAGGTATCCCTGCCTTGGGATCCTCCACGCAAAGCCGGCGGATTTTAAGTTACTGTTAAAAGCGACTTTGCCCCCCCAAATCATGCTGACTGCTGCCCGTCCCCGTCCATCCTTCGGCTCTTAATGGGAACAAGCTGGCACAGGCGGGCAGCTCCATCCGTCTCCGTGGGTGCCGGGGAACCGGCAGCTTCAGTAACGGCACGAGAGGGAGGGTACCCCCCCCACACCATGGGTGATGGGTGACAGGTGACAGGTCTCCCCCGGGCATCCCTCGTGGGCTGGTCACCAGCAGCAAATGGTGCTGGCTTCCCCCCTCCCCAATTTAATTAATTTCTTTTGGTTTCCAACCTCTGGGTCAGGGATAATGGAACCCAGACCGGCATTTCCATTCCTGTTTGCTGCGCATTGTGCTTGTTAAGCTGCTTTTTTTTTTTTTTTCTCTTTGCTCTTTTTTTTCTTTTTTTTTAAAGCAAAAATTCTCGCTCTGCTCCAGAGCACGGGCTGGAAGATAATACACATTCAAAGGCAGTGAGGAAGGTGCATGCAGGGGATTAAATTAGAACCGTCTCCCTGGGACAAAATTTTAAAAAAGAAAAGAAACAATTATTTAGAGGGGGTGAGGAAATCGGAACCACATTGTGTTATCTGTTGACTAGAGGTTTTCTGGGAGGGATTTTTTTTTTTCCCCCTGAGCTATGCACTGGAAGTAAAACTCTGTGGCGTTCCCAAGTCCGTGTGCTGTAAATCCATTTGAAAGCTGAGGTCTGCTCCTGCCAAGCTCCTCTTCCTCAGATGTCTTTGAAGAGGGGATGGGGACACCCACCAAGCACCTGGCAGAGAGGATTCGGGTCCCGACATAAACTCCGCCGGCTCTCGGGCGCGGGGTTTGAGTCCCTCAGTCAAATCAACAATCAGCTGAACACACCCAGA